>JARQOC010000002.1:453820261-453870999 GCA_033576535.1 Allobates femoralis | reverse complement strand
ATCAGGCAGTTACATTAGTGTTAGGACCCAGTTAATAGAGATCGCCTCAACGTGGCAACTGGGTGAATTATTGATTTGGCCATTTCCATAATACTACGTATCTCTACTTTTTCATTATCATTTTGTCTCTATTTGAAATATGTCTATGTCGAGTGCAACTATTATATTTGAAATAGAATTGTGTTTAGTTAGCACCTTCATAGACAGGATTGAGTGCAGCATAGCATTGTATAGGTGAATCCCTTTCTATGGCAGTAATTATTTTGCCAAATTTACTCTTGTACTGGGCACCTAAGAGTGTGGCAACCCAGTAGTCTGCATTACTTCGATTTCTGACAATCCGAGGGTCATGTTGCAGGTAGTGCAGCAAGAAGGCACTCCTGTGTCTTGCACATCTAGGAGGACCAAGTCCTTCTTGTGTTGATGGCGGCGAGGAAAGAATCATGCTTCCTTCCTCTGCCCTCTCCCCCAACCTCGCACAACAGAAATGTGATCAAGGTCTCCCTCATCTGTTGAGTCTTCCATGCCTTCGCCATTTCGTCCTCCATTTGTTCCTCAGCTCCTGCACCTCCCTTAACAGTTTGGCTGCTACCATGCGCCGTCGTTAATCCCTCTCCCCCACCCTCCCATGCCTGCCGCCTCGGTGCTGCTGACCGTCTGGACCTTGGAGATCTTGTTATCCCTTCTTCATACGACTCCTCCTGTACTTCCTCCCCCTCCTCTTGTCCCACCACCTGACTCCGAATACTGTTTAAGTGTGTGCCAGCATGTAAATGACCGGAATAGTCATACTAGTAATGGCATAGTCAGCACTAAACCTCTTCGTCGCCATTTCAAAACTGTGCAGAAGGGTGCATAGGTCCTTGATCTGAGACCACTCCTGCAGCGTAATTTGCCCCACCTCTGGATCTCATTGGCTCAGGCTAAAGGTCATAACATATTGCACCAGGACTCATTGGTGCTGCCACTGTCGCTGCAACATGTGCAGAATTGAATTCCACCGTGTCGGCACATCGCCTTTCAGCTGGTGAACTGGCAGGCTGAACGACTTCTGTAGAGATGCAAGTCATTGAGCTGCGGGATCCGAACAGTGGTAGTGAGCACACAGGCTTCTGCAGAGGGCATGGTCACTATCTAGTCCGGAATAGTGGGATAAAACTTGATGGACAACCAGGTTCAAGACGTGAGCCATACAAGGCACGTGTGTGACATTGCCCCGGTGAAGGGCCGCACCCAGGTTTCCTGCTTTGTCGCACATGGCCTTCCCTGGCTGCAGGTTCAGTGGAGATAACCATTGATGAAACTTGGTCTTCAGAGCTGACCACAATTCCTCAGCTGTGTGACTCGCATTTCCCAGACATTTCAACGTAAACACCGCCTGATGCCGTTAAGCTCTGCTGCCAGCATAGTAAGGAGGTGTGCAGGATTCCTTCTGCGCAGTTATGCCCCATTCACGCACTGCTTTTTTTGCTGCGTATTTTTAAGCACAAGCTCATCACAAACCAGGAGTGGGTGATTAAACATGTAAGTGGAGCACTTGTTTCTATTAGACCTTTCCTCTGAGTGTGCCACTCCCGATTTTCATTGTTCCACTCCTGGCTTTTTTTGAGCTTGTGCGTAAAAATATGCAGCAAAAAAAGCAGTGTGTGAATGGGGCCTTACAACGCGGGTGACATTACCAGACAGGCTTTGGGTGCAGGTGGAGGACCGAGGCTAGGTTGAGGAGGCAGAAGCAGTGGAGGAACTTCTTCATACAGAGGATTGACGCACAACTCGGGACGGCAAGACTTGGACAGCAGCCCCTTCTCCTGCTGTCACCATAGTTACCCAGTGCCCCAGTCACCGACATGTAATGCCGCTGTCCATGCTTACTCGTCCAAGTATCTGTGGTGAAATGCACCTTGTCTCACACAGAGTTTCTCAAGGAAGCGGTGATGTTGTGTGTGACATGCTGGTGTAGCACAGGCACAGCTTTCTTTGAGAAGTAGTGGCGACTGAGCATCTGGTAATGGGGCACTGCGATGGACATAAGGTTTCGAAAATAATCTGTGTCCACCAGGCGGAAAGGCAGCATTTCTGTAGCCAGCCGCTTGCAGATAGTGAAATTCAACCTCTTAGCTTTGTCATGGCTAGGAGGAAATGGTCTTTTACTTGTCCATCTGAGGGACCGAGGGCTGGCTGCTGTGCTGAGACGGAGTTGAGTAGGGTGTCCCCAGCAAACTGCTGGTCTGTGAGGAAGGTGCAGGTAGAGATATTATGTTGCCTTCATCCAAAGGTGGAGCTCTCGATGTCGGAGAGCGCTTAACACCAGCAGGTGTTTCCACTTCCAAAAGAACGGACGACCTGCCAATCACACTGGCTGTTGCGGGTACAGAGGTCGAAGATCTGCGTCCAAAAGCATGTGCGACTGCTTTCGCCACAGTCACAGAAGATGAAGAGGCCGCGGATGCACTTGATGGGGCAGACGGTGGTTGGCCCGGCCCGCTAGGCCGTATTGTAGCACAGTGAGCTTCCCACTGTGACTTATGCTTCATATCCATGTGACGGTTGATGCATGAAGTACTCGAGCTATTAATTTTTGGGCCTTTACTTAGATTTTGGTGACGGATCTTAGATAACACGAGTTGGGTCATCCTTTGCAATCTCAAAAAAGGCCCAGGCTAGGCAAGGCTTAGAGCCCATGCGACCTGAAGAGCCACCACGACTTCTGCTCAGAGGCAGAGTTGTGTTTGAGAATGCAGTTGGTGACTTGTTTCCAGTACTCATCTCTGTCCAGGAAGGTGCAACCTAACCTTGTCATCACTAGCATCCTCCACCTCTTCTGCTGCCCTCATCGACTGGCTGACTGTGGGGTGACCGTAAGAGGGATCTCCAACCTCGTCATCATCACCCTATGTGTTCTCACACCCGTCATCCTCAAAGACAACCTCTTCCTGCCCTAAACGAAAAGTCAAGTTGTCGCTCCAATCAGGTATCTCAGTCTCATCAGCATCTTCCTCGTTGTCTCCACCAACAGGAATAAGAGTTTTTGGGAATGAAGGTCTACTTTCTGCTCAGAACCTTCTTCATCTGGGCCTGGATCTGACTCACAAAGCTTCTGGGCATCAGTGCAGATCATTTCCTTGTCTTGACTCTCAGAAGTTTTGGAGCAGACCTCTGATTCCCAGGCTATAGTATGAGTGTACAGCTCTGCAGGCTCAATCATCTGTGTTACCCCATACTCAGACGGACGGCTGGAGACTTGGGAGCTGTGAAGAAGCAAGTGCGATTGGGGTGACACCTCCTGAGGACTGGAGTATTTGTGATGTTGAGGTGTGAGGTGGAGGAGAGCCCACTTGATGGAGCGCTTGATATCCATTCAAGCACCTGCTCTTTTTGTGCCTCATCCACAATTTGTAGCAGTGGTTGTGTCCGTAAGAAAGGGATCATATCAGATTGTCCACGAAAAGTAGACATCTTAGTTTGGCTGGAAGATGGTCTTTCTTCTGCCGATGTTACTGTTGCTTTACCACCTACCCCTCGGACACAAACGTTTTTTCCCTTTCCAACACGCCTATTCTCCTTTCCACCAGCAGTAGGCCTTTTGCCACTTATTTTGGAGGTTAACTAATTGGCAACTTTGTAGTTGTAGGCACAAAAACGATGTATGGAAACCAAGCAGAGCTGAATGGCCAAACTGTAGTACTAGCCCTAAAGGATTGCCTGGGTTAGATGCAGTAACTAATTATTAGATACACAGGCGGTGTAGCTTGCTTCACAGCTGGGCTACTCCGCTGACTACCAGACACGGCTGCTAGCCCAAAAGGATTGCCTGGGCTAGATGCAGTAAAAAATTAACTACTAAAGACAGGTGGTGTAGCTTGCTTCACAGCAGTGCTACACTACTAGCCCAAAAGGATTGGCTGAGCTAGATTTGGCCAGATGCTGTGAAAAAACACTTGCTCAACACTGGCACGGACCTGCCTGGCAAAAAAAGTGCTAGAAACTGCTCTAACCTAGCCCTCAAAAGTGCTGATATTACAACTAGTCCCTACTTCTCTGAACTAGCCCTCAAAAGGGCTCATATTACAACTTGTCCCTACTTCTCTGAACTAGCCCTCAAAAGGGCTGATATTACAACTAGTCTGGCACTGTATAGCGCACGCAGCAGCAGCAGTGCCGTCCGACAGAGCTGCAGCAATGAGGAAATGGTAGCGACGGGGAAAATGGCTGGGTCTTATAGGGCAAGGACATATGACATACACAGGCAATGACACATGCCCTTGCTTGTGTGTAAAAATGCACTTTGCTGTGTGTGTGCTGATAGGCTGACAGACTCCCGCATTTACAGTGGGGCTGTGCAAAGGAAAAAAAATGGTTATTGTTATTATTTCAGCACAGATCTATTTCCCCTCCCCCCCCCCGTCCCCGCCCACTATACACTAAAACTGTATATTAACATTGAATAACAGTATTAGTGTGAAAATCCAGTTGTGCTTTTGGTAAACGAAGCGTTATCGAACATAACCTCGAACTGCCAAATTTGAAGCAAATTGTTTGCATTCGTCGAATGACTTGAACACCGCCCAGAACAGGTCATATTTGAAATTGGCGAACATTTAGAATCGAACACCGCTCATCTCTAACGCTGACCACTTCCTGTCTTTAATTATTTTGGCAGAGTGATTATGCTGTCTGATGAAATATTGATTAACTGCAGCAGTCAATCAGTGGTCACTGAGCAGTTGACACTGCTCAAAGATTTCTGTTACTGCTAATCATTCTCTATTTCAGTTGATGTCCCATTGATTTGAAAAGCCCCTTACTTGGAATGTTATTTCAGATAAAGCCCAATATTTCTGAGAATTACTGTTTTTCACCTTTTGGGTTCACCCACATCTGTATTTAAAATCTGCAAATGCAATGCGAGAAAAATATTGCATTGCACTCACACCAATCGCCAATGTTAAATAATAAGACAGAGCAAAATGCGGGTTTTTAATGTGCAAAATTCGATGTGAGGAGCAAATCACATCATGGGTGGGAAAAAAACCGCGAGGCACACAGACATGCATGCACAATGAATTTTTAGCATAATCTTTTGCATACTCTAAAAAGATAGCTAGGATAGAGGTCAAATAGCTGTTATGTCCAACCCCCTACATATTCTAGGTTATCACCCTTTAGTCTTTCATGTGACACTAAAAGGTGTTTAGCTTTGTATTTAGCAACAAATAAATATTTAATATAAAAAAATGTCAGTAGGCATCAAGCCTAGATGTTAGTAATGTAGGGACATCTGTAAGATACCCCACATTACTAACCCAGTCAGTAACCAGAAAAATAAACATGCACAAAAATATTTCATGTTAAAAACATTCCCTGTCACCTTCCCTGTTTCACCAGTTTATTGGGAAAAAGGCCAAAAAAAAAATCCATAAATCGGCAGTAGTCCAGGGATTCCAAACTAGTCCACTGAATCCAATGTAATCCACAAAAGTGAACCTGCAAGAATTTAAAAGACCAGGGCAACTGGAAGAGTCGGGTACAGCGTCAGAAAATGGCGCTTCTACGAATGTGCCATTTTCTGGGGTAGCTGTTGGCTGCAATTCGCAGGTTGGGGGGCCCAAAACGAGTGAGCCTCTCCACACTGAGGATTCAGCCCCCAGCTGCCTAGTTGTACCTGACTGGAAACCAATATTGCAGTGAAGCTCCACGTAATTGTTTTATTCATTATTTCAAGAAATAATAAAAAAAAGGACTCCCCTGTATTTTGATTACCAGCCAGGTAAAACTAGGCAGCCAGAGGTGGCTGGCAACCCATATCTGCCTGCTGTTCCTGGGCTGGTGACCAAAAACATAGTGAAACCCCTTTGTGACAACCAGTGTGGTTAACTCAGGAATCTAATAGTGTGGGGGCAAAGACACTATTAAGACAAGGTATTTCAGGTGAAAGTCTGTAATAACACTTGTGGCAAAAGTACAAATGTGAAAGTACAGCAAACAAAGCGGACTTCATAAATCATGCAAATAGTTCATTCAGTGATGCCAAAGGGATTAATTTCTAGGAACTGCTAATTTAGTGATATCTTGTGTAATATTTTCTTAGTAACAGTTCACACTGGAAGTGGCCAATAACAGAACTGTCTTTTTTTTTTTTTTTTTTTTTTTTTTTAAACAAAGGTTCACACCCAGGAAAGTTTGGAAATGGTATAGTCTCTGAGAACAAGTCCAGAACTGGATGCAGTGCAGAGTAACAAAAGCAAAGTCCTGAACAGTCCTGAACACTACAGCTGCAACAAAATAAGCTGAAAAACAACAGCGGAGCTTTTAGAGCAAATTTAAGGCTGGCTTCACACTTGCAGATGCATCTGCAGCGTTTTGCAGATGCATCTGCAAGTATCAGCATGCAGACCGCGGCGTGGTGTGAATGCTCTCATTCATTCCTATATGTGAGCCGTAAGCAGGCGTATGCCTGCTTACAGATCACACTCTCCCGCCCGCACTATGGACGCGAGATGTTGCGTCCAAGGTGCGGGGCGGGAGTGTGTGATCTGTCAGCAGGCATACGCCTGCTTACGGCTCACATATAGCAATGAATGAGAGCATTCAGACCGCGGTGCGCCCTATTATAAACATAGGGGCCGCGGTCTGCATGCTGATACTTGCAGATGCATCTGCAAAACGCTGCAGATGCATCTGCAAGTGTGAAGGCAGCCTAACTTGCGTGAAGCGAGACTGACTGGCAGAAGCTTAGGCAGAAACACACTCAACACACGACAGCTTGACACAGGAGGCAAACTGAAAGAAGGTGTAGTTAGCTGGACATCAGACTGCAGGTAGCTGGAAAGAACAAACTGGAATAGGTGGAGGAGGTGCACAAACTTGAGATGCACAAAGGAGCCAGGCATCCAAACAAAATACTCAAGAAAAGCCTGAAAGATGGACCAGAACTTGTATGCAGGAACATACAGACTAGAATGAGGTCGCGGACGCCATCTTTGATAAAGGTGAGGAGACAGTATTCTAAAGAGACAGAATTCTGACACCGAAGTCACATTATGATCAAGAAGCCTTTTTTTTTTTTTTTTTTTTTCCAGCCTTTAGCCTAGCTTCATTCACTGTAACAGCAGTGAACAATGGCTAAAAAGTGGAAAAATCGCTGCAAAAACACACCATGAGACCACCTTATCTCTGTGGATCTTTGAAACGTGGTTCAGATTTTGGATGTCAGAAGTCCACAGCGCACATTCTAAGTCGACATATAGCATAAGACCTCTTGCAGTTGGTTCTGGCAATGACCCATTTTACAGAATTCTGGAGAACTCTGCAGAATTCAATAACCTTAGAGGCACAAGACAAAATAGAAGTCCAATGAGCCACAAAGAAGGTAGAAATGCAGAAAATGTTGAAAATGCTGAGTTTGGGTGCTTTCACACTGGCATTTTTATGAAAATGTGTCAGGTCTGGACAAAAAAAATGCATCCGTCGCATTTTCCGCCTAATGCCCGCACTTGCAGCAAGCCCCATGCATTGTGTATGAGGCTTGCGGTAAGTGTGCGGTAGCGGGCGCAAAAAAACCCACTGCTGACCGCGGGTTTTTTTGTGGCCGCATCTGACTCAACCACACTTTCCACACTTGCCGCACCTTACCGCAAGCCCCATACACTTTCCACACCTGCCGCACCTTACCGCAAGCCCCATACACAATGCTTGCCGCAAATGTGCCGCAGGTACGGCCGCTGGATCCGGACAAAAAAGCTAGTGTGAAAGGTGCCTTACTGTGACAACTAATGAACTAATATATCATGGACGGTGTTAGAAAATTGATCTGCTCATAACAACTCATACTCCTCTTACTGCGAGAAGTTTGATAGCTTGAGTCCTTACCAGTATGGACATAGCAGATATGGTGATGTGTGAGTCCTGGGAGGTCTCAGGGAACTCTTATGGCTAGAGGGTTTTATGTACCCCCTAAACATGCAATTTTGATTATTTCAGTCACTAGAACAATTTAGAGAAAGTAGGGGAAATAATGTGGGAATGTCATTAATCAAAGCATATAGAAATGACAAAGCTAATTTGTGCTTCTATTTTACCATCTTAAGACAGCAATCATCTCTGGATATTGGTTAGGTTTGTTAAGTCTCAAAGGAATATTTAGCTATGTAATAGTGAAAGATCTTGAAAAAGGCATTTGTGTATGCCTAAGGCTAAACTTTCATTTTAAAATTTCTTAAATAAATGTGTTTGTACTTCCAAAAAATTAAAAGCCAAGGGATATGTATGTTGTTAGATCTCTTTTTATATGGATCAGGCCTTCATTTACATGTTCAGCAAACTAAACACAATTAGGCTGTGTTCACAACTGGTTGTCAGTCTCCATTAAATACAAATAGAGACATCCTTCAATGGTCAGTGGGGTCTGTCAGATGATTTTTGTGTCTATGCAAAGGATCCAGCAGTCTTTTGTATTAAATTGTAAGCAGAAACCACAAAGTTGAGTGTAGTGCATAGTTTTAGCAGGGTATTCAAAGTCATTTTTAAATGTGTAGTTTGTTTTCTAAAAGCTGTGTACAGATGAGAGATTGCGGCATTTAATTTTTAAAATGATAGATGCTGGTGCGCAAGACAACAAAATATTACTACTTCCCGGATGTCTTTAATAAAAGGACACTGGGTGAAGCCGCTAGTAAGTGAAAGACCCCATGTGAAGGTCTAACCAAGAGATCAAATGGATAACAAAAATACTGTGCTTCCAATGATGTAAACCCTATAGAAAAGGGGGGGTTGAGGGTTGTGCATATAAATGCACGTACGTTAAAAGGTCACCCTACAAAAAACACAGGACAGTGTAAAAGATGACGATGAGGAATAGTGTGGTCCCCACTGCATGATGGCTTGCACTGTTAGTTTGACATCGCAGTCAAACTATTTAACAGGCACAGGTGGATCTATGATCCTGTTAACTGCACATGTCAGCTGATCAAATCAGCCGACCTGTGCGGGAGATGATGTGAGCTCAGTGCGTGAGCTTGCATCAAAGAGAGAAACACAACCAAGGATCTTGGTAGTGAAATGTTTTATCTGTGCCAGGCTTATTCAATATCAACTACTGCTCTCAAAAAGGACTTTCCTTTAATGCATTGAACTACGGTAATACAATAAATAGTTTCATTTCCTCCATTATTGTAATTATTGCAGATACTTTTGTGCTCACTAAGGAAAACAAATGGGAAAACAGAAGTTTGAGAACTCTCCTGTTATTGAGGTTTGTGCTAGAACAGATGCTGGAATATATAGTTTTGTGCTATTGCAAGCAGTACATTGTTTATTCCCAGTAGATCTAAGTATTCTACTTAATTAGAAAATTCCTTTATAAGAATCGATTGGGTGCTGGCACTAGATGATAGCAGACTTACAACTCTTATTTTGTGCACAAGCATTTATTTGTTTCTTTGAGAAAGGTATTGAAGTAAAAGAAATACACTGTTATCATCACAGACCACACATCTGGGAAAATATACGGTAATCCTTATTCCTCAAATTCAATGAGTGTAAATTTGAAGTGTCATAAAATTTGAATTCAGTGCTTTGCAAAAGTAAAACAAAGAATCCTACCAATATTAGGGTCATACAATATAAAAAATCTGTCCAATTTTCTTCTAGAAAAGTGGAACAATTTTTTTCCGAATTTCATCCGTGTGCAATGTTTTGCAGTCACTGGTCATGTATTAGTGTTATAGTGTACTGAAGAAATGAAAACCAGGCACTAACAAAGCAGCAGGCTAATTACCAGGAGTGTCACAGTTGCGTGGATGATTATCCAGTAGGACTTTGACCGGCGTTGCTTGCCCAAAAGAGAAGCGTATCAAATCTAGCAATAAAGAAAGAGACTGCACTCACAGGTCTTCAAGCAGTGCAAACTGTTATTCCACATCAAGGAACAGGGGTTACATGGTGCAGGAAGGGGAGGGTAGCAGGGTGGACAATTGGCGCTCTGTTTCGTGCTTATTCACTCTTCAATGGGTCCTGAGATTCTCGGGACCCGTTGAAGCATGAAACAGGGTGTCCGTTGAAGCATGAAACAGGGTATCCGTTGTCCATCCTGCTAACCTCCCCTCCCTGCACCATGTAACCCCTGTTCCTTGACGTGGGAGTAAAGGTTTGCACTGCTTAAAGACCGGTGAGTGCCGCCTCTATCTTTACTGCTATCATATATTTGTCTGCAGACTGGATGTGCTGTAATATGTGACTGGTAAAATATCCTAAAGTCAGAGTATAATATACACCATCACATTCTATGCGACTGTAATATAGACCTGATATTGCCACCCCTTCTGGGAATACACACTTTCTCAAAGGCTGTCACTTTAAGATCCATTACTACATCTTTATGGACATTCAAAAGCTGCTGTGATACACCGGATAATGTTTGAGCCATTCTATTCTGTGCAGTCTCAAACCCTCGGGTATTTAATATAAAAAATGTACTCTATTTTACGCTCTATAAGACGCACCTCAAATTTGGTGAAGGAATAGGAAAAAATATATTTTTTTAGGTTAAATGAGGTCTGTCTAATAATGCCAATGGCCACCCTACAAATTTATATATATGTCCTTCATCCTGAGGTAAATAGATATAGATATAGCCCAAAAATCTCAGAAAATTCGAAGAAATAACACAAAACACCTGCAAAGGCTTACTAAGCATTTAAAATGGTCCTTTTCTGGTCATCATAATGGGAGACCCAGACAATGGGGTTTAGGGCACTGCCCTCCGGAGGTCACACTAGGTACTACAAGTTTGTAGACACCGCCTCCTCCGCTTATAAACCCCTACCGCAGGGAACATCCTCAGTTTTAAACTTAGTGTGCTCGGAGGATCACGCTTTACTTGCACTTCACTGCATTCTCACTACTTACGTGATGGCGTCTGAAGACAAGGTAATATGGTCCTGGTCGGGACCTGCGACAGCCTCCCCGCTCACCCTTGTGGCACACGCAGGTGGAGGTACCGGAGGGCTTAGAGCCTGGACACCTTGTGTTCTCCCGGTACGCTGTCGCGCTCCTTTCCATCCCTCTCTGGGGGGCTCTGGAGAGTGGGAGATGGGAGCCTTGCACAGCTCCGCTCCGTACGAGGCCTCCCTAAATGGTGCTTACAGACCGGACTGGAACCAGCCCAGTCCGAGGCCTCCCTAAATGGTGCTTACACTCCGGACTGGGCTGAACCCCCGTCCGAGGCCTCCCTAAATGGTGCTTACAGACCGGACCGGCACTGAGGCACTCTGTGTCTCCTGTGTGCCTGGGGGTAGTGTCTGTCACTTTATGTGTCCTGACACTCAGACCGCGCGTTACCCTCGGGTCCGCGGCTCTGGAGGTGTACCCTGTGCTGGGGTCACCCTGGCTGACCGCCCTGTGTGTCACAGGGGCTGAGGCCGTAGACTGCTAATCTTTGCATGTAATTGCAGTCTGTGTATGTGTACTATGTTTTTATACTATTTCCCGCGCTGCGGGCTCCAGCACCTCCATTTTGAGGCTGACTGGAGGAGAGGAGGCAGCCCTTGCGGTGATGTCACCGGGGGGCGTGTGTGTGTGCTTCCCGCGTGTTCTCGGCGCCGCCCACGACTTTACTGGCGGCGGCCATCTTCTCCCTCACTTCCTGGCTGGGATCTACAGCAGCGCGTGTCTGCACTTCGAAGGGAGACCGGAACTCGCGGAGGTCACCACACACACACCGCTTCCTCCCACCGCTTTACTGCGGTCGGTAAGCCACCGGGATTCCCGGTTTATTTGTCTGTACGACTTGGCTTATACTCCCCTACTGTGGCTATGTCCTCAGTTAGGAAGCTTGCTGCTAAGGCGGCGGATGCCACCATTACCTGTACTACATGCAATGGTACACTGGTGGAGGGGTCCTGCAATAACTGCGGACGCCCAGAGGCCCGGACTGGCACTGCTGAGGCAGCAGCTCCGGTGCGGTACCCTGAGGTTCAGGTGATCCCAGGGCCATGGGAAACGCAGAATAGGATCAATGAATCCCTGCTGTCCCAGATGTCCTCCATGTCGCAGTCACTGGAGGCACTTCATAGGAGACTGGAAAGCCCAGCTACTCCTTCCAGTTACCCCCGGGTGTCTCCCTCTTCTGCTGTGAGACCCCTTAAGCGAGCTCGTCGTGAGGAGTCTCCCGAGCTCCAGGCTCTCTCTGAGGAGGAGCGTTCCTCTGATGGTGAGGAGGATGATGGGGGGTTCTACCCCGGGTCTGTGTCTGAACCTCCAGATGGGGTGGAGGATCTGGTGTCCTCTATCAATGAGACCTTACGTCTCGTGACTCCCCCTGAAGAGGTTGTCGTGCACCCGAAGGAGGTCTATCAATGGCTGCGGCCAGAGGCTAGACCAAGTGGCTCTTTCATGGACCACACTAATTTTGGAAGGGTGGTTAGAGCACCCAGGTTACATCCTGGGCGGCGCTATGTCCGCAAACCTAAGGACAATCGCTTCCCCTTCTCCCAGGAGGTGCTTCAGGAATGGTCGCAGTCCCCAAAGGTGGACGCTTCCATGACTAGAATTGCGGCACGCTCCCTGTTTTCTGCCTCTGATAGCTCCTCATTGAAGGATGCGACTGATAGACAGGTCGAGCAACTCGCCAAGTCTTCCTATGAGGCTGTGGGGTCTTCATTTGCCCCTAACTTTGCCACGGTCTGGACCTTACAAGCGATTACTACCTGCTTGGATGGTATCACTGACCTGGCAAGATCCAGTCCAGAGGTCCTGGCGCTTACCGAGAGAGCAAGGGCCTATGCGGACTATGCTAGGACGGCATCTTTGGAGACTGCCACTCGCTCAGCTGTGGCTTCGGCCAATGCGATAGCGATCCGCAGGTTGTTGTGGCTACGTCTTTGGGACTCAGATGCCACATCTAAGAAGATTTTGCAGAATCTTCCATTCGCCGGTGACAGGCTTTTTGGCACCGAGCTGGACAAGCTGATAAAGGATTCTGCTGAGTCTAAGATACCGCAGAATAAGCCTAAGCCACGGTACACCGTTAAAAGGAACCCTAAACAGTGGTCCTTTCGCTCCAGCTCGCAGTCATCCACGACGGCCGCTCGCGCGGACCGAGGGGGCAAGCCAGCTACTCAGTGGCGCTCCAAGAGTCGTCAGAAGAAGCCGGCGGGGGCAGCAGCTGCCACCCCCAAGCCCGCCTCGACATGACTCGCTCTCTCATCCTGCTTCCCCACAGGTGGGGGGCCGCCTGTCTCGATTCCAGGACAGGTGGCTACTTCACGTTCAAGATCAGTGGGTTCGAGACGTAGTCTCGCGAGGTTACAGGATAGAGCTGACATCACAGCCGTTATCCCGATTCCATCGGTCTGTTCCATCCCCAGAAAAGGCTCAGGCTTTTCACCTGGTGTTGGAGGGACTCCGCAGAGACGGAGTAGTGGTCCCAGTGCCCACGGCAGAGAGGTTCAGGGGTTTTTACTCCAACCTCTTTATTGTCCCGAAAAAGGACGGCTCCTTTCGACCGGTCCTGGACCTCAAATTGTTCAACCGTCACGTGTTGGTTCGGAAGTTCCGCATGGAATCCCTGCGCTCCGTGATCGCGGCTGTGTCGCAGGGAGACTTCCTAGCGTCCATCGATATCAGGGACGCTTACCTTCACGTGCCCATTGCACCGGCTCATCAGCGCTGGTTACGATTCGCAGTGGGGGACGAACACTTCCAATTTGTGGCCCTACCCTTCGGGTTGGCCTCAGCACCACGGGTGTTCACGAAGGTGATGGCCTCTATGATGGCTATCCTGTATGTGCAGGGTCACGCCGTCATACCATATCTGGACGACCTATTGGTCAGGGCGCCATCGGAAGACCTTTGTCGGGTGAGCCTGGAGGTGACCATGAGGTCTCTGGAACAGTTCGGGTGGCTTCTCAATACTCAGAAGTCGACCCTGGTTCCGACCCAGTCATTGACATATCTGGGCATGGACTTCCACACGGACTCGGCCCTGGTGTCTCTACCTCAAGCCAAGCAGCTTGCGATCCACTCAGGAGTACAGAATGTTCTCCTGTCACCTCACTCATCCCTTCGGGTGTTGATGAGACTGGTGGGACGCATGGTAGCGGCGATAGAGGCGGTGCCCTTTGCACAGTTTCGTCTCCGTTCTCTCCAGTTGGAGATTCTTCGCCGATGGGACAAGAGAGCGATCTCTCTGAATCGGTTGGTGACACTGTCACAACCGACCAAGGACTCCCTGCAGTGGTGGCTCCAGCCACGTCACTTGTCACGGGGCCGGTCATTTCTCAATCCATCTTGGTTAGTGGTGACCACCGACGCCAGTCTGAAGGGCTGGGGGGCGGTGTTCTTACACCACAGGGCTCAAGGCCTCTGGACTCAGTCGGAGTCGACGTTGCAGATCAACGTACTGGAGATCAAGGCGGTCTATCTGGCGCTTCTGGCGTTTCAGAAATTCCTGAAAGGACAGCCCATTCGGGTACAGTCCGACAATGCGACGGCCGTCGCCTACATAAATCATCAGGGAGGGACCAGAAGCGCTCAGGCCCTCGCCGAAGTCCACCGCATTCTGTCGTGGGTAGAGGAAAACGACTGCCTGATCTCCGCAGTTCACATCCCAGGGGTCGAGAACTGGGAGGCCGACTATCTGAGCCGGCAGGGGATGGACGCCGGAGAGTGGTCTCTACATCCAGACGTCTTCCGGGACATCTGCGGCAGATGGGGCACTCCGGACGTGGATCTGATGGCCTCGCGGCTCAATCATCAGGTGCCGCAATACATGGCGAGATCCTGGGATCCTCAGTCTCTGGGGGCGGATGCCCTGATCCTGAGTTGGTCCAGTTTCCAACTGCCATATGTGTTCCCGCCTCTGGCTCTGATTCCCAGGGTTCTGTGGAAAATCAGGTCGGAGTGCAGGGTAGCCATTCTAGTGGCTCCGGATTGGCCCAGGAGGTCCTGGTATCCGGACCTGTGGCAACTGTCAGGCGGACACAGGTGGGCTCTTCCAGATCGCGCAGACTTACTCGCGCAAGGCCCATTCTTCCACCTCAATTCCAAGGCTCTCAGATTGACTGCATGGCTCTTGAGGCCTGGCTGCTGACTTCCAGGGGTTTCTCCCCTACAGTGGTGGCCACTATGAATCGGGCGAGAAAGCCCGTTTCCAGGAAAATACCACAGAACGTGGAAAATCTTTTTTACCTGGTGTGCCTCTGGTGGACGGTCCCCCTGGCCCTTGTCCATTCCGACGTTGTTGGCCTTCCTACAGTCGGGTCTGGAGCTGGGATTATCCCTTGGCTCTTTGAAAGGTCAAGTATCAGCACTTTCTGTACTGTTTGACAGGCGATTGGCGCTCCTCCCGAAGGTCCGCCAATTTCTGCAGGGGGTGTCGCGGATGGTTCCGCCCTACAGGAGACCTCTGGACCCTTGGGACCTTAACATGGTCCTGGCGGCATTGCAGAAACCGCCGTTTGAGCCTCTGAGGGAGGTTTCTCTATCTCGTCTATCCCAGAAGGTGGCCTTTCTGGTGGCGATTACATCTCTGAGGAGGGTCTCAGAATTGGCTGCACTATCGTGCAAGTCACCCTTTCTGGTGGTTCACCAAGACAAGGTGGTGTTGCGCCCACGGCCTGAATTCTTGCCGAAGGTGGTTTCAACTTTTCACCTGAACCAGGAGATTGTTCTCCCATCATTTTGCCCCGCTCCCGTTCATCAGGTTGAACGCGACCTCCATACTCTGGATCTTGTGAGAGCTATATGCATTTATGTGTCCAGGACCGCCTCCTTTAGGAGTTCGGATTCCTTATTTGTTCTTACAACAGGTCGCTGTAAGGGGTCCGCGGCTTCGAAGTCAACCTTGGCCAGATGGATTAAGGCTTCCATTCAAGAGGCTTACCGGTCTTCTGGTTTGCCTCTCCCGGTGGGATTGAAGGCTCACTCTACCAGAGCCGTAGGTGCCTCCTGGGCCTTGCGACATCGAGCGTCTGCTCTGCAGGTGTGTCAGGCGGCCACTTGGTCCAGCCTGCACACTTTCTCTAAGCACTATATGGTGCATGCCCATGCCTCTGCGGATGCAAGTTTGGGCAGGCGGGTTCTCCAGGCGGCGGTTGCCCACCTCTGAAGGGAACCATGTGTTATCCGTTTTGTTGAGGAACTCTTCCCGCCCTGGGGTATTGCTTTAGGACATCCCCATTGTCTGGGTCTCCCATTATGATGACCAGAAAAAAGAGAATTTTGTTTACGTACCGTAAATTCTTTTTTCTTTAATCATCAATGGGAGACCCAGCACCCACCCATTTGTTCCGTTGCATGTTTTGCAGTTGATCTGTTCCCTGTTGGGACAGTGTTTGCCGGGTTATTGAACCGTCTGTGCACGGCATTTTTCCCGATGTTTCGGGTGTGGTTTATTTCCTCCTCGCAGCTTATGGACCAAACTGAGGATGTTCCCTGCGGTAGGGGTTTATAAGCGGAGGAGGCGGTGTCTACAAACTTGTAGTACCTAGTGTGACCTCCGGAGGGCAGTGCCCTAAACCCCATTGTCTGGGTCTCCCATTGATGATTAAAGAAAAAAGAATTTACGGTACGTAAACAAAATTCTCTTTTTAGTCTGGTTCAGTAGGCTACACATTCATGGAGAAGACTGCTGACTTGACACATGTCCAGAAGGCAGTCATTGACACACTCTACAAGGAGGGTAAGCCACAAAAGGTCATTGCTAAAGTAGCTGGCTGTTCAGAGTGCTGTATCCAAGCCTATTCATGGACAGTTGAGTGAAAGGAAAATGTGCGGTAGAAAAAGGGGCACAAGCAACAGATAACCGCAGCCTCGAAAAGATTTAAAAAAAAAAAAAAAAGCATTAAAAATTTGGGGGAGACTCACAAGAAATGGCTAGCCGTGCTTTCTATTTGGTATGCAAATAGCACTGTAACGGCAAAAAATCTGGCCAGCAGAGCTAAATGTGAACCCAAAAATAGCTGGGAAAACTGTCACTACTCCCAGACCTTATATAGTACTTTCAGCTCTGTACTCAACCTCCATAGCCTGAGAAGACCTGAGATATCGACTGCAACTGCCTGTTTCCCTGCACTAAAGTCAACTAATACTAAAATACTCCAGGTAGCTCTCAAAAGAGCTATTGTGTTTTTGAAATGATTGACAGAAGATTTGAAAATGCACAACACTAGCAGCTGCTGACATACTCCCTATGCCAGTACTAGGCTGTGTTCTGGATGCAATGTGCACAAGATGGCAGCGGCTGGGCTTATATGGAGCTTATGAGTCATCTATGATGCTACGCGGCCAGCCAATCACAGTAATGCCACAATCAAGATGACTGTGGCTTTACTGTGGTGGGATCGCTGGGACATTGAAGTGTGTAACGGGGCCTTTAAACTCAATGTTATCACAAGCAAAGTAAACTAAGTACCGGTATATGCATTTCTATGAAGGCATGACAAGGTCCACTGTGCTGTATCAAGACCAAAGTCACTGCTGCTGTCTATCAGAAAATTTTAGAGCTCTTCATGCTTCCCTATGCCAACAAGCTTTTTGGAAATGGAGATTTAATTTTCCAGCAGAACTTGGCACCTGTCCATATATATATTACTATATATGTATATGGAGAGGGAGGTAGACAGATGGTCTAATCAGTGGTGTTCTGCAGCCTAGAACATTTTTGGCAGCAGAAGCGGATTGACATGTATGAACTGATGTGACGATCAACGTGCTTTGCTGCAATACAGTGATGTCGATGAGTTGGCCATTTACCTACAGTGTGCAGTGCAAGCATTTAGTGGCCCCGAGCAGCTTCTTGGAGACCGGCACCTGGAGCATATATGCCCCTCTTCCCCCAGCCCAGCCCACCCCTGAATTCCCATTTAGTGGTGCCAGTTAGTAAATACATGTGCTGGGTTACGCACATAGACTGCAAAGAGAAATCTTAAAGGTCTGGTGATGGTGAGGTTTAAAGGGCTTTTTTAAAGGGTTTGTGCCCAAGAAATGGGCTGGGGTTCCGCTTTGTAATGCAATGCTGTGGCCCATTAGGCATTTCCCCTACGGGGCAGATGGCCAGGGCAGGCCTGCCTTAAACCTTATGGTTGAAAATCTTACTGACTGCATTGGTCACAGAAGAATTTCTAAACTAATGAAGGTACCAGCGAGCACTGTTGGATCAACAATCTGGAAGTAGGAAGAACATTTACCATAAACTGGCCACGACTAGGTGATCCCCCACATGATTTCCGACAGAGGAATGAAAATAATTAATTAGTTGTCCAAGAGCCAAGAACTACAGAAAGGCCTGGAATCAGCATGTGCAATTATTTCAAAGAAAACAATAAGTAATGTACTCAACCTCCATGGCTTGTATGCACTCCCCAAGCAAGAATCCATTGCTTAATGAAAAGCATGTTCTAGCTTGTTTAAAGCAGAGCTGTGGAGTCTGTAAGCTAAACCACTGACTCAGACTCCTCAATTTCCCTAAAGGTCCAGTTACACACACAGATAATTGAGCAGAGATTGTTCGCAGATCTCTGGTAACAATGTGTCCATGATTTCACTGCAACATTTGAACACTGCTCCGACTCCACCAAAATGGGCTCTGACTCCACAGACCTGGTTTAAATATTGCTCAACAACATTTAGACAAGTCTGTGAAATAGTGGGAGAATTTAACGAACAGTGAAGTTTGGAGGGTAAACCATCATAGTGTGGGTCTGATTTTTCAGCATATGGCGCTGGTAGACTTAATTTAATTGAAGGAAGGATGAATAAACAAATGTACCGGGATATTCTTGATAAAATATCTACCAATATGATGAAGATGAAATGGGGGGATATATATTTCAGCAAAAATAATTTAAAACACACAACAAAGAATTTTCAATCGGTTTCAGAAAAAGAAATTAAAACCTGCCAGAATAGTGGTGTCAATCACCAGACCTGAATCCAATTGAAAATGAATGGAAGAACTAAAGCGCAGAGTTCATAGAACGAGCCCATAGAAACATTAGGATTTGAAAAGTGTTTTGTGGAAGAATGAGCCAAAATCACACCTGAGCAATGCTTAGTAGTGATGAGCAAGCACTAAAATGCTCAGGTGCTCGATGCTCGGGTCAAGCATCTCGAGATGCTCGGGTGCTCGACCGAGCACCGAGCCCAATGCTATCCTATAGGAGACCCGAGCATTTTTCCGGCATGACCACCGGCAGCCTGGATAAACCCTGAAAATGTCACAAAAGTCTAACAGTGCTCAAATGACATGACTCCCAGGTCACTGCTGTGAACAATGTTGTCTGAGTATTACGCCACTTTTACGGATTCCCAATAAAACGTCCAAAAATTAAACAAATACATTTTCCTGGGGAAAATGTTAAGGACTCCTACTCAATAGTGAGACAGTGTTGCTGTATGATGTATGTTTTTTGGATTACATGGAAGATTTAAAAAAAAAAAAAAAAAAAAAAAAAAAAAAAAGAAAAATGCTTGGCACTCTGATGCTCCTGGGAAGATACATGTATGAGGGCCTCTTTAAATAATGTGCCCGTTAATACAAAGTGGGTCTTTTCTGGTATTGCCCTAGGCAGGGCTGCCAAAAATTGGGAGGCACTCCAATGCCCCTGGGAAGAGACGTGGATGAGGGCCTCTTTAAATATTGCTCCCATTACAAAGGAGCGGGTCTCCTATACTTGAAATTGCCATGCACTAAGTATAGACTAAACATTTACCTCTGGGGGGTATACATGAACCTACTGTCAAACTTTTCAATGGTTAGGGGCATCATAAACAACATGTATATAAAATATCTTTTCATGGCATCATGAACCACGATCACTCTGATGATATGGTGGTGGAGGATGAGAAGAAGGAGGAGGACTACAGCAAATAGCCCAAATCAGGAAGTGTGTACACATGTGTGGATGTGAGGAGGGGTGTGGGAATATACATCCCCAATAAATACAATGGCTTCAACTTTACATTACGCTGCTATCATTTGGTGGTGTGCTGAAGTCAGGCCCAATCCAACCCTTGTTCATCTTGATCAGAGTCAGCCTGTTAGCATTTTCAGTTGACAGGTGGGTGCGTTTATCAGAAATGATTCCACCGGTGGCACTAAAAACCCGCTCTGACACAACGCTAGCGGCAGGGTAGACCAGGACTTCCAAGGTGTAGAGAGCCAATTCATACTATGTGTCCAACTTTGATACCCAAAAATTATAAGGCACAGAGGAATCCCAGAGCACTTTTGTACGGTCACCAAGGTACTCCTTCACCATCTTTACAAACTTTGCAGTCTTTGTGACAGGACCCCACGCCTCAGGACCTGTGCTATCAGAGGGGCTGAGAAAACTCTCCCCTATCTCTGAGAGTGTTCCTCTACCTCTGCTGGATTGGAGTTATGGCTCTCTCTCCCGGACGCCTTGGTTGGCCACATCGAACAGTGACCCCTGCCGCCAGCGTTTTCCGAAGGGAATTTTTTTACTAATTCCCCAACAAGGGCCTTCTGGTACTGCAGCATTTTTGTAGACCTCTCCGCTGGTGGAATAAGAGAAATAAAGTTCTCCTTGTAGCGTGGGTGTAAGTGTCACCAACCAGTAATGAGTGTCCGCCCAGATGTGGATAACGCGAGGATCACGGGACAGACAGCGTAACATAAAGTCAGCCATGCGCGCCAGACTGGTAACAAGCAAGACTTCAGGGTCATCAGCAACAGGATCACTGACCATGCTGGACTCCTCCTTCTTCTCCTCCTCCTCATCATCCCTGTCCTCTGGCCATCCACGCTGGACCAACAGTATGATGGTTGTGCAGGTAGTACCGTCAATTCCGCATGAAACTAGCTCCTGCTCTTCTAACTCCTCTTCCTCATCCTCCTCCTCGTCATTGTTCCCCAATGCACGGTGGGATGAGATGAGGCTGGGCTGTGTGTAATCACCCACTATGGTTCCTTGCTCCATCTCCTCATTCTCCGCCTGCAATGCATCGTCTTTGATTTTGAGCAGAGAGCGTTTTAGAATACTGAAAGGCGGAATGGTGACGCCAATGATGGCATCGTTGCCGCTCACCATCATGGTGGAGTCCTCAAAGTTTTGGAGGATTGTACATATGTCAGACATCCATGTCCACTCCAGAGGTCTTATGTGTGGAGTTTGAACAGAATACCAACGGCCTAGTTGATGCTTGTAGTCAACAACTGCCCTCTTCTGCTCACAAATCCTGACCAACATCTGCAGGGTGTAATTCCAAAACGTGGGGACATCACACACCGGTCTGGTAGCCGGAAGCTGCACACGCTGCTGAAACCCGGCATGGGCGGCCGAAGCAGTAGGTGACTTTCTAAAATGGGCACGCAGGCAGAGTACTTTGATGAGCAGATCCGGCAGCTCCGGGTAGGGTTTAAGAAACCGCTGAACCACCAGGTTGAGCGCATAGGCCAAGCATGGCACATGGGTGAGCTCGCCTCAGAGCCGCCACCAGGTTCCGGCCATTGTCACACACGACCATGCCTGGCTCTAGGTTCAGTGGTGTGAGCCAATGATCTGCCTGCTCTTTCAGAGATGTCCACAACTCATCAGCATTGTTAGGTTTGTCACCTACGCATACTAGCTTCAGCTCAGCCTGTTGCCGCTTGGCCGAGCCAGTGCTGCAGACCTTCCAGCTGGGACTGTTGTGGAGGCTGAAGAGGAGGCTGAGGAGGATGACGTTCCGGAGATGTAGACTGTGGGGGCAACCCTGACTGTGTTAGGGCCCGCAATCCTTGGTGTCAGGAGGACATGTTCCGTCCCAAGGTCCGACTGGATCCTGGCTTCCACTATATTAACCCAGTGTGCCGTCAGCGAGATGCAGCTTCCCTTCCAACTAACATTTGTCCACGTGTCCGTTGTTGGGTGGACTTTGCCGGAAACAGTGTTGTTAAGGGCACAGCTAATGTTTTGGGGCATGAGCTTGTGTAATGCGGGGACAGCACACTAGGAGAAATAGTGGTGGCTGGGGACCGAGTAACGAGGGACGGCCGCAGCCATCCGGTTGCAGAATGCTTCCGTGTCCACTAGCCTAAAAGGCAACATTTCCAGCGCAAGCAGTCGCGAAATGTGCGCATTTAGTAGTGTGGCGTGTGGTGTTGGCAGCGTATTTGCGCTTGCGTTCCAATGACTGGGGTATTGATATCTGAACACTGCGCTGGGACAAGGACGTGGTTGATGATGGTGGCATCTTCACATGCACTATGGACAGGGGATTGGCTTGTGTGGGCCCTGTTGGTCAGGTGTCACACCGGGGTATTACACCCATAAAAGCGGTGTAATTTTCCTCAACTGTAAGTGGATGCAGGGTTGGTAGGAGGGACCCAATTGCAGCACACCCACACTCAAGCCGGGGTAAGGTCACCCAGGGGGAGAGTTAGGAGAGTCGGAAGGTCAGAACAGGCGAGTTGCAGACTAGACCTGAGGGAAGATGGAACTAGGTCCTGAGGGGACCTTGAGAGAGGGTGCCCGACGCGTGAGTCTGGGCCCGAGAGAGAAAGGGGGAACCCCAGTGCAGAGCGACCATACTATGGGGAGCTTCCCCAGTCCACCATGGATCAGAGGAAACGGCCGGAGTACGCTTGCGGACTGATTGTTTCATCTGAGCTGTGTATCTCTGCAGGTCCTCCAGAATAACAATGGGCCTCTTGGCTGTTTCTGTGATTACTGCTATCCTTGCTTGGGATGTGAGTTTACGTGTCTTGGTAAGTTTGCAGATGTGCCATAATTTTTCCATTTGTGGATGATGGATAGAACAGAGCTGACATGCTGAGAGCTTGGGCTATTATTTTTTATAACCTAACCCTGTTTTACTCTTTTAAACAACTTTATCCTTGATATGTCTGGTTTGCTCTTTGGTTTTCATGATATTCCCTAATGGTCTCAAACAAACCTCCATGGAGTTAACATAACATCTTAAATTATGATGAGAATACATTACACACAAGTGTGTGCTTAATTTACTGGTTAGGTGATTTATGAAGGCAATGGGTCACACAAAATTTTATTTAGGGGTATTAGACTTCAGGGGGTCGGAATAAGAAGGCACTTCACAATTTTCAGATTTATAATTTTAAAATGCTTAGAAAACAATGTATTCTTTTCTTTACACTAGAGAAAATTTTGCTACTTTTGTGTTGGTACAGTATATCATATAAAATCCTACATTTGAGGGTGTAATGTGAAAAATGTGGAAAGCTCACAGGGTATAAACACTTTATAGGTTAATTTATAAAGCTTCCTTGATACAACATACTACTACAATCTACTGTCAAATTAATACTGCAGTATATAACTCAATTAATGCTGCCACATTCAGGGTTTTCTGGCCATAGGCTGCAAGACACTAGTCACTCTATGTAACTTTTGAATCCTCACACAGTGCGCTCTGCGATATGCATGCTCCCAACCACTCACTGACTAGACTCTCTCCAGCCTCACTAAATACATTTGCATTAAACAAGGCCACTCCCATCTAGTCAGCACGTGACTGTATGTAAATCACATGTTTGCAGCTCTGACACCGGAGTGTCCATACAGCATGCTGTGTGCACAATTTGATGATTCACAAATGTTCAGTTACAGAGAGTGACTGCAGATTTCTTGCCTAAGACCATACATATCTCTTAATATTGCTTCATTATGCTCTACTTATACATCAAAATAAAATTTAATTTAACATCAGCAGATGATTTAGAACATTTAGCTTCACCACTGTGCTTAGAAATATTATACAGTACTTAAAGCACCACTCCAGAGTTTTAATTTTTTTTTCAGTGTTGGAGTGATGCATTAAATCCAAGAGCCCTGCCTCTTCTCTTATACTAACCCTTTAGCGGTTTTATCCTTTTTTCGGCATCGGCCCGCAGCGTCATCTTGTGATCGTAACTTCTAACTGGCTGGAAGTTAGAAGTGATATCACAAGCTCCCAATATGTCAATGAAACCCCGAAGGAGGTTCTCATAGACATGTGTCAGGTTGTGCAGCCAGCAGATCACAAACTGCTGAAGATCGATGAGAACGATGGTGAAAACAGGTGAAGACACAGGAAGGTGAGTATACCACTAGGGGCAGGGGACTTAGATTTAAAGCACCACTCCAGCCTTGAAATACTAAAAATAAATGCTGGTGTAGTGCTTTAATTAAAGAGAGATTCCCATCTTGAAAATCTTTTCCCATTATCTAGTCAGTATAATAATAATATTGGAAAATACCTCCAATTCGAAATATAGTATAGTTCAGCTATGTCGCCCACGTCATGTGCAGGGCATTACAGTAGCTAGGGTATTCATAATCACAACTGCTAGCTACTAACTACTGTAATGCCCTGCACATGAGATAAGCAGCAAAGCTAATTAATTTCTAATTGGAGCTATTTGCTAATATTACACTGTGGAACATGCAAATTGGTGCAGGAGATATTTAACCTGTTTTTAAGTCAATTTTTGTCGCTGATTTTAAATCTACCATTATTTTTTTTTTCTGTTCGCTCTAGTTAATGAGATGTGATATACCCTATTTATATGCATGTGACCAATAGAACACTAGGATTGATGCTTATTTATTTCCAATATGTAAAAGCACACATTTTAGTGTCTTGTTAAATATACATTTTGAAAACTCCGACAGATGTAATTCTTACGGCACACATAACTTCATATAGTAAAATACTAGTAAAAACATTTAAATACACTGCTACAAGTACGGTGTGTGTATATACAGTAGCTAAAAACATGCACATACCTTGTTCCATAAGTGTGTATGTGTGTAAAATAAATATATATTGCACATGCCACTTTTTTCCCTTCAATAATCTATATATTTTTTTTTTGCTTCTTTTATATCTCATACTAAGCAGATCAAAAAAGCTTTTACAGTACTGAGCACAAATCCGGTTTACTAATTGTGTCCATTTTCTTCCAATTTATCATGTCCTTTCATACAGTGTAATGTGTATGAAAACATGAGGATTAGAGTTTTTGTTCAATAGTGCTTTTGTACAGGTCTCTCATTACTTTTCTACAATTATCAGCATATAACACATTGACAGCTGCAGCCTACAGCCAGGCTCAGAATTTTTATTCTCTTGTTATGAATGTCTGGCCTCTGATTTATTTAAATGTAAATTTCCTACATTAAACTTTGAAGCTTCATTCTAAGATGTGAGATTATAAGGTTTCTGGGCCATCAGACCATACTCTAAACATTAAAGTATATTTGCTCACAATAGTAAACACTTCCTGCATATATTTTTAACCTCATGTAAGTATTTAATATTTTATTATAGCGGGCAAATATATATTTCTACTACTATGTTAATTGTTCACATGGGGTTGTAACTTTGTTGTGGATTTTAACAAACATAATTATGTAACATTATACATGTTTTACATACAGATTTAGTTCTGAATTTGTCACAGATTTAATGATATTGCAAACTGTAAAAACCACAACTTTCACTTTTGTATAACGGTGAATATTCAGCTATATGACAGATCAGTGAGCAGTCAGCTTTTAAGGCAAGCAGTTATTATTACAAAATTCTCCCATCCTTAGCAGACATGTGACAAGCTTAGAATCTACATCTCACAATGCCTTGTGAAACTCTTTGCTTTAATTATATTTCAGTTTCGCAAGGGTTAAGAATGCTTTCCTTCCTGGTAGTACCTTGTCTGTTCTATCTCAGGTGCAGGAGTGTTTTAACCACTCCCTTTTACTTTAAATAGTCACATGTTCTATCACCTGATGCAGGTTATAGAATATCTTCATTCTGAACTCAATACCATGGAGGGAGGAAGTCTCTTGAAGTTGCTGAAGCCCTGGTTTTTGGCTGCAATTTGTGTATATCCATTGTGTATATGTCCGCGTTTGTTTTACTTTCTCGGTGTCTTATTACCGTAATTTTGACGTCTAGTGCACTCACCGGCCTTTGCACTACTTAGGATGAGTGGAGGGACAGCCAGAAACTAGGCATGTGACTGCAACGGGGGAGGAGCAATATAGGGTAGTTAGGGATCTAAGTGTACACAGACACAGGGTAGCATCACAAGGTTTCCTCTCTCCCCTCTCCGTATGGTTAGTGCCTTCCTCCTCTTACTTTCTCCGTTGTTACCCATTGTGTTGCACTGTGCAAGGGAGTCATATGGCTCGGCGTGACAATTATGTATGCTAAGGCTATTTTCACATACAGTGTATTAAGTGTTTTTTAATGCAAAATGAAGAGAACCTGTCAGCATGATTTCTCTAAATTACAGAGCCATATTGGCGCTTTTACAGTGATTACAATTATATCTGTAGTGAAGAAATACGTTTTGTAGATTGTGTTATGAATTTTTGAAGTTTTTTGTAGTCGAAGCTTTGTGTGTCGGGGTGGGTCTGTCGGTAAGGTCTCCGACTTTGCCCCAACCCCGCCGCTGCCTTTGTTGTCTGTTCCTGGTTTTAAATTTTGCATCGGAACCATCCTAGCCACCGTGGTTATTGCAATAATTGATCTCTTGGCAGTCCTCTGGAAAATGTCAGTGGCATGTGCAGATTTAGATCTCAGTTCATTGACAAGCAGAGATCTCAATCTGCACACGCACTACAACCAGTGCCATTTTAGTGAAGACGTCCAGGAGGTCAATCTGCGCAAGTGTTGCCACCAATGGCATTTTCCTGAAGACTGCCACCCGCAGCTAAGATGGCATCCTGTTTAAACTAGGTACATGATGACACCAGCAGAAGCAGAGAGGCTGTCAAAGACAGCCCACACTCCCACCCAGATGCACAAAGCTGTGATTACAAGAAAACTTCAAAAAGTCATTAAACAAAATCCACATACCGTATATACTCGTGTATAAGCCGACCCGTGTATAAGCCGACCCCCCTACTTTTGCCCCAAAAATCTGGAAAAACCTATTGACTCGTGTATAAGCCGAGGGTGGACCCCAGCACAGGTATACAGCCCCCAGCAGTGTGGTATACAGGCCTCCCCAGTGGTAGTATACAGCAGCCCCAGCAGCCCCAGTGGTAGTATACAGCAGCCCCAGCAGCCCCAGTGGTAGTATACAGATTCCCCAGCAGCCCCAGTGGTAGTATACAGATTCCCCAGCAGCCCCAGTGGTAGTATACAGATTCCCCAGCAGCCCCAGTGGTAGTATACAGATTCCCCAGCAGCCCCAGTGGTAGTATACAGATTCCCCAGCAGCCCCAGTGGTAGTATACAGATTCCCCAGCAGCCCCAGTGGTAGTATACAGGAGCCCCAGCAGCCCCAGTGGTAGTATACAGGAGCCCCAGCAGCCCCAGTGGTAGTATACAGGAGCCCCAGCAGCCCCAGTGGTAGTATACAGGAGCCCCAGCAGCCCCAGTGGTAGTACACAGCAGCCCCAGTGGTATACAGCAGGCCCCCTGGGGGTACCCAACAGCCCCCTGGGGGTACCCAGCAGCCCCCAGGGGGTACCCAGCAGCCCCCAGGGGGTACCCAGCAGCCCCAGGGGGTACCCAGCAGCCCCCTGGGGGTACCAACAGCCCCCAAAAGCTGGCACTGTCCCCCCTTGTAAGGGCCCCCCCCCCCTGCTGCTTATACATTACCATCCCGGTGTTCTGATCGGCGCCGCTCCTCTGTGCTGCGTCTTCATCCTCCCGTCCGCGCTGGCTGCATCCGGGATCTCCGGCGGTCGCGCGATGACGTCATATCGCTGCGACAGCCGGAGATGCCGGATGCAGCCAGCGCGGACGGGAGGATGAAGACGCAGCACAGAGGAGCGGCGCCGATCAGAACACCGGGATGGTAATGTATAAGCAGCGGGGGGGGGGGCCCTTACAAGGGGGGACAGTGCCAGCTTTTGGGGGGCTTATATGAACTGCTTCCCCCTGCCGCTGATTGACAGGGGGAAGCAGTGCATATTTAATGAGCGGCCCCACGTGACGGGGCCGCTCATACAGCAGCCTCCCCCCGCCTCCTCCAGCCTCCACAGCCTCGGGACACAGCCCCCCCACTCCATGTACCGTATATGACCCGTGTATAAGCCGAGGGGGGGACTTTTCAGCCCAAATTTTGGGCTGAAAAACTCGGCTTATACACGAGTATATACGGTATGTATTTCATCACTGCAGGTATCATCTTAATCAGCGTAATAGCACCAATATAGCCCTGTCTGTATTTAGTTAGCAAATTCCTGCTGACAGGTTCTCTTTAAAAGCAGTTTTTTACAGTACCAGCAAATAATGAGGTTTTAGAAATCTCATGCATACACTTCTGGCTGTGACTAAATCCTAGAAATGCAGTGTACTTGAAATCTGCAGCATGTCAATTCTTTAAGTGTTTTTGTAGCGTTTTGTTTTTTATTCGTGGTAAGCAGTAAGAAGGAGAAAGAATGCTGGAAAAAAACATCAAACTTTTTTTTGGTGAATTTACCTTCATTAAACACATATTTGAGACAAAACACACCTAGTCTACACACAAAAAGTGCTGTAAAACAAATGCTGTAAAATGTACATTTTGAACACAAAGCTTTTACTGCCAAAAGAGCACATACAGATGAGTCCTTCCTTAACTCCTTCATGCCCTTATCTGTTGTCGCCTACCTGACCAGGCCAAATTTTACAATTCTGACCAGTGTCACTTTATGTGGTAATAACTCTGGAACGCTTCAATATATCCCAGTGATTGAGACTGTTTTTTCAATACATATTGTATTTCATGTTAGTGGTAGATTTTGGTTGATATGATTTGCATTCATTTATGAAAATATCAAAATTTAGACACAAAATGCGAGACTTTCCCAATTTTTGAATTTTGAATTTTTATGCCCTTAAATCAAAAGTTATATCACACTAAATTGTTAATAAATAACATTTTCCATTTGTCTACTTTACATCAGAATAATTTTTAAAACATACTTTTATTTTTGTTAGGAAGTTAGAAGGGTTAAACGTTTATCAGCAATTCAGCAATTATTATTTTTGCAACAAAATTTTAAAATAAACAACTTTTTTTTTAGGGACCGCCTCACATTTTAAGTGTCTTTGACAGGCCTATAAGACAGAACATAACCAAAAGTTATAACCAAAACCATTTTAAAACACCCTTCAAAGTACTCAAAACCACATGTAAGAAGCTCATTAACCCTTTTGGTGCTTCCCAGGAACTAAACATATGTAGTAGGAAAACATATTGCCCTAGCCCCAAATTTTGCATTTTCACAAGGGTTACTGAAGAAAGTCGACTGTACAGTTTGACACATACCAGGACTCTGAAGGAAGCACCATTGGGCTCTATTCATACTGTGCGTTTTGGTCTGTTTTTGCTCATCAGTTTTTGTAGCCAAAACCAGGAGTGGTATAATCGGAGGAAAAGTAGAATAGAAACACGTCGCCACGCTATATTTACCACCCACTCCTGATTTTGGCTACAAAAACTTATGCGCAAAAACAGACCAAAAGCACAGTGTGAAAGGAGGCTTAAACTTTTAGAGTGCAAAAGTGTCTGGCAAAGATTAGTGGACGCCATGTCAAATGTGCACAGACCCTGATGTGCCTAAACAGTGTGAAACTCCCAAAAGTGACCACATTTTGGAAACTACACCTCTCGAGAAATTTATCTACAGGTGTGTGTCACTGAATTTTATAAAATTCAGCCATGAAAATGAGAAAATACCTTTTTGCCACAAAAATGTTGCTTCAGTCTCAATGTTTTTATTTTCACAAGGTCAACAAGAGAAAGTAGGCTATACAATTTCTAGTGCAGTTTATTCTGAATACACAAATACCCCTTTTGTAGTGGAAAACTGCTTTTGGGTGCACGGAAGGGAAGGAGCACCATTTCAACTTTGGAGTGCCATTTTGCCTGGAATTGATTGCTGATGCCATGTCACATTTGAAGAGTCCCAGGCATATAAAAACAGCAGAAACCCTTACATGTGACCTCACTATGGAAACTCCACTTCTCAAGCAATTTATCTAGGAGTGTAGTGAGCATTTTTAACTCACAGGTGATTGACAGAATTCTAGAACATTGGGCTGAGTAAATGAAAAATTTGCATTTTTTTTTTCCATAAAATATTAATTTGGCCTTAAGTTTTAATTTTCAAAAAGGGTAATAGGAGAAAATGAATGGTACAATATGTTATGCAATTTCTTCCAAGTATGCCAAAAACTCAAAAACTACTTGAAGGCACAGTTCAAAGCTCAGAAGAAGCGCCATATTAAAGTGCAGATTTAGCTGGAATAGTTTGAGGGTGCTATGTCACTTTGGTAAAACCCCTTACAAGACTTAAAACGGACCACCCCCCCATAAGTGATCCCACTTTACAAACTAGACTTCTCCATGAATTCATCCAAGGGTGTAGTGAGCATGTTGACATCATATGTACTTCTAGGCTGGATATAAGACTGGTTCAGAGCAGTGACCTTATCTGCACTTTCAACTATAAAAAAAAAGTTTTACACTAAATAACAACAGCAAATTGTGGGGTATTGGTTTGTTTTTTGATCCAAAACACGTAAGCTTGTGAGCCCCTACACTGCTCCCCACACTCACAAGTCCTATCCACTAAATTCTCATCTAAAGTGAGCAAAGGACACAAATAGAAAATACATTTCTTACCCAGCAGATTCAGGTCAGACGACCATTACATTCAGTGCTGTGTGCAGCTTTGTCCAGGTTATAACTGAGGCATTATGAATGCAAGACACCAGCCCCAATCACTAACAACAGGTAGCGGTGTTGAATGCCGTAACAGCCCGCCTACTGAGATGGGGGTTAATGTAAGAGGCTGGGCATACACTGTGCAAACTTGTGTGAACTGCGCCCTATGTGGAACCCATTGTGTTTGCGGGACAACTAGTGGTCACTCCCTCTTTGAGAAAGGAGGTTGTTAGTGATTGGGGCTGATGTCTTGCATTAGTAATGCCTCAGTTATAACCTGGGCAAAGCTGCACACAGCACTGAGTGTAATGGTCATCTGACCTGAATCTGCTGGGTAAGACACTAAATAACAAAAAAGCTTAAATGAAGTGTACATAGGCAGAGGGTGAGACACAGGGGTAAAAACATGTTAACACGGTCATATAGGAAAAAAGGAGGAAAACTGTAAAAATCCAAAAGACTCATTGAATTAGTCCCTTAAAGCCCAAACATAATATATAGGGAAGAATTCTGGGTAGGGAAACTCGCAAACGAGCCACAGGGAAAAGCAATAGAGATTATTCAACAAGATTATCCTTAACTGAAGAGCAGAGACTTCAAATAACCATCTGTCCTGGAATATAGCCAGCAAGTAAAGTAAGTGCATGGTAATTATAAATAGCCCCTCCTGAGATGTGATAGGGCAAACAAAATGAGGAAGTGAAAATACCTATATAGAAGTTAAACAGAAAATCAAGGCATAAGAAAGTAAAGACAAAAGAACTATGAGCATTTGGACAGAGACAAAACATGTTTTCGTCCAACAGAGGGGGAAAATGACCCCAGAACCAGAGGTCACTGGATCAAGCCTTGGAGCTGAACAATAACTCTGTCTTCTGATCTGTTTTTTTTTTTTCTCTTGGTCCTAATGTTGATGTTTACTCTTACTTTTGTTTTTCCTTTCTGGTCTTTATCCTCTTCAGGTGTTTATTGTCCGTTTTTACTTTGTTCTATCACAGCCTGGGTGGGGATATATATGTTATCCTTTTAATGCATTTGCTTGCTGGCTATAGTTCCATGTGGGCTTGTTTCTGGGATTCCGAGCCCTTTATTTTAGGGCATTACAACTGAAGAAAACACCAATTGTATTTACTTTTACACACTTTTTCTTTGCAGCCCCTTATCCTTGCACCTTATTTTGACTTGTTTCAGTTTACCTCATACTGGGCTTTTGTTTGTTCCTGCACTCCTTCCTCCCCCTTGTAGGCAGTGTCTTAAGCTTCCCCTCTGGTCCCTCAGGAGGCATGAGAAACTGTTTGACAGCCTTTCAGGTCTGAGGTGGTCTGAACCCTGAGTACCCACTAATCATTAGACTGGGGGACCTGAGCCACCTTTCCTCCTTTCTGCATGGCTAGAGTAAGGTGGATGTTAAGGAAAACTGTTAGGTAGAAAAATGCTATTAACCTGCAGATGTCAAGTCAATGGCTTTCTGAAGCTGCCCAGCTCTAATGGCAAGTAGGCTGTCATTCAGTGCTATGGGCGCTGTTACAGCTGACTATGTACTGAGCAATGACTGAAGTCTGGCCGGCGCCACCCCTACCATTTCAGTAAATCTTGAGGCTGCCGAGAGGAATAAAGTTATTTTCTCCTAGTAGCGGGGCTTTCAGTGCAAGTCCTGGGCAGCCTCAGAACACTATTAACCTGTAGGTTAACCTTATATTTGCAGGTTAATAAGATTTTTATTTACTTGACCAGTTCTCTTTAAATGGAATGGCAATCAAGCCTGAGTAATTTTGCTTATTTCAAAGTCTATGGGACTGATAAAAACAGAAGAGTACAGAACTTGGTTTCACCAGCCCCATAGACAATAACTCAATATAAACTTCTCTTTATTGCATTGTTGCAGGAAGGAAGAATAGGAGCTTAGATGGTGCATTTTTTTTCCTGTCTTATAAATGTTGTCTAGATTTATAGTTAATTCTCTTGAACTAAAGATCTTCAATTTAATACAACAGTGAAAAATGTAAGAAATGCTCAAGCCTCTGTTTAAAGTATAATTTGTAATGACTTCTAAGGAACACATTTCTCACATCTTTATTGATTTGCAAATTACCTAGAGGAACATTAGATGTAAAAAAAAATACCAGTATAAATACAAACAGAGTCATGGCAATAATACACTATTGTCCATTATGTCATTTGAAGAGTTTTCTGCTGGGATTACAAGAGAAATTACAACAAATGCATGAAGAGAAGGATATTGCATTTATATACTTTAGAAAAGCAAGAATGGTGATACAATGTGATGCACAGGGTATGCCTAGATAATATGAATTAGTTGCTGAAAGCTTAGGATTACAGACATGCACACTCAGCAATCCTGTTAATACCAATCCAAGAATGCCATATCTTCAATGTAGAAGTAAACAAATACACTTAGTTCATTTCCATTTTTTACAAGCTGTAATTCTACATTTCAACTTGTATATTTACCTGAGCAAGGTTTATTCTATTTTGTCTTAAAAAATGTCAGAAAAGATAAATGGATCAATTGACCCAGGAGCAGTTTATTTATCCCTTTAGTCACACTTCAGTGGCAAAATCGATGTCCTCCTGAAATATCTGATCCTCCAGTGGCTTCTAGTAAATATCTAACAACTCTAAGCTTTGTGCTAAACCGAACAAGAATTCATTATCGGCTTAGATTTTTACTACCTCTATCGATTGCACTATGTCTGCCTGTGGATTTCTATTTATCTGTGGTAAACCCAATGACCTTTGCTTTAGAGAAGTACAGTTTTACAGTATACACTACAGAATAAGTCACACAAAGATATTATTTTTGAATAACGTATCAGATCACTGTGTAATGGCCATTTTTATGGAGCCTCTAAATCAAACATTTATATTGGCAGGTGTGCTTAAAGGATTGTTCTAATCTTTCTTCAGGAGCGAACGCCTGCCTTCTGGCTTCCTTGTTGCTGAGAGCAGTGCATTCCTAAAGATGGACTGCCTGGACTAGTTGTACAGCCATGCCGCTGCAGTAAACTGAGTGCTTCCTCAGGCTATGTTCAGACAGCAGGCAGTATTTTGCTCATTACTAACATCCGTATTAGTAAGGTTGCATACTCACGATCAGTGTACGCAGCGTTTTGGACGCAGCGTCTTGCTGCTGCGTCCAAAACGATGCATAGTACAGTACAAGCATAGTGGATGGGATTTCAAGAAATCCTATCCTCACTATGCTTGACCCGACCGCAGCGATCTGACAGCTGCGGTGCGGGTTGTCGGCATTCCGCTCCTCTGCAACATATTCATTTCAGTCGGAAACCGCTGCCACAGCATGACTGCAGGGAGAAACCTCCCCACACCTGCCACACGGTGAGTACAGGGTGGCTGAGGTCTCCCTGTGGCCACCCGCGGCTTAACTCAGGTCCGGAGGAGCTGCATACAACACGCAGCTCCTCCGGACCGCGAGTACATACCCCAAGTCAAAACAAGGAGTGGGTCAAAAATGCAAGTGATGCACATTTTTTAATACAGATATTCTCCGATTAATCCAAATACTTTCAAATACTGATGTAAAATACTGACCAAATACTGGTGTGTGAATTTAGACTCATGCTGCCACTAGCATGGGCAGCTTTGCTTCTGCAGCATTGAAGAAGTGCAGAGAACAGAGAAGAATAATTGGAGTGCTGGATCTGGTAAGCTTCATTCAGGCACTTGCAAGTCTTAAGGGGACTCTGTCAGCGCAGAATGAATGTTCAAACTAAGTACAGGTGCTCATACATCATTACAGGGCCAAACATTTAAAGTGTAAATGTCATTTTATTGATAAAAAAAAATACTGCACCAGTTGTTAATGATGGATCACATAGCAGCTAAAATAATGTTTGGGTTTTTTGTGCCATATGACTTGGAGCACAAAAAAGTTGAGAAACTTTTAAAAATTAAATTTATGGCTGTGTGGGTGTGGCCAACAGCTGATAGAGAGCAGTGCAATGTGACAGGAGAGAAAGGACAAGAGAGATGGTGAGCTACGGTGGAGCCAGCAGCCAGATGATGGATCAGGGAAGCTTGTGCCTAGGAAAGGTCAGAGGTGTTTGCACTGATACTGACATTTCTGACATGGCTCAGCACTGTGCTGTAGCATGAGGTAATCTGATACACTGTCACCTCGTCAGCTGCAGTCAGAAGCTTGCACACTGTGTAGGCCCCTCCCCCTTACCCTTATTGGTTATGTGGCAGTATTCAGTGTGAAGATGGATCTCACTGAGAATGAACATATGTCAGCATCAGACACAGTCTAGGGGGGGACATCTTATGGAAGGTTTATGAATGGTTTTCTACCAGATTTCACTTATAAAGTATATTTGAAAGTTTATTAAAATCTGTTGCTCTATTTGTATGCCCTTAACTACATCCCACTATTGGACTCCACGCTACTTGAACTCAAGAGACTTACTGGTACCCACTTATCTTGGTTCGGTCGTATTAACGCCGTCAAGATGAACATCCTCCCTAAGTTCCTCTACTTATTTCAAACAATCCCCACAGACGTTCCACCTACGTTCTTCCGTCGACTACATTCTGCGCTCCGCAGTTTTGTTTGGAAATCGGCGAGACCACGAGTCCACTTCTCTGTTTTAACTGACTCAAAGCGACGAGGCGGGGCGGGCCTGCCTAACTTCCAACAGTACTATCGATCCGTCCTCCTGTCCCGCATTCTTGATTGGTACTTTAATCGGCGCCATAAACAGTGGGTGGAGGTGGAGGAGCTACTATCTCCATTCCCGTTGAGATGGCTGCCATGGATACGTAGGGGCTCCCGTCCCCTGGTCTCACAGTTCCCCCCGCTCACACGTGTTGTATTGAGCTTTTGGGATGCGTGGCGGAGGGGAGATCCTGACATTGACCGCCCATCTCTACTTGGACCGCTGTTTGGCAATCCCGATTTCCCCCCCGATTGGGCGTGATACCTTCTTGACCTGGAATGCTAGTGACGACCCCTGTCTGGCACAGGTAGCGGAGCGACTTGAGAGTGACATGGCGGGGATGGTGGTCCGGGGAGGGTCGGGTTCCTGGCTAGAGGTTTCCCAATTGAAAGCGTTCCTTCGGTTTCTGATGAGGAAGTCGCTCTCGAGATACGAGGCCTTATTTCTTCTACCTGACCCCCCCCCCTCATGCCGTCTCCCTATTGTGCGACGTGCTTCGAGATGCCAACCCCTATGCAGACCCCTCCTTCATGGGTACTTGGCAATTCGATCTCCAGACGACTTTCTCAGACTCCGATCGAGCTAAGATTTATACTTTGACACATAAGATGTCGGTGTCCTGCAGCTATCAGGAAACGAACTATAAAATCTTGACCAGGGTGGTACAGGTGTCCGGCCCTCCTCCACAGAATATTCCCTTCAGTACCTGACCTGTGCTGGAGGTGTGGCGAGGGTCCGGGTACCATGCTCCACATTTGGTGGCTATGTAAACCCATTCAGACCTTCTGGTTGCAGATATTCTCAATATACGCATCCATCTCCGGCATACGACACCTCCCCACCCCGCAGGTGGCTCTTTTGTCCCTCATCCCCGGTACCCTTGCCTCGGTCAAGCGCGGACTCTTTAGATTCTGCCTTATGGCCGCCAGGGTCCTAATACCGCGACACTGGAAGTCGACTGTGGTCCCATCTGCCGGGGAATGGGTGAAGGAAATGGACAAGATATGCCGTATTGAGGGGCTGATGGCCCATGACCACGGTACATGGGAACAACATAAGAAACTCTGGACCCCTTGGTGGTACTACCGAGAGGGCCCCTCACTTGCACGCCTCTTGCGGGACTCTTGATCTGACCTGGACGTGTTGGACGTCATCCCCCTTCCCCTACCCTATTCTTCCCCACCTTTACCTCCCCGTACCACCCCACCTCAGATCTTTCCCCTTTGTCTCTACTTCTTTCTTGGCCTTACTTCTTCCTTAACTCTCTCTGGATACTCTTACCTAATTCACTCGAGGGTTACGTTGCTTATATGTTAGGATTCCTGACTGCATAGTGCTGCATTACGTTTATTGATACATGAGAATGGTTTTTATGGATGTCAATATTTCCTTTATACGTTTTCTACCCTGGAGTGATCCTGCTGTTAATTCTTGCTTATTTGTCATTATTGTTTTATTGCACCTGTAGCAACATTTGTTTCTACCTGTTTTGTTCCCCTTGAAAACTAATAAACTATTTACTGAAAAAAAAAAATCTGTTGCTCTACATTATTATTAAATAAACATTTAAACAGTGGTTAAGCTTTAAATACACCTTACCACATGCTTGTTTTCCCTCTATGGCCAACCTCCATTCCTTGACAGCTCTGACTTCATAGAGCTATAGAGGCAGGGGCATAATGATCAGGGTCACAGGGGTTGCAACTGTGACCGGGCCCGGAGGTATGGGGGCCCACCAACCCTAGTGCCTGCTTCACATGGATATGCATCCCCAAGTATGTACACCCATGTCACTGCATGGGACACCACATGGCCGCTATAGGGCCTGTGCGTGTCTGATTATAATGAGACAATCTGTGCTACCGCCTAAGGCAAGCAGCTCCAGAGGGCCCATGGCTACATTGCCCAGTCCATTATACATATTTTGTGCAGCAACACTTTGCACTGTGGGGCAGCTGCTTTGGAGTAGTGATCAGAGGCTGGATAAGGCTGCAGCTGCTGCTGGTCACCACACTGGCCGCTCATTAGGCAAACGTAAATTCACTGCTCTCTCCCTGCCTCTCACCTCAGTACTGAAGCATGCACTAAGAGGTGGGCGATGGAGAGATGAATATTAAATTAGCTTAATAGCCAAAATGTGATCACGGCACAGCGCAGCCTCATCACTAAAAAATATATATATATATGTGTATATATATATATATATATATTCACTTCACATCGCCCCCCTGCAACAGTGATGCCCTCCTGTCTTATTGAATGCTGATCAGTGTGTGTGCAATGGGTGCAGCACAGTGACATTATCACTGTGGGTGTCACTCACACAGTGATCAGTGTTCAGCTTGAGAAGCCTGGAGGACGTCGCTGCTGCAGGTGGGAATGATGTAGAGGTGAATTTGATCATTAATTTTTTTAAATCATTTGGGGATCATGTACAAGGATGAGGGCACATTTACAAGGATGAGGGGACCATATATACCAGGATGAGGGGACATATATACAAGCATGAGGGTGAGGGGATCATTCATATGTACCAGCATGAGGGATCATATGTACCAGTATAAGGGCCATATTCCAGAAGGAGGACCATATAAAGCAGGATGAGGGACATTAATACATATTGAAGGTTGAGAGAGGTCAATTTGTGAGTCTTTATAGGACTTAAAATGTTACATGGGGCCTATACATCTGACCAGCGTGTGCGTGGGAAGGGGGCAGGTCCAAATTTTACATCGGGGCCCTTCAGACTCTAGTTACCCCACTGCATAGAGGAGAAGAGATAAATGGAAAGTAGGCAGGTTGGAAGGTGTATTTTTTAAGATTTGGCCCTGCCATGATGAATGAGTGCCTGGACTTGGTTTGAACAGTCATTATGCGACACTTCCTAGGCAGCAACTGATAAACTATCTAATTTAATATCGATCTTTTCGTGAGAACAGAGAGAATTTTTAATCAGTTATTTTGTAAAGTTTCTGCTATTCACAAAGCACTTAGCAATTTTAACCATTTAGGAACTTGTGACTAAATAAAGGATTGATTTTCATTGGGCAGGATTAACATGGGTTGTAGATTAAAAATAGTGAAATATTCATTCTGACCTACTACTAATGTGCTATCACCTATAAATGGATTGGTAACCCAAAAAAGGGGGAGATAAATGTAAATAAGTTCACATATTGTGGTCAAATGCCAAATTCACAACAAATATTGACCCTCGTATAAGAAAAATCATCTTTATTTAGATTAAAGACATCCATACAATTACTGTAAAATGTAAAAAGGAAGTGATGCATAAAATACAATTCATAAGACAACAAAAATAAAATTAAAAAAAATGACAAAGGATTAACCAGACAACCTCTACCTATATTCTATTTCTCAAATCATCCCTCCTCTTGAGATTAGAGTTACAACAGGTAACACTGTGTGTGTAAAATACCCAAAAGGTAAAAATAAAATTAAGTTTAAAACAAACCACACATATTCAATCACAGGTCAATTGGCACAGGGGAAAAAAGGAAATTAAATACCTATATAAACATAATGTGAAGAGCCATGTATATTACGTCATATGGTCCATGACCATTATCCTATTCCCTGAAATATTGAGATCGCCTATCTACTATATAATTGTCTAAGGCGTCTGTCGGTCACAGAAATCACGTGCCAGACAGAGGCCGCTCATTGGTGGTGCCAATGAGTGCAGACTATGCAAATAGGCGCACAAATTTAAAGTTAGAATTTCGCGCCAATTAGCAGCCTGGCTACAGCGGCGTGTTAGCGCTGCTGTCGCCGGGATACACGGGTCCAGCCGACGGTGGCCGCGGCGCAGCAGTCTCCCGCCGCAGCCTCACCGCAGCCTCCTGTTACTAATCCCCGCCACAAGCCGCCCACTGACACCGGGTACTGCCGGGGTCGGTGCTCCCAGGGTGCAGGGAGCGCATATCGTGCGGCTTCTCCGCACTCTCCTGCTTCCTATGGCCGCACAGTCTGTCGCAGGACAATGCCAGCATAAGGGCCAGCACTGGACAGCCAGGGGACGGAGAGGTGAGAGCCCCTGTGTGTGTGTGTGTCTGGCTGTGTGTGTGTGTCTGGCTGTGTGTGTGTGTCTGGCTGTGTGTGTGTGTGTCTGGCTGTGGGTGTGAGTCTGGCTGTGGGTGTGAGTCTGGCTGTGGTGTGAGTCTGGCTGTGGGTGTGAGTCTGTGGGTGTGAGTCTGTGGGTGTGAGTCTGGGTGTGACTCTGTTCCTTCCAAACCCCCCCCCTCCCCAGCGCCGCTTCATCCTCCACCCCCTGCCGCTCTGTGCTCAGTCCTATTGTGTGTTGTTTTTTTTTATCCATGACTAAAATTAAGCCCCCTTTGTCCGTTAGCTTCAAAATTATAGTTTTGTTACTCGGCTTCTGAGAGAGTTGCAGAAACGTTGTATATTACAGTCTCTGAGGATTTATTCTTCTGCAAAAGACAAAAATAAAGTTGAACTTATTTGGGACACCATTTCTTCTTGTTTACCTTTTTTTTCCTAAGTGTGCCAGAATACATCTCCTATATATTCATTATTTTACTGAGCACCTCATCAGAGGAGGTGAGCAGACTTAAGGTGCATGCACACGATCAGTGTACGCAGCGTTTTGGACGCAGCGTCTTGCCGCTGCGTCCAAAACGCTGCATAGTACAGTACAAGCATAGTGGATGGGATTTCAAGAAATCCCATCCTCACTATGCGTAACCCACCCGCAGCGTCTTTGGAGCTGCGGTGCGGGTTGCCGGGAGTCCGTGCCTCCGCAGCATGTTCATTTCATGCTGCGGAGTCGGAAGCGGCTCCCATCGGGTGACTGCAGGGAGAGGCTGCCCTGCACCCGCCGCACATGGTGAGTACAGGGTGGCTGCGGCCACCCGTGGCTTCCCTCAGGTCCGGAGGAGCTGCGTCCAACACGCAGCTCCTCCGGACCATGTGCACGCGGCCTTACTGACTTTCTCATCACGCCAAATTAGACAGTGCCACAATTAATTTCTAGTAAGCAGTGTAAAAACACAACACAGAGAAATTTTTTATTCGAAATAAAACAAAAATACATTTAAAGACTCCATCTATAGTAGAAAAAAACCCTCAGTCTGACGTAGTCCACAGGCAGAGCAATGTCAGCTCTGCTTCATCGCTCTGAACAGACAAGCGTCTGTACAGAGAGACAAGCAGGCTGAGACTGACAGAGTTCAATCGAGTTAATAGCTGAGCCATGAACTCGGGTGAACCCTGACGTCACCACAAACACGGCCAAAAATCTGAGTTCTCAGCAGTGCAATGAATAACCCTGGTGGAAGTTAATGAGCAGCCCTGTAAGTACTAGAAGCGGCCAGGACAGTCTGACTTCAGGATGCATGCCGAGGGACTCGGTAAGTAATAACTATTATGTTTATTAATTATATGCTTTCTTTTACAGCCCCTGGACTTGAACTGTAACATGTGTTTCCCCGGAAAATCCTTGTTTAGGATATGTACATGAACACTAACTGTCCGGTACAGACCCTGAATTTTACAATTCGGGCTCGCCCATCACTATTCTTGACCTTTCTGCAGAGACACACTGCTAATGTGCCCTTGTAGAGTAACTTAAACCTAAATGCAGGCAAACTGAAGTGTGATAACCGTATCATGGGCACATTATTAAGGTGTTATTGTTTATTCATAAATATTTACACTCTGCATCTGACTGGCATAAATCCCAGGTAGTAATCTACATTAAAAGATGCTGTGTACCAGATTAATCAGCGTTCCCAGTTTCATTTCCATTTTGAGAGCTTATTATAATAAGGAATGTTAATTCAGTAAACAAACAGCTTAAAAGAACAGGCGCTGTAATATAATAACCTGTTTTATTAACAGCTCACACATCTATCAAAAGATGAATGAAATCTATCCCTGTGGTTTTGTTAACGTCATTTTTATTGTGCTTTGTTCTTAGTACTCTACATGGAGCAGTAATTCAGACTATGACATGCACTTATTAACTTCAGTGAAGTATGCAGTGCAGGGGCCTCCGGTATTTACATTATTCTCAGCAGTAGTGATTTTATTGCTAGAAGCTACAAGCATAATCACTGTTTATATACAGTCATGCTGTAAATGGTACGATATAATAACCTTCAGATGTCTCTAATTTATCAAAGCAGTAACATCACGGCTAGGCTTTTGTTATAGGAGGCCATCGAAATTGGAAATGTCATGTTGGGAGCAGAACTGCTGACCAATGTAAGTGCAATTATACTACACTATCAAAAGACAATTCAGCTTCATTTAACAATAATGGGTGAAACAAAAAACATGTAATAACTTCATGGTAAACGTAACTATAATATAATAAAATAATCCAACTGTATTTTTGTATTGGTGGCTATTTTGACTGCCTAGTACAGTGATGGCGAACTCCAGGCCTCGAGTGCCACCAACAGTGCAGGTTTTTAGGATTTCCTCAGCATTGCACAGAGGTTGGAATCATCAGCAGTGCAGGTGATTATATTATCACCTGTGCAATATAAGGAAATCCTGAAAACCTGCACTGATGGTGGCACTCGAGGCCTGGAGTTCGCCATCACTGGCCTAGTAGTTAATTGCCTCACAACAAACATAGTAATAAGGCTTATGGCCACTTTACACGTGCCGATATCGGCGTCCAACTTTGATAAAAAGTCACGTGGTTCGTGCGTTGGCCCCGATATCGTTCGTGCGTTGTATGGTTTAAATGTCCAATGCGATACAAGAACGAAGGCAAAACGATATCGGGGATCAAATGAGCCTGCTCTCCAACGGCCCAATATTGGATGGACGATGTGGCCGGATCGTGCTGTGTGAAAGCCCAACAATGATGTGGAGTACAACTTCCCCTATTCACTCCCATGTTAAATGGTCATTCCTGGGTCGCCCCTACAAGGGGGCGTACACATCGCTGTTGCGTTGCCTGCCGATATCGCTCTGTGTAACATCTCCTATGCGACCTTGGAATTCTGCCCAGAAAAAGCGCGCTCCCGCGTCGTTGGATCCAATATCGAACTAGCATTGGGACGTGTAAAGTGGCCATTAGGGTTGTGAAACATGTTCGTCTTTGGACATTTACATTTGAAGGCATTTCTGTAAAATATCTGGAACAAGCCAATATGTAGCACGATGTTCCAATACCTTCTCCAGTAAAAAAACAAACAAAAAAAAAATGTAAAACCGTTCCATATAATTGAAAAACGATGGCCTCTCAAGAACATTCATATGTTGAATGCACTTCAGCACCACTGGCCAGTGGTTATCTGTGGCTCATGCACACGAGATTGAGACTATCCTTTAAATCAGCTTGTGCATCTCTTGGATACCACATGTGACTGGTTTAAGCCAATACGTTGTTCATATTTGGTTTTCTTAGGCTACATTCAGATGGGTCGCATTTTGCCGCGCATTCGGCAGTGGTGCTTTTTTGCGTGCAAAAAAGGCACTTTTGCATGCCAACATTGCGCTTTTTACAGCGCGCTTTCCACGAGGCCATGTTAACATGCAGCCTATAGGGAAAGCGTGCTGACAAAAATGCCAAGAATTGGCATGCCAATTCTTTTTGCGCGGGCGCTTTGTAGAGAAAGCGCCCGCGCAAAAATACGCGGCAAAGCGCCATGTCTGCACGCCTTCCAGCAAAAGCCATAGTTTTTACTGGAATAGCTTTCTTTAGCACTGTTTTTATGCGAGCGCTCAAAAGCGCCGCATAAAAGCAGGAATACATGGCCATTACACTACGTCTGAGCGTAGCTTTATAGCCATTCGGAATCAACAAAGTCTGTACACTGATGAGCCAGACATTGGCACCCATGTACCTGGATATTTGCTGCCCACTATTGTATACAGTAAATACACTACTACTGAAGCAATGTCATTGATACTCTACATAAAGTCATGCATACTTTCCTGAGCTTCGCACTTGTACTATACAGTAATGTAATAACCACTTTACAGTACTGTATGCTTCAGTAACAGTTTTTCATAAAGACTGATTCCTATCAGTAATACATTTGAAATTGCAATGGTAGATTAGGTAATAAATCCCACTTAAATCTTGGGGGAGGTATATTTTTCTCAAAAGCAGGAAAGGATAGATGTGACTATAATGCCAAAGGGTCTGTGTGAAGATTGAGGCCACATTTCAAGCTCCGGGGTAACTGTGATATATGTAAAATTTAGCCACATTCTATACTCAATTGTTTAATTGATGCATAGCTAATTTACATGAATTATTTTTATGTCTTTGGGATATTCTAATCTCCATTGAGCACAACATCGTCTGCACACTGACACTGCAATGATCATTGATTCATTGCACATGAACAATTTTCTGTACTGACACATGCAGAGTTGGACATTTGTGAGTATAAATCACAGCGTCCATCATTAGATGTTGGTTTGCAGCTGAAAAATTCCCAGTAAGTAAAAGAAAAAATAATCACATTCATAATATAGATCTAAGAAACCATCCATTTTATAGCAGTATTATGGATGGGGCAACATATATTTATATATTTATTTATTCTTGATGATCTGAGAGAATATTTACAGACTTATGGGTGGCACGGTGGCTCAGTGGTTAGCTCTGTAGCCTTGTAGCGCTGGGTTCCTGGGATCAATTCCCACCAACGACAACATCTGTGGGGAGTTTGTATGTTCTCCCTGTATTTGCGTGGATTTCCACCCACACTCTAAATACATACTGATGTTTAGATTGTGAGCCCCAATGGGGATGATGTGTTCCAAATGTATGTAAAGTGCTATGGAATTAATAGTGCTATATAAATGAATAAATATTATTGTTGTTATAGACTTAAAAGGAACAAAAGACTGGAAAAACAATGTATGTATTTGCAAGCTGCAGGGACAGGTAGCAATAGGTTTGAAGCCTAAATCCACATGACAGGTTCCCTGTAAATCAATAAAATAAAATAAAATGCAATGAAAAACATCTAATTAAATCAATAGAAAAAAAAAAAAAAAAAAAAAACATTAAAAATCGATCAGATATAAACATAAAATCATTAAAAAAAATCAATCCAATATGAACAGTCAAGTATAAAACATAGTATGAAGGGACATGAGGGTATAATGATGTTAATGATGTCCGAAATTATTCCTTTCTACCATTTGTTCACCCAGTGATGTTATGAATGGTTAGGTTTAGTCCCTCCGGTCTTAGTGTACCCAGTTTAAAGATCCTATAGCTCTCCTTGTTAATAAGGCTACTGAACCTATTTGTCACAGAATCTGGTATCTGATCAATTATAATTAATCTCGTTTTGGATCCTTTTGGTGTGTCATACAGAAATGTTTGGAGACACTGTGCAGGAGGAACCCAATCCTTACGTTTGAACGGTGTTTATTTAACTGTGCGTGCATTTTCTGCACTGTGCGACCTATATACTGTAGGCCACACGTGCATTACATGAGGTAAACCACGTAAATAGAGTGACAATCTGCACTACAATTAATGGTAAATGCCTCTCCGTGGTTTGGGAATGGAAAGATGTGGAGGTCTTTACCCCCACCCTGTTATAAATCCACCGGAGGTCTTTACCCCCACCCCCCTGTAAATCCACCTGAGGGAGACAGCGACCTGCAGTTGAAATGCATAGTGGTTTCTTGAATAAAGAAGTTTGTTAATCTCTGAAGTTCTCCCTATGTTTTCTGTCTCTAAGCGTTCCCACTGACCGCATAATTCTCCTTAAAAATATCATCATCCCCACTGGGGTTTGTGGCTGGAGGTGCTGGAGACTTTAGACTTGATCAGAGCCTGAATGAAGGAATTGTCGTGACGTCAGCAGCGACGCGGCCGTCACATGACTGGAGGCTCACCACGTGACCTGAACCAGGAAGTGGTAAGGAACGGACCAGAGCAGCGTCCCCAGGCTGAACGAATCAAGATTGTGCAGGGGTGAAAAACAGTGGCGGGTGAGCAGTTAATGCCCCACCTTTTCTAATTTTGACCCCAATAGACCACCAAGTATTGTTCATGGAGCACATTTCACTCTCATTTTGTCTCCATATACATCCGGCCTGATTGCTGTTCAGTCCGGCCTAGGTCACCTGAAGGGCTCAAAACAGGGGACTGCAGGCCGCACCGTGCCCTCCCCCGCCCTACCTCCGCTGCAGCCCGCCGCCTATATTATCGCTGTCTGCACTCAGAGCTCATTGTTTACTTTTACCTTCCCATGTAAAAGGTTCCCTTTAAATGACCAATCAGCTGTTTATGCCCCCCAGCTATCACGGTCATTACCTGTAGCTTTATAATACCAGTCTAATCATCACTGTCTGAGCTCATGGTGAAATGTGAAATAGCATTTATACACTTACATTTCCTTATGTGATGAGGCAGTCAGTCTCCAGCTTGGAGTACAGAAACTGGCAGGTTAATAGTTAACATTTCAGCCTTATGTTAGAACATGTTGGGAGACCTGATGTGATGTCATAACCATGTGACTACAATAGGTGGAGCTAAGTCCATATAACAGTTTGCTCGCTTAGCTCCGCCCACTATGGTCACATGATCGTTACATCACAAAGGTCCTTTAGCCATGCAAGTTAATAGCGAGTTAACTATTATCCTGCCAGACAGTCTCCCGCCTCCATGGTGTAGACTGAAATGTAAGTGTATAAATGCTTTTTTTCACCTTCTACATTACACTATGAGCTCAGACAGGGATGATTAGAATAGTACTATAAAGCTACAGGTACAGATAGTGATAGCTGGGGAGGCATAAACCACCTGACAGGTTCCCTTTAAATGACTGCCAATCTATAAAAATGTATTGATCTGTGGTTGTATCATGCTGCAAGTCAGTCCATGTAAACATGATTTTTTGCTTAGCAAATGTGACTATTACCTACCAGACAAAATAATTCTCAGGAGTTTTGATCACCAGACATAGTTACCAGCATAAATAATAATTATTGAGACCAGCTTATGGACAGGTGGGCTATTCATACATTTACTGTATTTATTTCTATGTCTGATGCATCGATGACATCTGTGATGCCTTTCGTTTATAATCTTAAAGCTGACCTGTAAATTGGTAGTGAGGTCCCCATTGTATTGCGCAGATGACACCTACAATTGGCTATAACCCACTTTATAGCACTTTCTTTTTCTAATTTTCTTTCTGCTACGTAATATTGTCTTTCAGTCTGCTTGTATTTGAGCCCGTCTGAGCAAAAGGTTAAATTACGTTCACCGGAAAAGAATGATTACTTATTTATATGTTTCATTTACTTATTTATTTGGGTAAGGAAGAAAATACAATTACTGTGTTTACTTTCCATTTCAATGTTGCATTACCATAAATCAAGTCATTGTTTTAGACGTGTAATCACATCTGAAACTATTTTCTGAGATCTTGAAATGATCATTAGCCTGAGCACTAATGTAATCTACAATAAGTAATTGCCCAAAACAAAAAGATCTTCATAATAAACACTGGAGTGCCATTAAAGTCAATTCACCTGAAGGTTCTTAGCGGTGCACACTGACTCTGATATACTGTGGTTATTACTGTTTCCATTGTTTGCAGAGTACCATGACCTAGATTTATCAAAGGTCTGAGCATTTTAGCACTGTTTACTTTTCATTTATTTCATTGAAAGTGAAAGGCAGGATTACATATGCTTGCATATTTTTTTTTTTAAATTGCAATTGTATTCTTTTAAAATAGCCTAATAGATAGCACTTTTTGTTGACTGTCGCAGCATTCACATGAAAAACAAATTGTTTTATTACAAATGAAAGTTCTTTTCTTTGGCACATCCTACAGAATTTACTAAAGCAGGGTATTCAGAACTTTTTGTGCTTAGCCACACTATTCTAAATATATCAAATGAAGTCCATGCAAAAATGAAAAACCCTAACAACTTGGGGTCACCCACTATTGAGAAGTATATTAGTGTGACCAGCATTGCATTATAGAAATCCATTTAGGATTCAAACAGTTGAAAATAGCTGTCTATCCTTCTTTAAGATCAGTTAATCATAACTCCATAAACACCTAATACTTTACACATATCATTAGACTAGATGTATGATGAATAAGGCACATGGATTCCCTGACAAAAGTAAGGCCAAAACATGCGTTGGGGTGGGCACATCACACTGGAGTCCTGCTGATCAAGTATGTATTTGTCTTTCATCTGCACGCCACAGCCTTTTGGTTATGGTCCACAGATTAGATACTCACATCTTTACACCTCTATTTGCCATTTTTTGGCTACATTGGCTATATTATTTTATATTTTTGTATACCTGTTTCTGACAGTGGTGGAGGGGTGAGCTTCTGTTAGTAATTAAGCACACGCATGTTTCATTGTATACCATCACTTCGGTCTCCACTAGGGATGGGTGAACGGTTTGCGTTCTTGACTGGGGTGGGTCTGATACAACAAGTAAAGAGTCCTCATTGTATCCTTGCCGGGTCCGCATTATTCGGTCTGGCTGTGCGTCGGCACTGCGTCACTTCTAAACTTCAGGGAATAGTCATGTGACTGGCACCAACAGCCAATCACATACACCCAGAAGATAAGGGTGGCCTGGAAGTGATGCAGCGTGCATCACACCAGAAAGAGAAAACGTGGACCCGGTAAGTATATTAGGTGACTACTGTGGGCCATTTATACAATAGAGACTGCTGCTAGCTATATGAACAATAGAGACTGCTGCAGCTATGACATAGATGCTCAGCTGTAGTGCAATAGAGACTGCTGCAGGTGTTTATACAATAGAGATTGCTGCTATCTATATGCACAGGAGACTTGCTGCTATCTGTATGCACAATAGAGACTGCTGCGAGATGTATAGACAATTGACTGCTGACAATAGAGACTGCTGCGTGCTGTTTATTCAATAGAGATTGCTGCTAGCAGTTTCTCTATTGTGCATATAGCTATCTGTATGCACAATAGAGACTTCTGCGGGCTGTAGGGCACAATCGAAACTGCTGACTTTATATACAATAGAGAATGTAAGGGGCTGTATACACAATAGAGACAGCTGGCTGTATACACAATACAGATTGCTGCAGGCTGTATACCTAATAGGGACTGCTTTATGCTGTATAGAAAATAAAGACTGCTGTGTGCTGTATGTGCAATAGAAATTGATGTAGGCTGTTACACAATAGAGATGTCAGGCTGTATACACAATAGAAACTGTTGCTGGTTGTGTACTCAATGGAGACTGATGTGTGTTGTTACACAATACAGACTGCTGTGGGCTGCATACACAGTGGAGACTGCTGCTAGCTGTATACAAAAGACTACTGCTGTATATAGAATAGAGACTGAGGGCTATATATAGTGTATACACAGAACTATACTGTACACACAGGTGCACACTATATACAGTACATATATATGGAAAAACTGTAGAACAGTGCCTTGTAAAGTATTTGGCCCCCTTGAACTTTTCAAACTTTTGCCACATTTCAAGCTTCAAATATAAAGATATAAATTCTAATATTTTTGTGAAGAATCAACAAGGAACATCGAGTGGAACGAATTTATTGGATATTTTAAACTTTAAGAAAAAACTGAAAAGTGGATGTGTAATATTATTCGGCCTCCTTGACTTAATACTTAATACCACCTTTTGCTGCGATTACAGCTGCAAGTCCTTGGGGTATGTCTTTTATCAGTTTTGCACATCGAGAGACTGAAATTCTTGCCCATTCTTCCAAAACAGCTGGAGCTCAGTGATGTTGGATGGAGAGCATTTGTGAACAGCAGTTTTCAGCTCTTCCACAGATTCTCGATTGGATTCAGGTCTGGACTTTGACTTGGCCATTCTAACAATTGGATACATTTAATTTTTTAACCATTCCATTGTAGATTTTGCTTTCTTTGGGATCATTGTCTTGTTGGAAGATAAATCTCCATGCCTGTCTCAGGTCTTTTGCAGACTCCAACAGGTTTTCTTCCAGAATGGTCCTGTATTTGGCTCCATCCATCTTCCCATCAATTTTAACCATCTTCCCTGTCCCTGCTGAAGAAAAGCAAACCCAAACATGATGCTGCCACCACCATGTTTGACAGTGGGGATGGTGTTTTGAGGGTGATGAGCTGTGTTTCTTTTACACCAAACATATCGTTTTGCATTGTGGCCAAAAAGATTGATTTTGGTTTCATCTGACCAGACCACCTTATTCCAATGTTTGGTATGTCTCCCAGGTGGCTTGTGGCAAACTTCAAAGGAGACTTTTTATTGGACATCTTTGAGAAATGGCTTTCTTCTTGCCACTATTCCATAAAGGCCAGATTTGTGCAGGGCTGTGGAGTCGGTAAGCCACAGTTGCGACTCCGACTCCTGGATTTTATCAGGTTTCGGCTCCGACTCCGACTCGACTCTCATAAATGGCCACTTCGTAACAATAAATTTACTGTTGTAAAATATTACCATCGTGCTTATTCAGTTTCTCACCATCATATAAGTAATCAGACCACTTAGAGCAAAAACTATATTTATTAGAATACAATAAGAATATAGCAAATAACTTTTAAAACATTTCCAAACTGTAAGTAAATATGCAATAGACACTGTTATGCAGTTAATAAAAGAAATATATACATTTGTCCTCAGAAAAAGTATTGCCTCTGTCAGATCCTCCTTCATGGATGCCCTCAAATCTGAACTAATTATTTTGAGAGCAGAGAACAACCTCTCTACACTAACTTGGGTTGGTGGCAAAGCAGTAACACTCGGGCAACATCTCTGACAATGTCCGGATACAGAGGAATCGCTTGTTGCACTGTTATTTTTGATGAAACGGTCAAATTTCTCAATTTCTTTTAGTGCACATGAAAAATTCTGCTGAAATGTACTGGCTGTGTTCTTTGATTGGGATGACTCTTCTTCTATTGCGGGAACGCTTTGCACGGTCCTTGTATCCAAATACTTTTCAAAATTAAATTCTTCATCAGTTGATGATGAGGGTGAAGATGTGGTAGGACACCAAATTCTTCTTGTTCCTCCAGACTGTTGTGCAACCCTTTCATCCTTCTGCTATTTCAAACAGAGCTTCTTTTCCTTTACTTAGCTGTTGATCATCTAGAAGAATCCGATGCATTGGGTCTTACATAAACAGCTGCCAAAAGAATGTTATTTTGTAATAGTAGCTCCTCTCTCCGTTCCAATCTGTAAGAAAATATGCAATAGACCACTGTTTGCAGTTAATAAAAAAGTAATTATACATTTGTCCTCAGAAACAGGTATTGCCTCTATCAAGATCCTCCTTCATGGTATGACCTCAAATCTTTTTGGATCTAATTTTTTTGAGAGATGAGAAAAACCTCTCTACCTACTTGGGTGGTGGCAAGCTGTAGCCACTAGGGCAACATCTCTTGACAATGTGCCGGAT
>JARQOC010000002.1:453804324-453820161 GCA_033576535.1 Allobates femoralis | reverse complement strand
TTAGTTTGGGGGGGAAAAGCCTATATTAGCCCATGCATTATAGGGAAAACTGTGTATCACGCCACTGCTCGTTTAAAAACATTGTTGTCTCATTGTATTCCAACCCGCCAGGATATTATCTTCCGCCGTTTCACAACTCTAGGAACCTGCGCCACCTTTTAAAGGGTGTCGGTATTCCTCTGGGTAGTAGTATTTCTCTTAATGTCCCATAGATCCCGAGATCGTGAGTTGAGAAGTATCTATTGCTATAAGCCTATCCCAGGGATTAGTCTAACCTCACTCGATAAATCTCTCAGATTGGTCATGATGTGGTGTTTCAGTTGGAGGAATTGGAGTTCCTGCATATCTCCCAGGTCGTAGGCCTCTAGCACTCATCTCGTCATCCACCTGCCTCCGACATTTGCATCAAATCACCCATCTTGTATATCCCTTTCTTTCTCCACTTAGAGAATAGGGCTTTCTCTCTTCCTATAGGAAAATCTGGAAAGGCCCAAGGGATAAGATATTTGGAAACTTCCAAGATAGGCCGCATTTTTTTCTAACCGCCTTCCAAAACATAATTGTGTCCTGGAGACTGCTGAGGATTTTATATGAGGCGGCAAGCCCGACATTGAAGTATGGTAGTAGTGAGCTTCTTTCCAAGGGGCACAGTATGCTATTTCTAATCGTTTGTCCGAATACCTTTCTGTATGTTTAAGCCACTCCACCACGTGTCTGAGGAGACAGGCCAAGTTGTACCCTCTAAGTCAGGGAAGTTCGTTCCTCCTTTGTCCTTTCCTCGAGTCATGATTCCTAATGTCAATCTGGACTTTTTGCCCTTCCAAAGGAATTTCGTAAATGCTCTATTTATTCTGGCTATGTCTGCCCGTTTTAGTAGCAGAGGGAGAGTCTGTAAAGGGTATAGGAGCCGAGCAAAACTGATCATCTTCACTAGATGACTTCGACCTAACAGTGATAATGGTAGGTCTGCCCATTTTTTTAATTCTTTCTCGATTTTTTCAATTAGTGGGCCATAATTGAGTGTATATATCTGCTCCGACGTCCTTCCCAGTCTCAATCCTAGGTATTTGACATAAGAGGGCGCAATCGGTATACCGTATATACTCGTGTATAAGCCGACCAGTGTATAAGCTGACCCCCCTACTTTTGCCCCCAAAAACTGGGAAAACTTATTGACTCGCGTATAAGCCGAGGGTGGACTCCAGCACAGGTATACAACCCCCAGCAGTGAGGTATACAGCCCCCAGCAGTGTGGTATACAGGCCCTCCCAGTGGTATACAGGCCCCAGTAGTATCGTATACAGCAGGCCCCCAGGGGTATACAGCAGGCCCCCAGGGGTATATACAACAGGCCCCCGGGGGTACATACAGCAGGCCCGGGGGTACATACAGCAGGCCCCGGGGGTACATACAGCAGGCCCCCGGGGGTACATACAGCAGGCCCCAGGGGGTACCCAGCAGCCCCTGGGGTACCGCAGCCCCCTGGGGGTACCCAGCAGCCCCCTGGGGGTATCCAGCAGCCCTCAGGGGGTACCCAGCAGCCCCCTGGGGGTAACCAGCAGCCCCCAAATGCTGGCACTCGCCCCCCTTGTAAGGGCCCCCCCCTGCTGCTTCTCTTACCATCCCAGTCTTCTTCAGCGCCGCTCCTAGGTGCTCCGTCCTTGCTGCTCCCGGGATCCCCGGCCGTCGCGCGATGATGTCATATGCCTGCGACGGCCGGAGATCCCGGATGTAGCAGGACGGGAGCAGCGAAGACGGAACACCGAGGAGCGGCGCTGAGCAGAAGACCGGAATGGTAATATAAGCAGCGGGGGGGGGGGCCCTTACAAGGGGGGCGAGTGCCAGCATTTGGGGGTCATATGCACTGCTTCCCCCTGCCGCTGATTGACAGGGGGAAGCAGTGCATATATAATGAGCGGCCCCACGTGACGGGGCCGCTCATACAGCAGCCTCCCCCCCTCCTGCAGCCTCCACAGTCCCCACCACGCAGCCTACCTTATAGACCCGTGTATAAGCCGAGGGGGAGACTTTTCAGCCCAAATTTTGGGCTGAAAAACTCTGCTTATACACGAGTATATACGGTACCTAGATTTCCTAATTTCCCTCCTGTGTCACCCCCCCTCTTATTTTCAGTAATTCACACTTTCTCCTGTTCAATCTGAAACCCGAGAAACCACCGTATCGTTCTACCATATTTAAGAGTGTAGGAAGGTCCCGAACTGGATTGTTCATGAACAATATAATATCGTCTGCAAATAAGGCAGACCTCAATTTCTGTTCCCCTACTGAAATGCGTTTAAAGGGGCTGAAGTTGTTTATGTATCGTGCTAGGGGTTCTATAGCCAGGTTGAACAGGAGCGGTGACAACGGACACCTCTGTCTGGTACCCTTCTGCAGAGGAAATGTGGGAGATCTAAATCCCGGCGTATGGACCCGAGCCGTCGGATTGGAGTACAGAGACTGTAAGTATTGTCGGAATCTCCCCTGCACACCAATGCGATCCAGTACTAGGCCCAGCCATGGCCACCTCACATTATCAAAATGTTTTTTCTCGTCTAGTGTGACCCTGGCTGGGTCTCCACCCCCCGTTTTGTTCCCGAATCGAACCGTGTCAAGTGCCAAAAGGGCTTTGCGCACATTTGATACCGCCGACCTCCCTTTAATAAACCCCGTGTGGGGATTTTCAATTATGTCTGGCATCACCCCAGCTAACCTGTCCGCCATGAGTTTGGATAGTATTTTAAGGTCTAAATTGATAAGCGATATGGGATTACTGGATCATCCCCTCCCCCCTCCCCTTTTGGTAACACTTTAATATAAGCCATATTCATGGCATCCGAAATGGGTTCTCCTGAGAGTATGTTGTTGAAAAGACCAGTTAATGTCGGGGTCACTTCCTCCCTCAAGATTTTATAAAATTCCCCTGTATAGCCGTCTGGTCCTGGAGCCTTACCGTTGCCTAAATTTTTTATTGTACGGTCAACCTCCTCTTCTGTTACTGGTCTGTTTAGGTCATCTAGGTCCAGTTCCGTGATAGGTGTGAGAGGTACCCTTTCTAGCCAGTCTAACCCCTCCTGAGTTGACACGTCCGAGGTCTCATAGAGCCTTCTATAATAATCCCCTAATATGGAGTTTATTTCCTTAGGAGTTGTCGTGATGAGTCCCCCCTTTCCTCGTAAAGCCCTAATTGGGTTGGGTAGTCTTCGTCCCTTTGCCAATCCGGCCAGCATCCGCCCGCCTTATCTCCAAACCTATTGAGGTCTGTCTCCATTTGGCCTTTTACCATTTCTTCCCTCCTACTGGCCCATAGCTCAAAGTCACTTTTGGCTTCCACCCAGGCTTTTTTATCTCTGGGATCTTGTGAGTGTCTGAACAACCGGTAAGTGGACGACACTTTTTCACTGGCTGTTGTATAACGTTCCCTTATGTTTTTTTTCTGTTTGGAGGTGTGGGCCAGTACGAGACCTCTTATTACTGCTTTTCCCGTTTCCCAAAATAGACGGTGATCGTCTTTGTGCTCAATGTTGTCAGACGAAAAACTAACCCACCATTCTTTCAATTTGGTCTTGAATTCTCCCTCCTTTGCCAAATATGAGGGGAACCTCCATAGGAAGTCCGTTTCTCGCTGGTGGGTCTCTGCCAGTTTGATACAAATCGGGCTATGGTCAGAGATAACCATGTTCTCTATTGTGGCATTGTCTGTCCTCCGCCATAGCTGCTCAGACGCCAGAAAAAGATCAATACGCGACCATGAGCTATGCGGGTGAGAGAAGTGGGTGTAATCTGATTCCTGCGGGTTCATCACTCTCCATACATCAATTAACCCTGTCGTCTCTAAGAGCTCTGCAAGGTCTCCTCTGTTTTTGGTTCATGGTGTCTGCTCATCCCTCATGCCCCTCTTTTCCTATCCAGATCTTCCATCACAACTTCATTGAAGTCTCCTCCAATCAAAACATTAGCCTCACTATCTCCTAGTAAGGTTATGGACAGGTCAGTGAAAAATTGGGTTCTGGAGGTATTGGGAGCATATACATTGTATAGGCTAAGTTGTTGGTCTTGTAACTGCAACACCACATGTAGACGTCTCCCATCCATATCTTGAGATACTGATATCAATGTGTAGGCTAAATGTTTATTAAGATCAACACCCCTGCCTTTTTATCATGGGCCCCTGATATCCATCCCGCCCCCACCCATAACTTCTGCATATACTTCAGCTCATGTGACTGGAGGTGTGTCTCCTGAAGAAGAGCTATATCGGCCTTCAATTTTTTTAGGTGGCGTAATACCATATAGCGCTTATTGGGAGACCTCAGACCTTTCACATTCCAAGAGATTATTCGTAGCATTGCTTATGTTCCTCCTTCCCATCGCTCCCTGTGTCCTTCTTGTAGTCTGAATTTGTCAACCTTGTCTCCCCTATCTTTCCAACACTAGGTGAAAAATGGGTAGTTATCTGAGATATGTGACTGGTAGCATATTGAAGCATCAACAAATAACAATACATTAAACCCCTGAAAACTTTAACCACCCCCTTTTTTCCCAACTCAAGGAGTATTTAACTTGTTCCCCTCCCCTCCTTGGATAAATAAACCCTCTTGTGACTTCCCTTTTACTGTAAAAGACAGCAGCTCCCCGCGCCGTTTAGACACTGTGTTAACATATGACTCCTGCCCCCCCTCCTCTCATTTAAATCAACTCTTCCCCATAACATAGGAATCCCCCTCTCTCCGCCATCACAGACCAGTTGGAGAGTCGCAGGGGATTAACAGTCCTTCCTCTTCGCAGGTCACTTCAGTCCTGAGTTCGCCGATGCTTCATTGATGTACTCACGGTGTCTTGTGAGCTATATATCAGAGGAACCTAGGACAAGATAAAAAGTACAAGGGACAGAAGAGAGCAAAAAAAAAAATAATAATTTTTCCTTTCTTCTTTCCTTCTTAAGGGGGGAAAGGAAGTTGGAGTATAATGGTAGATGCGTGACCCCACTCCATCTCTCCATTTTATCAATGTTAATCTGTCACTTTTCATACAATGTTATCTGTACTTCGTAGCTGCATCCATCTTGCTTCGATCTGTCTCGCCTTCATTTTGCTTCCTTCCCCTCTAGATTGGACGACACCTTCTCCGCATACGTTTGCTGTGTTAGGGGTGGCTGTGATCCATTTGTGGCTGTGACGGATGGTGACCGTGATCCCTGTGGAGGCATTGGCTCCTGCTGGAGATAGATCATGGCCGCCTTAGCATTCATAAACGAGATCATGACGCCCTGAGCATTTGTGAATCGTAACACCGCAGGGAAAGCTAACTGAAATCTGATGTTTCGCTTATATAGGATGGTACAAGCTGCGCTGAAGGATTTTCTTTTGCGTGCCACCTCCGCCGAGTAATCCTCATATAATCTGACCCTATGACCCTGCAGGACCAGCGGGATCTTTCTGGATCTGAACTCCCTAAGTAGGGCCTCCTTGTCTTTATAGTCCAGAAATTTAGCTATGACCTGGCGTGGGCCATCTTTCGGATCCTTCAGGGGTCCTATTCTGTGCGCCCTTTCCACTTTGCATTGACGCCGTAACCCCCATGGCTTTCGGTAGTCCGTCTCCCAGATCGAGTCTAGCTGACCTGGTAAGAAAGGCTCTGGCAAGCCGACCATCCTGAGGTTATTTCTCCTAGATTTTCCAAATAGTCTACCTTCTCCTCAGTATATGCTGAATGCTTTTGTAGGGCTGCTATGTGGCGTTCCATGATCGCAATCCTGTCCTCGACCTCGCCCAGCCTCCTCTCTGCCTCCTGCAGTCTCTCTCCGTGCTGCTCTGTGGTTTGCCGGAGCCCAGATAGTGCTTCTGCTACAGTGTCCTTCAGGGCTGATGTTATATCTGCCACGATGTATGGGGCTATTGCTTTGGCCAGTTGAGCTACATCGATGGGGCTTTTAATGTAAGCCTCCTCTTTCCCCTCCATTATCTCCTCTTCCTGCAGCTCCCCCAGCTGAGTGTCTTTCTCCCAGCCATCATCCATTACCTCCACAGTGTCTGTATACTGCTCCACTTCTTTGTCTCTCCCTGGGTCTCCTCTCACTGCTGCTGAGCTATGCCGGGTCTCCTCCACTTCCCCCTCTACAGTTACAGTGCCGCAACCTCCATTGCGGCTGGCGCTCCCCGCTGCTGTGTGCAATCGACCTCCTCCTGCGGCCGCCATTTTCGCTGGGTGCCCACTCTTCTTCCCGCCCTGCGGGCCCGCCATCTCCTCTCGTCCCGAGCTCCGCAGGACATAGCGATCCAGGGTCCCTGATGGTTTGAGAGTCCCTTCCATGCCTGTGGGATCGTTCTGGGGCATTGGTCCCGGTGTTGCTAGCGGGTGAGTGGCGCGGTCTCCGGAGCTTCTCCTTAAAGCTGCCATCTTCTCAGAGCCGGAACCGGAAGTCTCACAGACATATTTTATATAAAATATGAGAATGTCACCATGAAAATGCAGTCCATTCTGCACGTATCATATTAAATAACAGTAGGAGCTGAAAGAATTGATATATACAGTATATACATTTGTGGATAAGATTCAATATAACCTTTGTTTTAATCATTTGAACCTCTGATCACTGTGGGATTGTCAGTCCAGTGGATGATCCTATGAGTGACCGACAGCTATCTGTATCCACACTTATTCAAAGAAAGTTGTCAGTCATCGATAGGACCGCCCACTGGACTGAAAATCTCTGAAGGACAAAGGTTATACTAAATATTTTCTCACAAAATAATACATTAATCTACTCCACTCATCCTTCTCTATAACATGATGCCTGCAGATTAAACTGTATTGTCAAGGTGACAGATGTCCTTTAAAGGGACGATCTGATCTTCATGGCTGTGATAAGAAAACCCTTTAAGGCTTTATTTTAAAAATATTGCAAAATGCAGATCAAAATGGCACAAACTAAAATTGTCTTTACATACAGCTACTTTCTGGTCTGAGTATTGGGGCCGCAATAGGCTGGTAATAGCAGGCTCACCTTAGCCAGACAGACAGGTCTATAGGAAACTGATAAAGGAGGCTAAACTTTCACTGGAGTGAATATATTCATTAAATCATCAATTTTAACTTTATAAGCACAAATGGTGAATTAAAGTAATGAAAATCATTATTTTACTTAATACAGGCTAGACTATGTACTTGTGTTTCCAATAATGAATTTGTTTAAATCGAAAACAAGAAGTCGCAGATTCTTGCTTTAATGAGAGACTCTATTACTATTGACACAGTAATCAATTCATGCAATTGTAGCTTACCTAAGCATAATTTACAGCAACTACAAATATACAATATTAGCACAGTCAAGTACCTAGGTTAATGCTAGAGGGCGTCAAATGCAACCGCTGTTCTCTGAAACACTTAATGATGGATTTAATGGTGCTAAATGAGAAAAAAGCCTTTGGCAGTTACAGTCTCATTTAAACAACATATAAATGTGCTGTAATCCTATCAGCTTGCTTTAATCAAAGATCAGAACTTTGATCATGTAGCGAGTAGTCAAGTGAAGGCTCCAAGACCACACAGAAATACAGGCATCATTTAGGAAATTTACCAGTATAATCAGCAACAGGGGTTTAAAAGGTTCCTCTGCTATTATATGTCATATTGCTTGTATGGATCACAAAAAAATTATCAATATTTAACATTTTTAGTATGGCAAAAATGACAGTGAAATCTAGTGACATTTACTAACATAGCATGGTGCCACCTAGTGTTCACAATGTATAGCTTTATGGATTTTTATCAGGGCTATATTATTCATAAGGCTAATTGGGCTAAAGCTTAGGGGTCCCATGGGGCTAGGGGGAAGGTCATTTTCATTTTGCTGAGGCAATGTTACCTGTGGGTCAGGGCTCCAGTGGTCAAAGACACTTTGCTCCATGTGCTGTAGTGATACACATACATTTAGGTACAGAAACATTTGGCCAGTGACAAGTTTCGGCATTTTAGCTTCTTACTAAAACATATTATAGCGCCATTTATTCCATGGTGCTTTACATGTGAAAAGGGGCCTACATAGACCAGTATAATAAAGTAATTCTCCTCATTCCCTGCTGCTCTAGTCGGCTCTGCACCACTGCATCCCACACTCTGCATGTCTCAGTGAAGCGGTGTGCAGTAGAGACATCATCATGCCCCGCTGTACTGGGATGTCAGAGTGCAGACACAGAGGGACAAAGATGAGAAAAGGAGCGCTCCATGCTCAGTCTTTCATCACGGTCTTTAATTGTATCGGCATCTGTGGTGCCAATAAAATTATAAGTGTGATGATGGGTGTGGGGCCCCCTTGACTCATGTACTCCACAACGGCTGCATGGTCTGCCTTCATTGGTGGTACGCCACAGATTAATGTATACGTTGAAAGCCTTTTTTCTGCAGGGGAAGTAAGAAGTGGCTAGATCAGCTGCCACAGTGGGAACAAGCCTTACTCTTCTTAAATAGCAGCAGCACCATGGATAATGCAAGGCAAAAAAAATACAAAAAAAGATATTTTGAAGTCCAAGTATAGAAAACAAATAGGCGGCACTCACCGTGTGTTCGTAGGTGCTTTCTTTATTGAAGAGGTGCGGGAGGGGTGCATGAAGGTACAGACGACAGGTCCTGTTTCGCGGTTTGCCCGCTTCTACAGGACCTGTAGAAGCGGGCAAACCGCGAAACAGGACCTGTCGTCTGTACCTTCATGCACCCCCTCCCGCACCTCTTCAATAAAGAAAGCACCTACGAACACACGGTGAGTGCCGCCTATTTGTTTTCTATACTTGGACTGTAAATGCTTGACTGGCTGATACAGGCGTAGCACCACAGGTGGCTGGTGATAATACAGCGGTCTGTCTTTATGGAGGAATAAGAAAGACCAATAGCCCTGAAGGTGCCCGATGCCCCTACCTTTTTATACACGTGTTGAAAAGATATTTTGAATGCTAGAAACATTGTCCATTAATTTTAAACGGCTAATAACTGGATAATTGGCTTGTGAATTAGAACCCAAGAGTTCCTTTAGGGCAGTGGTCCAGAATATATGATATTTTATGTGGCTCCTGTCCAGATTCCTGGGGTCTGCAGTCCTAGGAAGACGGCGGCATCTTGCTGGCTGCTGGACCTTTAGTCCCCTAAGTGAATGCAGCATTCATTGCTGTATGCTGCATGCGCATACAAGAAGTATTACGTCCTCACGCTGGCCGTGAGGACACACACTGTGGATGGAGTTAGTGCATGATGTGCTCCCGCCCCACAGAAGAGGAATGGCTGCCCAAGCTCCCACAGACCTGTGTGTGCCTCCAAAGGTGCCTGTGCCCCCCAGTACTGTATGTGCACCCCAGAGAAGCTTATGCTTCACAGTGATGTTTGTGCCCCCAGTTATGCCTGTGCCCCCAGTGATGTATATCCCCCAATGCTGTATATACCACTCAGTGATATATACTCCCAAGTGCTGTATATACCCCCCAGTAATGTATATATCTCCAGTGCTTTTTAAACCCCTAGTGCTGTATACATCACCCAGTGGTTTATATATCTCCAGTGATGGATATATCCCTCAGTGCTGTATGTATCCCAGTGCTGTTTATACCCCCAGGGCTTTATATAACCCCAGTACTGTATGTGCCCACCAGTGCTGTATATGCCCCCCAGTGATGTATATATCCCCATGCTGTGTATACACCTAGCGCTTTATACACCCCCCAGTACTGTATATACCCCTCAGTACTGTATATATCCCCAGTGCTTTATATACATCTCAGTATTGTATGTGCCCCCAGTGACACACATACACTCCAGTGCTGTCTGTTCCTCCAGTAATGTATATAGTCCCATTGTTGTATGTGCTTCCAGTGATGTATGTGCTGTCCCAGTGATGTCTATGCCCCCAGCCTCCCCAGTGATCTATAAGACCCAGCCCCTCATATAATGTGTACGCCCCATCATCTCCTGTGATGTCTATGCCTCCCAGCTCCTCATGTGATGTATCTGCCCCAGCATCTTCTGTGATCTATATGCCCCAACTCCTGCTGTGATGCATATACTGAAGCATGTCTCCAGTTATATATACAGCAATCTCAGCGTCTCCTGTGATGTATATACAGCAGTCCCAGGATCTCCTTTGTGATGTATATGCAGCAGTCCCAGTGTTCCCTATGTGATGTATGTGGTTTACAAAACTTATTATCACAAAGAGTTGATCGCGTCCAGGCCATCATAAACCTGGAAGAGCAGTTGTAAGAAGCAACAAGATCAATATCACCTAAAATTACAGCCGCACCAAAAGGGGCTACTCCAGCCGTCACATTAGGGGCGAGTTAATTGTTTGACCTTACATAGCAGGGTAATGTTCAAGGTGACAATTTTGTGCGGCCCCCGAATGATGGTAGAATCTCCAAATAGCCCCTAGCAGAAAAAATGTTCCCCAACCCTGCTTTAGGGTGTTTTTACATATGTTTTAAGGTACCGTTACAGGGTATGATATTGTGAACGATATCGCTGAAACATCACGGGTTTGGAGTCATTCAAACGACATCGTTACTACGTCATTGCGTGTGCCACCGAGATACACCTACGATAATCGCTGGATCGCTGGATCGCTGATCGCGTTGTGAACATGTTCTCAAATCAGATGATCGTCGTTCAGCCAACCTGCTTCATCGTTGTGTGCGACACCATGATAACGAAGTCGTTAACGAATTCGCCTATTCACAACAGTGAACAAGTATCATTCGCTAGGTTGTGCGAACGATAGCTGCTCGCCATATCGTTGGTGCATTGTTCATGATATCTACACGAGTGACATCTCACCAACAATGTCTAAACGATGTCCTAACGGCCATGCTCCCGTGAAATCGTTGGTGAGATTGTTACAACATTGAAGCGTGTAACGGTACCTTTAGTGACATAGTGGAATCTTTGTTGCAAGTAGTGCAAAAAAATTTGCTTTGTTTTTTTAAATGCTACATTTTTGTAAGTTTTGAATGTCCATAGCACAGCAAATTTGAAAAACAAAATCACAATATTAAGGTGCGACAAAAAACCCCATAAACATTTGTTTCCCATTATTACATTTTAGCATTCTTTTATTTGTATAATTTTGTGAGATAACTTGTAGAACCCAGTAAGCAGGGAGAGCAAGGACTAATCCTGCCATGAAAAGTGACACTCCCTGCTTGCCTCATTCTTTCCTTACAATGTGCACCGACAGTGCGCTCTGTTGCGGTTTCATCCTCTATAATTAGGATGCGTTCTCACACTGTGTATTTGCTGAATTTTTTTACACGCATGCTCGTCACAAACCAGGAGTGAGTGATTAAATACAGAAGTGGAGCACTTGTTTCTATTATACTTTTCGTCTGCTTGTTCCACTACTGGTTTGTGATGAGCTCGCGCGTAAACAAATGCAGAATGCAGCTGTGAAAGCACCCTTAGAGCCGCTGAGGGCGTGCACTGTCACTGTGAAGAATTTGCAAAGTAAGAAGGAGCTTCCACTCAGTGTACATCGGAATTGACAACCAACACAATCTGTACAGCAGGGATTAGACCAGCCCCTCAAACGGACATCACTGCTATTGATGAAAATTAATATTAGTTTTGAACTGACCCTCTAGGATGTTAGATGTAATGCAGGCTTAGTACTATCCTTTGAAAAGTTATATGCTTACTGTTAAAAATATACTTGCATTGTAAAAAATATTAAGAATTCAAAAAGAACTTAAAGTGTAACCACCATTTAAATTTTTATTTAATAATGATTTAAATAAACTTTCAAACTGGTTTTTAATCAGATTCTCTGATAAAGTATTTTATAAACCTTCCAAAAGGTGTCCGCACTAGACTGTGTGAAGCAGACATATGTTCATTATCAGTCAGATCCGTCTTCACACTGAATACGGGGTATGTAACCATATAAGGGTGGGGCATTGGCCTACACAGTGTATGAGCTCCTGACTGCAGCTCGTGAAGAAAGAATGTATCACATTAGCTCAGTCTACAACACAGTTGCTAAGTGATCTCAGAACAAGTGTAAATTCCTCTTTCCTTGGCACAAGCTTCTGATCTGACATATGACTCCACACAGCTCAGTCAGGATCTCTGTTAACCCCTTCTCTGTACTGCTCACTATTAGCCTGCTCTCAGAAGCTGTGGAAATACGCAAAGTGGTGGCAGACACTGAGGAATGCTGACCACACCCACATAGCCATAAAATGGAGTTTTTAAAAGAGCACAGAAAAATGTGAGAAAATAAGTCATATGGCATAAAAAGCATCATCATAGCTGCTATATTATTATTATGATTATTATTTTATTTATATAGCGCCATTGGTTCCATGGCGCTTTACATGTGTAAGGGCAGAACAAGGACGAGAACATAAATGATGACGACTAAATCATACAGGTACATTAGGGCAGAGATCCTGTCCACAAGGGCTCACAGTCTATGTGACTCATCATTAATAACCAGTGCAGCATTGAGGGTTTTTTTTTCAGTGAAATGAGATTTACACTTTAAATACCCAAGAAGATTAAGTAAAACACAGCCAATATCGCAATGGGAAACTCGATATCAATACTGCCTAATGATCTCTATTTACAGTAACTACACTTTGATGATCCATGAAATAACGAATGATTGCTCCTAATCGTCTCAGTTACAGAGTTCCACTGTGTGTGATAAATATTGCATCTGTTTATTTCCAGGTAGGATAATGGCAAAAACCTCAATCAATAGATATCTGAGGAAGACCTGGAGAATCAATAACATAATGAGCTTAACATGATTCGAACGTAAAACTCACCTACAAAGAATAAAGCAAGTACCTTTGTGATATGTTAGCAATGATGTGTTGCTTAGCAACATAAGATAGAAGATAAGTATTGTTTTTCTGCTTTACATATGGATATAGGTAACCCGCTGAGGACCACAGAGAAGATAATGTCAAACAGGATTAGTTTCAGGCTATGGGTTGTGCTTCACTTACATAAAACATAAAATACAACCGCTTCAGCTCTGAGCACTTGAGGATAATACATATTCACTTAACGACCTCTTAATGCTTCAAACAGGTACAGGATGTTTCCTAATGTTATGATGTCAGCCTCACTTTCTGAGTAGAAACCCATCAATTGGGTTCCTAATGAATTCTAATAGACACCGCTAGGAAAATAATGAAACCTGTGTTTTCATCCGGATCGACAAATCCAGCACTTCAGGCATCAGGCAAAAACTGCTGCTAACTGTAGTTTTAAAGGGGAGCTCAAGTGATCTAAAACATTTTAGTACAGTTCCTGTCCTGTTGCATGATGAAGCAGAGCCATACACTGCAGTTCTAGGATCTATAGATCTTTTATAAATTGTTAAAATAAACATGCTACTCAGCTCTGAACCCCCCCTAAGGGGACCTAGAATCTTCAGCCTGTCTCATGCTGTTGCTGAGAAGAGGAGGTGCGTCATGAGCGTGGATGCTGGGAGCTGCAGGATCATCCTACAATCCAGCCCCTAACATTTCTGTATGGGGAGGGGGTGTGGCAGGGGGCGTAGCCACCGTCCCCATGCTCACACATACATAGGATGATATATCAGAGGTAGAATTGTGACGGGGGTGGGTCCAGGTTTCAAATAGCAATCATGTCACCAAGCAGATACACATACACGCTATGATCCTCTGCTGTATTACTATGCATAATGTGTACTGTTATTTTGAGGCTGGGACGAAGCTGGGAAAAAAAAAAAGCGTTACATAGGGCGATACCCATGACACAGTTTAAATAAGCGAAAATAAATATTGCTCACCTTGTATGGTTGCGAATGTCACAACCACTTAAACAGCCTATAATATTGAAGTGATATCCTGATGATGGTCCGCTGCAGTTTTCCAAGGATCAATAACCATGTAAAAAAAATTGGATATTTGCGACCGCGCTACCATCCAATTAATAACAGACTGGCAGTGAAAATTGATTGTGATTTTATTTTCTATGCGTTTCAGGGCACTCTGGCCCCTTCTGAAAAAAAATCACAGATGTACAATGGACCAGAGTGCCCTGAAACACCTGGAAAATAAATTCACAATTTTCATCGCCAGTCTTATTAATTGGATGGTAGCGGGGTTGCAAATTTCCAATTTATTTTTTTTACATGATTGTGAAGCTGGGAGCTTACATTGATGAGTCAGATCTGCATGGTCTCCCCGCCCCCATAGGAACATGGTATCTTCCCATCTCTCCAACTTTCAAGGGATCATCATCCTCATCGCTCCTCACTGGAATGTATGCTGATGCTACAGTTCACAGCATCCACACCCCTGACACATCTCCTGGTTTTTGCTCCTACATGAAGCTGTGTCAGGCTAAAGATTCTAGGTCCCCTGAGGTGGGGAAGGGGTGGGGGAGGGTCTCAGAGCTGAGGAGCATTATAATTTTACCAATTTATAAGAGTTGTATAGATCCTAGAACTGCAGTATAAAGCTCTGCATCATGTAGCAGGGCAGGAACTGTACTAAAAAAGTTCTCTCACTGGAGTTCCCCTTTGAAAACAAGCCTGAAAAGCCAGATTTGCCAGATCCGGATGAAAACGGAAGTCGCCCCACATTTCCAGAACTTATATACAAATGCATTAGACAGAATGCAATGTTGCAGCATCCAATTTTTTTTTTTTTTTATCAAAAAGGCGGCACCAGATTTGAAAACACGTAGATATGAAAGTATCCTTAGAGAGATGGCCTGGCATCAGTCACATGCGGCCAGTAACATGTGACATTTAGATGTCGTGATACAGTCAGGTTAATATTCAGTATTTTCATTTCTACATTCCATATATTTCAGTATAAAGAGTATGTTTCTAGTTACTCATTTAATGCCGCGTACGTCCATATCATTTCCGTTCCATGTCTGTTCTATGAACATATCTGAAGTACCTCTATTAATAAGGCCCCATTAAGCCTTTTCTCATAAGCTTTGACTCATCACCTCTTGTCATCTCCAAGTTGAAAAACATCCAGTTATTCAACCTCTTTTCTACAATGAGATCACCCACATGCACCTCCTATGCATCTTTCCAACATCCTCCTCTGAGATTACATTAAAATAAAGAACCTAATTAAGACTGGGTAATTCTACTTTACTATACACACATCCAAAGACTTTTGGACAAACTTACATCTATTGGTAGCTAATCTATTTCTATTTGCATGTAATGTCCAAATACAGTTTTAACGGACATACATTTCGTTGATCGCATACAAAAATGATATTTAAGATACTCCTGCTGTTTATGTAATTACTTTTAGCTTTCATTAAATACTTTACTTTTCTTCGATCAACTATAGCAGTTGCTGATGTGATTGAAATGCCTTTCATCTTGCTCATATTGAAGAAAAGTTCATATTCAGGGCTTTTATTTACCTCGCAGTGGGTGTTCTGTACTAGCTAACATGACAAAGGCCAAATGATGCTTGGTGTATTGTGATTCTGTTTTGTTGGTGAGTTGCATTGAAAAGTAAGTCAATATGACAATGTTCACAGATTTCCATTTTCTCTCCCTTCTTCCCTACAGAGAGCCTTTTCATTTATAATTTTTACCTTCATGCTGGTCTGCCATTATGAGTCTGCTATTCCAAATTGCCCAATTTCTCTGAGGAAAATGCATAATTCCTTTTTATTCTAAAAGAGGGAAAGATTTAATGTTCTCAATACAGCAACAGTGGCTTATATTTGAATAGGTGTCATATCTGTAAAGTGCAGTAGTAGATCATTTGCAAGTATGAAGATAACTTGAAACATCCAAGATTTCTGGACTGACGACTTCTTGTACACCTCAAGTAGAGTATG
>JARQOC010000002.1:453785801-453804224 GCA_033576535.1 Allobates femoralis | reverse complement strand
GCTGAGATGTATATACGTGTCTGCGCAGTTTAGGATCTTGGACTACTATTTCCCCGATATTGCCAGTGCAGGAAAATGGTAGTCTGAAATAACATTGGCATTTAATGGCATTGAGGAAATGCAGTGGCGTAATTTGAAGCTTATGGGCCCAGTGCAAAAGCTCCAATTATTACAAGTCTTTAAAATAATTGGTCTTTTCATATAGGCCAATAAGACTTATGGGGCCCCTAAGCTCCAGGGCCCGGGTGCGATTCCAAATCCCTGCACCTACTGTAGTTATGCCCCTAGGAAAGAGATACCATGTTAGTTTCTGATGCTAGTTTTACATGTAATATTATCTGCCGCAACAACGAGGCTTTAAGTAGGCCCTCTATAGCAGTGTTTCCCAACTCCAGTCCTCAAGGCACACCAACAGGTCATGTTTTCAGGATTTCCTTAGGATTGCATAGGTTTTAATTTAATAACTTGCACAGGGGATAATTCGATCATCTGTCTAATGATAAGGAAATCCTGAAAACATGACCTGTTGGTGTACCTTGAGGACTGGAGTTGGGAAACACTGCGCTATAGAACCAAACATAGACTGTCATTGATAGCAAAGCCACCTCATAAGCACTTAGTATTTTCTTAGTAGTGTAATTAGAGCTTAACAACTACATTTAAAAGGGGTGTTCTCAAGTTTGGACATTATTCCCTATAAATGGATAGGGGATAACTTAGTGTTTGCTGATCTTTGGACCCACACTTGAAAATATCCCATTAGTGGAGGAAGAAAAAAAAATAATTTCACTGTGCTTCTGTTCTCAACAAGATCATTTTTCCACAACCATCCTGCCAAGTTCATCCTAATTGGAGGAGGGGGGAGCAATGTAGAGGGGAACCTTGCTTTCCCTACTGCACCTGCCTTATTCACTCCCACAATTTAGGAATTAATATTATTATTTATTTATAGAGCACTATTTATTTCATGGTGCTGTACATGAGAAAGTGTTACATACAAATAAATTGAAAATACTATGAACAAACTGTGACAGACTGGTAGAGAGGGAGAGAGGACCCTGCCCTTGCGGGATTACATTCTACAGGGCAGTGAGGAAGGAAAACAGTAGGCTGGGTCTGCTCGGGTGGTGGTGGAGCACCGGATCCAGTGGTGGTGAGGTGGCACTGTGGTCATTCAAACACAGCTTATTAAAGAGCAGAGAGTTTCAGCCCAAGATGAGCCTCAGTGCAAAAAAGTTTTATTTTTGAAAAACATCAACAAGTGGCCATCAGTTTGTTGCATAGTTACAAACATATTAAAATAGTGGATCAATCGGGAATAAAAGGAGGTTGTAACTAGAGATAAGCGGTGTTCGACTCGAATTGTTCGCCATACTCCCATACTCAAATTTAAGCTGTTTTTGGTGGTGTTCGAGTCATTCGCCGAATTCGTACAATTTTCTTCAAATTCGGCATTTCTAGGTTATGTTCGATTTTGGTAGAAAATGCGGCAGATCTGGACAAAAAAACACATCTGCCGCATTTTCTGTCTAAATAATGAGCTGTTTGGGGTTAAAAAAAAAAAAAGCAAAAAAAAAACTGTATGCTCACCTGTCCGGCGATCCACTGCTGCCTCCGGCAAGGTCCTGATGCTTATAGGACCTGTGGTGACTCACAAATTGGGTCACATGACCTTAGTTACACTGTATCAGGACCTTGCCGGTAGGCAGCAGGGGTGGATCGCCGGACAGGTGAGCATTCAGTTCTTTGTTTTTTTAACCCTTTATTTTACTTAATTTCACTTCAGCAATGTATGTATATACATTGAGGAAGTGAAAATGCCCCACACAGCTCATTATTTAGTGTTTTATGGTGGTCGACAGTGTTCAACGAACATTCGTCAAGCACCCCGCCGATTCATCAAATCGAACTAGAACACTAGGGTGGTGGATCATCTCTAGTTGTAACACCATAAACTGAATTAAGGGTCCACACAATTTTAACAAAATGGTATACAGGATTCTCTAGAATGACATAATATAAATAGCAATTCTGTCTTCTAGTACTAAACCATCAGAGGTAGTAAAGCAAAAGTATACTGCATATATCAAGAGATGTTATTCTCAAGAAGCTTCATGAGCCGATGCTGTGACCGTTTTCACCCAGATTCAGTCCTGCTTACCCATTGTATATGTGGATCCCAGTCGGACTGGTTTGGGACACCCCAAACCAGTCTGACTTTTGCTTTACTACCTCTGATGGTTTAATACTATGAGCCAGAATTGCTATTTATATTATGTCATTCTAGAGAATCCTGTATACCATTTTTTGTTAAAATTGTGTGGACCCTTAATTCAGTTTATGGTGTTACAACCTCCTGTTATTCCTGATTGATCCACTATTTTATTCTTTGTAACTATGCAACAAACTTTGATGGCCACTTGATGATGTTTTTCAAAAATAAACATTTTTTGCACTGATAGGTTTATCCTGTGGCTGTCTATTTGGGCTGAAACTCTCCGTTCTTTAATAAGCTGTGTTTGAATGAAGGTTTTGGAGAGGCCCTTTTATAATGCATTATAATCCACATGTTTTTCAACTGTGTATATTAATATTGGCACTGTGTTCATTGCAGGCTGTAGGCTGTTCTGAAGAGGTTTTCTGGTACCACTTGAAGGTTCCGAGTGTAGGGGATAGGAAATCACTGTAGGTGCAATGCTGTAATAGATAAACAGACATTATATAAAAATATATATTCATACAAGCAATGTGTTGTGTTTCCTTTACAGGATAATCTATGTAGCAGCATGGGATTTTGCAGTCAAAGTAAGAAACCTTTTTTGTTTTATCTCGATTTATAGTATGTAATAATCAGGTAGACAGCAGATGTTCTGAGCTTGATATGAATTCATTTATTTTATTTGTAATATATCTTGCAACAACAAAAAAAACTGATGCAAACACTGGCACATTTGTAATACACTCTTAAGGTACCGTCACACGCGGCAATATTGCTAGGCAATTTCACTGACAATTTGCTGGTTGCAGTGAAATCATGGACACATTGTTCTATTTTGTTGCTGTGTACAAATGGAACACTGTGTCCATGATTTCACTGCAACCAGCAAATTGCCAGTGAAATTGTGAAGCAATATTGCCGCGTGTGACGGTACCTTTAGATGTTACATAGAAATTGTGCAAACTCTGGTCTGTCAATTTTTTTTACAAAAAACTGTGGGCAAAAAAAGCACAATAGGATCTTCCTTACAACAATAAAGGAAATAATGTGGCGTGTTTGCTCACATTTTCTGTTTCACACAATCTTGAATGAATCCTCAAAGATTGATCTGTGGCTTCTGCAGCAGCTGGATCTAAGATCAGCGGGCATTGTTCAGGAACTCCAGAGTAATGTGGTTACTTCTGCGCTGCTGGATGGATAGTAAAGGCCCGTCACACACTACGATATCGTTAACGATATAGTTGAAACATCACAGGTTTTCAGTTTTCTAACGACGTCATAACACGTCGTTCAGTGTGACATGTACATCCGATCATCAATAATCGGGCAGATCGTTGATGGGAGGTTGGTGAACTGGACCTTAAACCAAACAAAGAACGTTCGTTCAACCTGCAGCATGGGTGTGTGACACCTCCATAACTGTCGTTAACGACCTCACCTATTGAGAAGTGAAGGACGTAGGCGAGCTGACGACCGCAAGTATCGTTTGCTTGTCGCGCAATCGTTGCTGCGTCATTAACGATATATGTACGTGTGACATTTCACTAGCAATCATTGAATGTCGTTCTAGCAATCTAGGTCAATTGGGATCGTTGATCGGATTGTTCGACCATTGATGCGTGAGACGGGGCCTTTATGGAGCCAATATACTGCATGCATGCACGTTTCAAAGTGAACCCCTTCTCCCTCAGGAAACCACCACCTGTTTTTTTTTGTTTTTGTTTTTTTATTTCTATTTCATAAGCCATGTTATGATCAGGTAACAGCAGATGTTCTGAGCCTCTCATGAATTAATTTATTTTATTTGTGATATATCTTGCAACAAATAAAAACTTATGGCAAACTAGACAGTGACCCAATTTTCTCGCATCGGGAGATTGTAGTGGACAAGAGGAAATGTTGCCCCGCCCACAAATTTTAATAAAGTCTATGCCCACATCTCTTCCTAAAGTAATGACCGGGAGTAGCAATATGACCACCTCTACACCCGTTCCACTACTGCACATGACTGGGTGTAAAAAGATGGCGGCCATATCAGTTACTGCACATGAACATGGAAAAATTGGTTTTTACAATCTGGAAAATCAAGATTCCTGGGTCTGCCTGCCTGCAGCCAGTATCCTCTAGGTGGGATATTAGTTGGGGGACAAATTTACAGAATTACAGCAAAGGCGTTTATTTTAGTATAAAGTACAATCGAGCATAGTAAGAACTGAAAACTCATTTCGCTAATGACAACCATTTAGGGTATCTGCAGCAAATCTGCATCCTGTGGCAGAAAATCCCACCAAAAACATGGTGCGATTTAGTGTGTTTTTGGTGCAGGTTTCGTTACCTACATTATAGGATTTCCAGTAGCACTGGCAATAGACTTTTTTTTTTTTTTTTTTTTTTTTCTATCGCTTTATTGATAAAATATAGTAAGCATCCTTGTATGTTGACTGATTTCTGTTGTGCCTTTTTAATTTTCAGCTCCTAATTTTTCTGACAGCTTGCCTGTGAAATTACACGAAATCTGTGGTTGGTGACTGGTCACCATTCTCTCATTCTCCCTTCATTTCATAAAGTCAATGGATTGCCCATAACTTTCCTGAGTTCCCATGACAGTCACTTTAAAAAAATGTAATAAAATCGAATTTAAAGCTTTGAGAAACTAATAGAAAAGGCCATGTCCTATCTAGAGCATAGGATGAATGCTCTCTGCATTTTTAGGTCTAAGTGACCCATCAGAGATTGATGAAATCTTGATGACCCAATTAAGCTGTGAATTGCTGCAATTTTTAACAATGTGACATGTACGTGTACTTCACCTTTTCAAACAGTGCGATGATACATCCTATTGGAAAGCCATCACTAATTTTCTGTAAAATAAGGTACTCTCCTTGGACTAGCTCTACAGACCTCTACAAGTATAGCCCCCTCAGTCAAATAGGTAAAGGACTTTCTAAAAGCTGTAAAACATGCATTAAGGAAAAAAAGAAAAGGTTCCTTGGGTTACCTTGGTAAGAAACTTCATTTGGCAAACAGCAATAAAGAATAAGTAGAATGAGTTATAATTCCCTCAGTTCAAGTCACCGTTTACTTTGTGTGGATACTAAACCGTGAGGAGAGATATAAGAGCACCATCCATAAGACATTCACATTTTAAGGCCAATTTAAACTTTGTTTATGTGTAACGTAAAAAGAGGAATTTAGCTGTAAATATAAAGGCCCTTTATGCTGTGTTGATATAATGACTAATTTAGAATTCAGCCTGTTGTAAAGCTGGATTTATAACTGGGGCAGTAATTTCATATACTTGATCATTAAAATGCAATGTGGACTATGTGTTGATTCATTTTATATCATAAAGGGACATAGATTTTAGGTTTTGATTGAAAACTAAATAAAAGAGGCAAATAATGTTTATCAAGTTACATCAAATAACAGCAAATTTCTTCTTCACGGCTCTTTACCTCTTGGGGGGGGAGAAGTAGAAAAGAAAGCATGTTATTATGCATTATTAATTAGAGAATCAATGTTACATTTTGCTTTTTATTAACAGAAAGCAAACCATCCATAATCTACTTGATTCTGTCATGTTATCGTCTAGTAGTTTAACAACCAACAATCCGCACAAATTCATGAACGGCCATTATGTCAGCGTTAATGTGCCTTTATTTTTAGACTTTTTTTGGGGGGGGGGAAGTAAAATGTAGATTCCTCTACTGTCACTATGGAGGAAATGTATCAAAAAAGGTGCCAATAAGTGGCCAAGTTGGCAACTACCTGAAGATGTTTTCTCAATTTCTGAATGTTTTACTATCATTTCTTTTTCTGCATATTCTAACTATCCTTATCTAATCTCATATCTTTTCTTAAAGAGAGTAGCAGTTTGAAGGCCAGAGTCCAACGCATTGTGCTGTACAAATATCGTAAGTAATATTTCTGTATTTTTTTTCCACATCTAATGCATTCAAATTTATAATAGGAAATTGAGTTCATAGGAGCACTAGTAATGGGGAGACAGTGAGTGGGAGTGGGACATTTATAGGGTAGGCCATTTATATGGATACACCTAAATAAAAATGTTAACGGTTGTGATATCAACTTCCTGTTTGTGACACATTAGTACCCCCTCCCATGTACTAATGTGCCAAAAACAGGAAGTTGATATCACTAACTCTTCCCATTTTATTTAGGTGTATCCATATAAACGGGCCTTACTCTGTATATCTCATGCAGGTGTACCTAGGTAGAAAACCTAAATTCATTGGAGAAACCAAGCCTACTAGAATTTTTTCATTTTTTCTTAGTCCTGTATAGGTGTTTTTTCTGTTATATATTTTTTTTTTGCTGGGCCTGAAGCATTAGAGGAAATGTTGGGAAGAGTAGGCCCGACATTTCACCTTCATTCCAGTATGGGATTTCATAATAAGCCATAGAGAAGATGCTGGGCTCATGGTTCTCCTTCATTCAGATGTCAGTGTTACAGGAATATGTTCTTTTAATGTTTTTCACAGCTATAACCTGTACCCATTAAAATCTATGGTGCTATTCAAATGTCAGTGTTTTTTCATGGACCATGTGTAGTGACACAGTCCAGACTGTGTATGTTCCTTTAAGTAACCCTGGACTGTGAGTAGCTTTGTATGCTGCAACTCGCTCCTGAGCTGTCCCTCTACTGTTATATGATTTAAATTAATCTAAATCTCATTAATCTCATATATTCTTCAGGTATGTTTCAGTTGTGTTATTGAATCACTTTTCATTTGTTGTGTTCCTGCACCATCTGCTGGTGAAATGCATGGTTTATATTAACTCTACAATGTAAAATCTGAAACGTGAATTGAGTCTGTTCTATTGCCAGTGACCCTGTCACAAGGATTAATAGTAGGAGCTAACACCAGTCTCTGTCTAGACAAGACCAATATCTGGAAAGTCCTCAACGTAGTCTGGCACAAGATGTGACACAGAGCAGAATTATGTGAGGGGTCTCCAGATCTCCTCCAGGCTCCATGCCTGGGGGTCCATCCTTCTTTTCCTATGAGGAAACTACTCACAGTGATTATTTGTGACAGGTCCCGATGTGCTGCAGCTCATCGGGACCTGTCACAAGCAATTGGTCTTTGCCTCAGTGTGGCGCCCTATGAGACCGTGTAAAATGAATGAATAAAAAAAAGTGTTTAAAAAATGAAAAAAACACAAGTTGAAATCACCCTCCTTTTCCCCCATTCCAAATAAAAGTATTTAAAAAATAAAATTACGCATATCGCCGCTTTCAGAAATGCTCGATGTATCAAGATATAGAATCAGTTAATCAGAACTGTAAACTGTGTAATGGAAAAAAGGTCCAAACGCCAACATTTCTTTTTTTGGTCGCCACAACATTGCTATAAAATGCAATAACGGGCGATCAAAACAGTGCATGCACCTAAAAATGAGATCTTAAGATGTCGGCTCAAGCTGCAAAAAATAGGCAATCGCACAGTCCCAGATCCCAAAAAATGAAGACGCTATGGGTAGGAAAATAGTGCAAAAAGTGTGTTTCTTTTTTTTTTTTTTTTCCTCAAACTTCTGAATTTCTTTGCACCACTTGGATAAAAGTAAAAGTGTACGTGTTTGGTGTTTATGAATTCATACCAACCCTAGGCCTCATACTGTCATATTCGTTTTTTACAATATAGTGAACATGGTGAATAAAAAAACGTAAAAACAAAAGTGTAATTGCACTTTTTTTTATACAATTTCTCTGCACTTGGAATTTTTTTCCCATTTTCCTGTACACTATATGGTAAAATAGATGATTGCATCTAAAAGTACAATTGTCCTGCAAAAAAACAAGCCATCATATGTCTATATTGGCAGAAAAATAAAAAAGTTATGGCTCTTGGAAGCAGGGGAGCAAAAAACAAAAACTGAAAAGGAAAAATCGCTTGGTGGTGACGGGGTTAAAATCTGTTTTGTTTGATATTCATAAGGCTCCTTTTAAACAGCAGTCCATTATGTTGGACTGAAAGTTCTTCCAGTGCTAATCATCTTACACATAACATGTTAATTCTATAAGAAATTTTCCCTCAAGTGTCGTAGATAGTATAGAAAGCAGATCACTACAGGTCTGATCCTATACATGGACATCTCAACATTGAAATCGCAACACCAAGAAGGAAAACTTTTAGAAGCATGGAAATCACATGATTAGACCTTTTAATGTTATGCAATTTATTAAAAAATGGAAACTACGTTTTCAAACCATCTTGATTATCAAATGTTAGATGTTGCCATATTGAAAAACCGCTTCTGGGACACTTTGGAGAGATTGGTGTACTACTGGTACCACCACCAAATCAACATAATTCCAATTTGTTAGTGTACCTAGAATGAAGACAGGAGTGACATACCCTTGTAGAAGCCTTTTCATGGCTTTATTCACATGGTCGCTTGCTCTTCAGATAGAAATCGGAGACTCGAATGGAGCAAAAGAAACCGGAATGGAGGTCTAGCCTCTTTAGAGATGAGTGTTGGTTTTGTCTCGAATGCACAGATAGCTGGAAATTACTGTAGTATGGAAATCACGTTGCCAATTCCTTGAAGATGCCTTCATAAGGAAATGTCACAATGATCCAACTTCAAGGATTATATGCGGGGGTGGCATAATATATATTAAATTCTTGTCTTCATTGCACTTGGGTGTACTAACTTTATGTCTGCATTATATTGATTTGATAGTGGAACCAGTTTTCAACACGACAATGGTAGACAGCATTTTGCTCAAGCTACTGTTAGCAGCTTTCATGCTGTAAATGTGTTACCATGGCCTGTATTGTCTCTAGACTATTCTTTCATCGAGCACATCTTGGATGTCATTGGTTGATGATTGCAAAGGGTCCTGCCAGGAGCAGATCTTGATGATTTGTGCGCTTAAGTGCATTCACTGTAGCAGAACATTTCTCAAATATTCATTATTAAAAGGTTGTTTCCTTCCACTTACATTTGTATTTTGGCTGTAGTTTGCTATAAAAAAAAAAAAGCAAACAAAGAATTATATCAATAAGACAGGCACATGGAAATATGTATACAAAGCTTCAATATAGAGTAAAATGAACTAGAATAAAAATAATGTTGTTCCTGGGCCTTCATGGAGTTAAACTTATGTTGCAATGAAAAAATATCCACAATATTAAGACCAAATAAAATAAAATACAATAATGTGCCTATTGGATATAGGCTGCATAAACATGCATAGCTGTGTGAACATGAACCAGTAAACTCCTACTTCTCAAATAAACCACAGGTCAGTCAAAGGCATATGGCATGGTTGCTTAAAAATAAAAGATATATGTTTATTGGATATAAACTGCATGAACATACAACTCCTATTTACCGCAGGACGCTGAAACTGCACATATGTAATAATAAAGTCTCTATAGACAACTCTGAACTTCTCAGCCTTCTCTGCTCACCGGCTGGTATCCAAGGTACACAGCGGGTAACTAGGCAGCGCGTGCTGCCTAGTTACCCGCAGTTTACCATGGATACCAGCCTGCTCCCGCTTACCGCAGCCTGGCAGTGGGAGCAAGACAAACAATATTTAAATCATTTCCACGATGTCGCTGGTCCAATGATCGCTGGTGATTCTGCCTGTGTGACAGCTCACCAGCGATCAGCCGTCCATGTCGCCAGCGATCAGATCGCTGACGACATTGACGTGTGTGACGCCGGCTTTACTCATTAGGGATTATAATTAGCAGGGGCTATATTCTTTAGCCCTTAGGGCGTGTTGTTTTGCAGCCTGAATGATCCACCCTCTGTCTGTTTGCTCTGCTTGTGCAGGCTTTGCCCTCCCCCTCTCGATCACTCACAGAATGCAAATCATTAGTCCTGCCTTCAGCTCCACATCACAGCCGCAAAGACAGAGAGAGAAGGTGGATCATTCAGGCTGCAAAACACGCCCTAAGGACTAAAGAATATAGCCCCTGCTAATTATAATCACTAATGAGTGAGTATTAAAACGTTTTTATGCACTTTCACAGGATGCTTTTAGGAGACAAAAGGAGTGTGAGATTAGTGATAATATGCTGCAGGGACATGTTTTGCTAGCTTAGGAGGCGTTTTGGAGCTGACAGGATCCCTTTAACCCGGGCCAAGCCGGGTAGTACAGCTAGTAGATTTTATAGAGGATAGTAACCTCTCAACCTTTATATAACATAATATCAATTGACCATAAGGGCTTATAAGTGCTTAGCTATTAGTTAGTCACATTAATTTCTATATTAATAAGATGACAGAAAATCCATCATTTTGGAGGAATCCCACTATCACTTCAGAGCTGTTATCTACACTTAATCCAATCCCTTCAAATTAATGCTACCTAGAGTGTAGAAATTAATTTAGGAAGCCCATAAGCGATGAGTCAGGTGTTATGTGAATGAGTGGATTTCTTATGCCACCATAATAGTTGGCATCCCCGATGGCATCCATTACATTATTGGCCACATACCCCTGAAGATTTAGGATAGATGAAACGCATTGGAAGGATATCCTGAAGAAAATAGTCATTTCTATGCGGACAGGATTATATATGGCCAAAAAAGAAACAAAATCCAGTGAAAGGACCACAGAATGATAACAGTAATGTGGACCATCACTAAACGAGTGAGGTCATCCATGTTTCCTACACTGTTTGTAGCATTTTTGAAGGGATTGGATTTTTACTTTTTATTATTTTTATGTGTGTAGGCTTTTTTTGAAGCCTTTAACATTGTGAATTAAAGGTTTTGTTTTAAGTCTTTTTTTTTTCCTTTAATGTCCCAACATTTTGATGCATTTTGTTTGATCTCCCCAGGTGGTTTACTTATTGTTGTATATAATTTGGGGGTACTGGAGCTAACCAATTGGTGTCAACTAACCCTCTAGGGGTAGTTGTGGTAGCTGCTGAGGATCAATGAGTGAAACCCGTGCACGCTTGTTTCACTAGGTGTAGTTTTAGTAATAGAGAAGGTGTAATGATCTAGCGCATACCAAACTTTTATGGTTTGAAAAATTTATTTGTATCAGAATTATATTGTCAGAAATAAAATTTGAAATTCATTTCAAAAATAAAAATTAAAACATTTTTAAAATAAAATTAACTGTCCAGGCTCTTTTATTAGACCAATTTAAAGTGCCAATACTAATATCTAAACCAGGGTTGTTCTTTCTTCTGCTTGTTGCAGTGAATCAAAAGCGACTTAAGGCTGGATGATAAGTTGTACCTTGTATTATTATTGCTTGAAGACTACTTTCTATAACATAAATAAATAGCGCCCATTAGTTCCATTTAATGGTAGTATTACCTTATGTGCTTTACAGTGGCAGGACGAACCTTACCTACACAGGGGTATCTATAGTGCTTGGTGTTGAGTTACTCTTCTGGGGTTTGGAGTCCTCGCTTTTTGCCTCTAGGTGTCGCTGTTTCTTCCTCCTTAAATACACAGATAAAGTTGGATTTTGTAAGTTCCTGGTGCTTGAACATTTCAACAGGAAGGGAGGGGGGTTACCTTTTAAGTTGTGTGGTGCTGATTAAGATGTTCCGGAATTGAGTATTCGCTTTGTGTCTCCAAATATGACCCTGCTGCCTGGTTCTAGAGTGAATACATCTGGTTAGTAATATAGTGGGTTTTTCTCTTTTTAGTCTATTTTTCTCTAACGGCTGGATGCTGTGTAATACTGAGGTGGGTTACCTTGTTGGTAATGCAAAGTGATGGATACACTTGCTTCTTGAATGTAATTCCACTTTTTGTGATTTCTGTGGATATATATAATGGCCCTAATTAATTAATTCTTGTAGTCATTCAGTCAATGCAAGGTTAAATAGGTATCGCTTCTCCTAAACCTGCGATTAGCTTGCAGAAAAATGCTTAAACTACTCACTCGCTTGCAGTGACTGTCTTTGGTCTCCCTCTGTATCCTCCTGGGCTCCTGCGGTGTCTGGGCGGCCCAGAATGGTTTGCATGTGCCCTGGCCACAGGCACAGCGTCCCCTTCCGGGTGAGGTGGTTACTCGGCGTGTGCTCTTCCAGGAAGTGCGTCACCTCCTGGAGCTGTCAGGGGTCTGTCAGGTTGGAGGTCACGTCAGTCACTGGGGGTGCTGAGCAGTGTCTGATTGTGAGTGGAGTGGGCGGGGTCAACAATTTCATAGGCTTCACCTACTTCATCAGGAACTTATTGTACCCAGCTGTTTAATTTGTACATTTCTTGACTTCATCAAATGATGGGGAATCTTCACCGTAAACCTCTTTCATCTCATATAACATCTTTGTTTGCGGCCTTGATTACTGTAAAGGAACTTGAGGACTGCTCTGTATTCCACTGAGTCCATTATCACACCTCACACCACTTCAGCACCTGGAAAAGAAAGACAATTATCAGTTCAGAATTGCAAATTGGCATGCAACCTATAGAGACTTATATCATCACACATGTGCAATTTCAGCATCCTACAATAAATAGAAGTGGCACAGGGAAAATCTTTAATGAATGCCCCTAAGCCCAATAATTGTTGAATCACTTCTGTTCTTTGTCATCTGCTAGTAGATACTGTATAAGTGCTGGACCCACCTTTGGTGAAGAATGTTATCATAGTTACCAAATGCCGTTTTGATGTAGCTGTTTGAGCATGCACAAGCATACCTGCTACTTGTTATATAAACCATAATTCAATCCAAGACATAGAGTATGATTGGCAAAAAATAATAAAATACAATAATATAACTGTTGAATGTAGGCTGCATGAGTATGTGTAGCTGTCTGAACATGAGCCAGCAAATCTGCTACTTTGTAAAAAATCGCAGTTCAATCAAAGGCATAGGGAGAGGTTGATCTAAATACTTACTTTACGCATTGCACTAGAAACTGAACTAAATGGAGCTTGAAAATGGTATGTGAATTCAAAGAAGAGAAAAAATATATAAAATATAAAAGGTTTGAAGCTATTGTAGCTGTTATAAAGCAGATAGTCTGCTATAGGAACGGTAAGATGGTATTTATTTAATTTAATGTTATTCATACAGTATTGGTCTTAGTTGCTCTGTTGAAACCCCTGAGCTGTCAAAAAGAGTGTATACATTTAAATGGATAACCATATATCAAATAGAGGATCCGTAATACTCTGTGAGCTTCAGAATTTATCAAACTCTAATGCTAGTCCTTGCAGGCCTGACTAATATCCACCAATAGCTCAATGATTACGTAACCCACATATGACTGTAGCATACGAAGAACCACTGCTTCTCTGTGCATTCAAAAATCTGCAAGAGTTATACAGACCCCTAAGGTCTCTCTTTCAATAGTGAAAGTATTTGCTGTATAGAAGCTTTTTATGTTTGTTTGGGATGAGTAGGAAGAAACAAGATGGATCCAGTTGAGGTCCAGACAGATGAAAAATATGGAGCGGAACATTTGTAAACCACTTATAATTTACATAAGCACTAGCTATTGCTTAACAAAACCAGAATAATGAAAGAATTATGATAAACACAAATGACAAAAAAAATCTGAAAATAAATATGTATGAAAATTTAAGTGTTATATCCTTATTCATACTATTTTATACATCTTAGGGCCTTTCACATCAGCGGTATTTTCAATCGCGGCAGATGCGGTGAAAAAAAACGCATCTGCCGCGATTAACGCATAACGCGACACTTGCGGCACACTTGCGGTTTGCAGGTTTTTTTTCGCGCCGCACCTGCCGCAAGTGCGAAACCTGCACTTGCCGCACCCTTACCGCAAGCCCTAATAACATTGCATGGGTTGCCGCAATTGTGCCGCAATTTGCGGTTATGCGGTAATCGCGGCAGATGCGGTTTTTTTCACCGCATCTGCCACGATTTGAAAATACCGCTGATGTGAAAGGGCCCTTAATTTATAATTTTTAATTTTACTATCTTTTTGTTAATTTAATTATTAAGAAAAACTAATATTTATAAATCTGTGTATAGACCTCAACAGATCGGTATATTTTCCTACATTCAGCTCTAGACATCTAAACTAGATGATAATCACCTCCTCTCCCCCCCCAACCCCCTAATTTTTTAACTGAATGTAATGCTGTAAATATTAAACCTTTTGGATTACTGTTATGAAATACCTTAAAATGATTAGTTAAAGTATGTTTCTCAAATTATCTTTTTATATTATTATGTTCTGCTATTCTGTTAAGTGGTCTGATTATTCTACCAATATACTGTTTGAAACAAGGACATTTGTTAAATAAATCCTTCACCACTACCATTGGAAGGAATTTTTACTGAGAATCAAACATTAATATTTTTTCTATAATATACAGTTTGATTACAACACATACACATTCCACATCTAACAAAAACTTTAAAAGATGGCTAAAAGGAATATTTAGATTTTGATCTACAAGATCTGATTTTAAGGTCAGCTTTGAGATCTAAATTAGGTGCTCTAGAATATACTACAGGTATGTTAAAATTACTGAATCCCTATATTTTATCTCATTGCTAAAGATGTTTACAATTACTGTATTATTAGCTATGGTGTTATGTTGTGAATTGTATAACAAAATAATGTTTCATTCATCAATGGACTCCACTATTTGTTTTGGTTGTTGGTCTATATTAAAAAAAAGGTCTCTCTATCCAAAAGTTTGACTGTATGAAGAACCTAAAGCATATAATTACATCATTCTCTGAATCCCTTCTCCCCTTCCCACATAGCTTCCTACATGACACAGACGCTACTATATTATATTATATTATATTATATATTATTATTATATAGCGCATTAGTTCCATGGCGCTTTACTGAGGATGAGGGAGACAAGAACAAGTACACTAAATCTAGCGATCAGACGTACAGGTACAGAGGGCAGGACCCTGTCCACAGGGCTCACAGTATACTACCACCCTATATAACACCACAATAACTACTGCCCTCGACTGGGGTGCCCCCCACACTTACAAGAAACCGCGCACAAACAGGCAATTCTGGCACACCACCCTCATTAAAGACCTGAGATGGGCTTCCAGGTTGCTGAGCGAGATGGAAGAAATCCCATTCTACTGAGCACTTCACTATATTCAAGCAGTCATTCACTAAATTCAAGTCTGCACTCACTGCCACAAAATAAGCCTACTTCTCATCTCTAATAACCTCCCTGTCACACAATCCCAAACAGCTATTTCAAACCTCTACTCCGTCCCCTTGCACCTCCTCCCTCTCCTCTTAAATCGGCCAAAGACTTTGTCTCTTTTTTTTTCAAACAGAAGAAAGATAACATCAGAGGCAGCTTTGATCCACTGTCAAAATCACACCTCACCACCAGCACCCTTGACCCACTCCCATCCCACCTCATTCCCAGCGTCACCTCTGTCTTCATCTCTTCCCTAACCCATCTCTTCAACTTATCACTACTGGGGTCTTCCTCTCATCCTTCAAGCATGCCCTGATCACACCCATCCTCAAAAAGCCCTCCCTGGAGCCATTGTCTGTTTCTAGCTATCGCCCAATATCACTTCTCCCCTTTGCCTCAAAACTACTGAAACACCACGTCCATCTTGAACTGTCCTCCCACCTCTCCTCCTCCTCCCTCTTTTACCGCTTGCAATCTGGATTCCGGCCGCATCACTCCACTGAAAACAGCCTTAACCAAAGTTACCAATGGCTAACTACAAAGGGCAAACGACACTAGTCTGTCCTCCTCCTCAACCTATCCTCCACCTTCAACACTGTCGACCATTCCTGTTGTGAATTCATTAGAGCTCCCTTCGATGGTTGTTGCTGGTGATGCAGCTGACTGTGTGAGCTTCACAGGTGATGGTGATGATTGGCAATCTGGTTCTTGGAGCATATAATGGTTTGAAATGGATCAATCCTTGCTAGTTGTCTTTTGGTTCCTGGAGGAGTTCACATCTTTTTGGTTTCTTCTGCTCTGTGGAATTCTTTGCAAGCTAAGTGGATGTTTTTTGATATTTTGTGGCACACCTTTGTATGCTTAAGGTTCTGTTTAAGTTTTGTCTTATTTTTAGTTGTGGGCTTGCAATTTAGTCTGTATATTTGTTTATCTGCTCTGTTAGGAAGTTTTCTTCCTAGGAATTTTACCATTCCTATTATCTGTTATTTCCAGTTCTGCTGGCATTTGATTTATAGAAGTCTGCAGATATAGAGGGCGCTGTGTCTTAGTAAACTCAGGTAATTTGGTTCTATCTGCTGTTCTTGTTTTTTTGATAGTGTTTTATACTGACCGCAATAGTATTCTATCATGTCCTTCCTATATAGCTAGTTTGGCCTCTTTTGCTAAACCTTTTACTCTGCCTGTGTTTGTCTTTCTTTCTCTTGTTTCCCAGTTAATATCTGTGGGGGCTTGCTATTCTTTTGGGGTTCTGCTCTGAGGCAAGATAGCTTTTCCTACCTCTATCTTGAGGAGCAGTTAGTTCTCTGGCTGTGCAGAGGTGTCTAGGTCTGGTTAGTTACATCCCACAGCTACTTCTAGTTGCGATGTGTAGTCAGGGATGCGGTCAGTACAGTTACCAACAACTTCTATGGAATCTGAATGTTACTCCTGAGTCATCGGTTCATAACACATTCCCTCCTGCTACAGACTCTCGAATCTCTTTGTGTCACTGATGTGGCCCTCTTTTGGATCTCCTCATATCTAACAGACCAGACATTCAGAATCCCCCTCTCCCACACCACATCTTGGACCCCTTCTTTTCTCCATCTACACTCTCCATTTGGGACAGCTCATAAAGTCCCTCGGTTTTCAGTATCCTCTCTGCGCTCATGGCACTCGGATCTACTTCTCTGGACCTGACATCACTTCCTTGCTATCCATAATTCCGCAATGTCTGTCTATCTCTTCCTTCTTTTCTGCTTGCTTTCTGAAACTGAACATGGACAAAACATTTATCCCTCAACCCCCCCCCCCCCATCAATGTCAACGGCTGCTCACTTTCCCCAGTCCCCCATGCTCGTACATCAGGGTAATCCTTGACTCCGCCGTCTCCTTCAAGCCACATATCCAAGACCTTCCCACCTCCTGTTGACTCCAACTCAAAAATATCTCCCGGATTTGTTCATTCCTTGACCTCGAGACTGCAAGAACACTTGTCCATGCCCTCATCATCTTCTGCCTTGATTATTGTAACCTCCTGCTCACTGGCATCCCCTCTAGCACTCTGGCACCACTTCAATCCATTCTAAACTCTGCTGCCCAACTCATCCACCTGTCTCCCCGCTATTCCTCAGCCTCTCCTTTCTGCCAAGCACTTCACTGGCTCCCCATTTCTCAAAGGCACGGTTTAAAACCCTAACTATGACCTGCAAAGCCGTTCACAATCTGTCTCCTCCGTACATCTGTGATACCTGCCCTCACACTACCTGCATTCCACTCACAATCTCCTCCTCTGCTCCCCCCTTATCTCCTCATCCCACAACCGCATACAAGACTTCTCCCGTGCATCTCTATACTCTTGAACTCCCTGCCACATCATATCAGACTCTCACCTACTCTGGAAACCTTTAAAAGAAACCTGAAGACTCACCGCTTCTGACAAGCCTACAACCTACTGTGAGCCTCTGTCTACCAAAACACCACATGACCAAGTCTACCCTCTCCTAATGTATCATCACCCGGCCCCTCATAGATTGTGAGCCCGCATGGACAGCGTCCTCTCTCCTTCTGTACCAGTGTGCCATATGTTGTACCTTTACCTTGTACTTTCCATATGTAAAGCGCCATGGCATTAATGGCGCTAAATAAATAATAATCAATGCTTCTAAATTGCTCACTTAGTAATTGTGTGTCTCCTTTAATTTAGTTTAAATACAACTGCATCTCAAATCTCTGAACTGACTATAAGGAACATTTAGAAGCCACTGGGGAAGATGAAAGCTAGAAAAAAAATATTTATAGTAATTAGAAACCTCTTTTTGAAAAGTACTATACATTAATAATTATAATATAGATCTTTAGATCTAGAAATTCTACAGAGTTATATATTTAAGTGTACAATGTAGATTAAATATATTATCATTTAAGTTGTCTATGAATTGTACCAACTCAATTTGGGATTTATCCCAAATTAAGATATCCTCTACATATCAGTGCAGGAGCACCAATCTGTCCCAATCTGTGGTAAAACTGCTTGTTTTCAATAGGACATAAAGAGTTAGAATAGCTGGGTGTGAGTTGATACCCATCGCAGTCCTCCTTTTGAA
>JARQOC010000002.1:453671962-453785701 GCA_033576535.1 Allobates femoralis | reverse complement strand
CCCCCCCCCCCCCCCCCCCCAATCAATGTAAAAGGCCCCCTGTCATTTTCCCCCAAAGTCCCCCATGCTCAGTAAAAATCAGGGGTAATCCTTGACTCCGCCCTCCCCTTTCCCCCCAAGCCACATATCCCAAAACCTTCCCACCTTTCCCGTTTACTCCAACTCAAAAATATCTCCCGGGAAATTTTTTCATTCCTTTAACCCCGAGACTGCAAGAACACTTTTTTCCCTCCCCCATATTTTCCCGCCCCCTTTATTAAATTTTAACCTCCCCGCTCACTGGCATCCCCCCCTAGCACTCTTTGGGACCACCCCCAATCCTTCTAAACTTGCTGCCCAACCCCCATTTCCCCCTGTCTCCCCGCTATTCCTCAGCCCTTTTCCCCTTTTTGCCAAGCACTTTTACTGGCTCCCCCCTTTCTCCCAAAAGGCCCTCCCGGTTTTTTAAAACCCCCAAACTATGACCTGCAAAGCCGTTCACAATCTGTCTCCTCCGTACATCTGTGATACCTGCCCTCACACTACCTGCATTCCACTCACAATCTCCTCCTCTGCTCCCCCCTTATCTCCTCATCCCACAATCGCATACAAGACTTCTCCCATGCATCTGCTATACTCTTGAACTCCCTGCCACATCATATCAGACTCTCACCTACTCTGGAAACCTTTAAAAGAAACCTGAAGACTCACCACTTCTGACAAGCCTACAACCTACTGTGAGCCTCGGTCTACCAAAACACCACACGACCAAGTCTACCCTCTCCTAATGTATCATCACCCGGCCCCTCGTAGATTGTGAGCCCGCATGGACAGCGTCCTCTCTCCTTCTGTACCAGTGTGCCATATGTTGTCCCTTTACCTTGTACTTTCCATATGTAAAGCGCCATGGAATTAATGGCGCTACAATAAATAATTAATGCTTCTAAATTGCTCACTTAGTAATTGTGTGTCTTCTTTTAATGTAGTTTAAATACAACTGCATCTCAAATCTCTGAACTGACTATAAGGAACATTTAGAAGCCACTGGGGAAGATGAAAACTAGAAAAAAAATATTTATAGTAATTAGAAACCTCTTTTTGAAAAGTACTATACATTAATAATCTAATAAATAAAGCTGAATGTGTGTATGTGTATATCCGGGATTGGCATCTACACCATCGCAGCTACAGCCGCAAAATTTTGCAGAGTCACACGTCTGGACCCCGGGAGCGTCATAGGCTATGTTGTGAGGCGAAATTTTAACCCTGCGCATTCCAGTTCACCAAACAATTTTGCCCCTATCTACATAATGGGGAAAAAGGGAAAGGAAACGTGTGGGAGGAAAATCGACAGCTGTCAGCTATAGAGACAAAATTTTGCACAGTCACACGTCTGGACCCCGGAAGCGTCATAGGCTATGTTGTGAGGCAAAATTTTAACCCCGCGCATTCCAATTCACCAAACAATTTTGCCCCTATCTACATAATGGGGAAAAAGTGACAGTTACCAGTTGACAGTTGTGAATGAGAGGGGCTTAATGATGGCGCCAAGGACTAACAGCACATACCAGCATATAGTCACTAAGGTGGGGCCCCAACATGAGATATTCACCACACACAGGGACATGTATACACACCACACGCACACAAAGAGTAACAGCAAGTGTATAGTCGCTAAGGTGCAGCCCCAACATTGGATACTCACCACGCACCACACACACACTCTATAGCGACACATGCACTCGCCACACAGGGACACACACACACCACAAAGAGACACACACACACCACACAGACCCCCCCACAGGGACACACACACATACACACCCTATAGGGACACATGCACTCACCCCACAGGGACACACACACCACAAAGAGACACACACACACCACACAGACCCCCCCCACAGGGACACACACACATACATACCCTATAGGGACACATGCACTCACCCCTCAGGGACACACACACACCACAAAGGGACACACACAACACTGAGACACACACACCCCACACAGACACCCCCCACAGGGGGACACACACATACACACCCTATAGGGACACAGGCACTCACCCCACAGGGACACACACACACACACCACAAAGAGACACACACAACACAGATACGCACACACACACCACAGACCCCCACACAGGGGCACACACACATACACACCCTATAGGGGCACATGCACTTACCCCACAGGGACACACACACCACAAAGACACACACAACAGAGACACACACCACACATACCCCCCCCACAGGGACACACACATACACACCCCAGGGACACACACACCACACAGACAGGCATAGATGTGCACAAATCACCTCACACAACTCGTCTCATACGTGTGCTATCTTTATTTTCCAAACATAAACATCTGATTAAAAACAGCCAATGTGCAACACATGTGCCATATAGGGAATTAAGGCAGATGTCAGTCACATGAGCTGTCTATCATGTGTATGTGTGAGGTAACATATACTGCCTGGCCAGGGGGTGGGTTTACTGTTGGCTGGAGATTTAGTAGGCTGCCTATAGCAATCAATCACAGCTCAGCTTCTATTTTCCTACAGGTCATTAATATGACATATTCAAATTCTATTTTGTTATAGCTAACAGCAGTTATTTATTAACCCGGGCGTAGCCGGATACTACAGCTAGTAGGACATAAAGATGTTAGAATAGCTGGCGGCGAAGTTGATACCCATCGCAGTCCCCTCCTTTTGAATAAAAAAATTGCCGTAAAAATAATTATTTATTTGATGGCCTCTGTTTCCAAATAGACTCTGTTCCTCATGTAAAATTTGGTACTCCATGAGCGCACTATTTACTGCTTCAATGCCTTGATTATGATCAATAGATGTATACAGTGAGCTAACATCCATGGTCGCCATTATGCATTCAGGTTGCCAATCTAATTTTTCCAATAGTTCTATAATGTGACTGACATCTTGAAGATAAAGTGATTATTTTTTTTTTTTTTAATCATATGGCTGCAAGAAATTATCCCCTTACACACCTTTCACATCAGCATTTTCGCTGATGTGCAGCCAATCCTGCAGGTGGCGCCACACGTGTCGGATCGGCCGCCTAACGGCCGACATGCAGTACATCTGCCGAATCTGCCGCACATCAGCCAAAACGCTGATGTGAAAGGCCCCCTACTGTGATAAATTTAAATGTTCATGACTCTATTACCGAGACAGTTGGCCTCCCTGGTGGGTTGGTAAAGTCTTTATGTACTTTTGGGATGCAGCAAAACATTAAGATTCTTTTTTTTTTTTTTTTTTTTTTGTATCATTAATGAATTGGTGTTACTGTTTTGTCAAAATACCTTTATGTAGTACCCATTAAAGCTCTATATGAGTTGAGAGTTTAGGAGTTGGTTTACTGCTTCATGTTCAGACAATTACATATGTTCATGCAGCCTATATCCAATAGGCATATCATTGTATGTTATTTTATTTGGTCTTAAAGGGAACCTGTCAGCTAGTTTATGCCTCCCCAGCTATCACTATCTGCACCTGTGGCTTCATGGTACTATTCTAATCATCCCTGTCTGAGCTCATTGTGTAATGTGAAAGGTGAAAAAAAAGCATTTATACACTTACATTTCCTTATGTCCAGCTTGGAGGACGGGGACTGTTTGGCAGGTTAATGGTTAACATTTCAGCCTTGTGCTAGAACATGTTGGGAGACCTGATGTGATGTCACAACATTCTTAAATCCGCTTTACTTAGGGCCTCCTTAATCCCAACCATCTCCTCCTTTAGCCCATCCACTCTTTAGGTCAAGGTGGTTAATGCAGTTTTGCAGAAGGAAAAAATGTGGAATATGTCCCTCAGCATGAGTTCCCCCTCAGCCTGGTCTGCAGCGGTAATCAAACCCTCGCTGCCAGGATCCCTCTGGCCTGTGCTGCCCTCCTCTTCATACTCTATTCCTCCCTCAGGGTCCTCTGTGTCCTCTTCTGTCCCTACCTCCTCATTCTGCTGGTCACCCTCCTCTGTTCATGCCCCTGTGCCCCTCGAATACCTCTGGAGCTTCTCCATCATAACCAGCCTCCATTCGTAGGCAGCATTGAGTTTCCCAGCCTTTTCAGCGCCATCTTGAGCCGACAGGCTGCACCCGTCCCCGGCGAGATTTTTGCCTCCTCCGCACCTTCACTGCGTCCCAGCGACTCCCAGACACAGTCAGTGGGCTCCTGGGGCTCTCAGACGTCGGTACGAGGGTAGGCACCGATGTATTTAGTTAGGCCTCTGAGCAGGATAAATAGCCGGAGTAGCAGCGGAGGATCTCGGCCACCCAATCACTCACATTAAGCGTTGGGCCATGCCCCCCAATCATTTATTTTTACATCACTAGTGTGTATGGCAACCAATCACAGACAACCGTATAGAGGATGGGGGTGCAGTCTGACTGCAACCAAGCACATATGCTGTCAGAGATTGGGTGAGGTAAGCAGGGGGATATTCATAAGGTCTAATGAATGAAACAGAAGAAGAGTGACAATGACGTCGAAACTCTGTAAGGCTGACTTCACACTGCAGTTTTTTCACTGATCAGTGTCCATCCAGTTTGTGTGCCAAAACCAGGAGTGTCTCCAAAACTCAGAACAGGTGTCAATCTTTCAATTATACTTTTTCTCTGCAAGTTCTTCTGGTTCCTCTCTGGGATTTGGCACACAAACTGGATGGACACTTATCAGTGAAAAAACTGCAGTGTGAAGCCAGCCTTAATATGATTGTCCTGCTTCAATCTTCAAATTACATCGGTAAAGCATGCTGCTTAGCTGTACAGCAGTGTTTCAGCCAGCTTTATCTGGGTGGTCGAACCCGAACAGTAATAAAAGTCTGTGTTTTGGGTCCGTGAACAGACACTAGTTATCTTATACAGACCCTGATCTTAATTTTTTGGGTTTGCCCATCACTAATCCTGTGCTTTAAATTTTAGTTTAGGCCTGCAAATCCCAGTGATAGTTTTGTAAACCTATTTAACGACTCCATGCAAGTTTGGAGGAAAATCCTGGCTACTAAAAGATGAGGAAATATAGTTTTCCTTAAATTGTAACCGCTGTTTAAATTTGTATTTAGTAATAATGTAGAGCAAGTGATTATAATAAACTTTCAAATATGCTTCATAAGTGAAATCTGGCAGAAAATCCTAAAATCTTTCAAAAACCTTCCAGAATATTTCCCCACTAGGCATTTTTTCAAAATAGTGCAATATGTGCACTGGGATATAGCTTTCAGTAAAATATTGATATAGGAGCACCCATACATACTGTTATTGTTATTAAACTAATGAATTTTAATGACTTAAGCTTGTAATGTTATGGTACTTGAACTGATGTATAAATTAAACAATTTTAGAAGTAAAGGTGAATATTGCATTAATAGTGATCAAAGTTTCATGTATCACCCGGGTGCCCCATTGTGAGGAAACACGGGAGGTTTTGAGATTAGGCATTTTTTCAACCTGACATATGCTGGATGTCAAGGAAATCAGTCTTCAGCTCCACACACTGAAACTGGCTATACATTATTATTATTATTATTTATTTATATAGCGCCATTAGGTTCCATGGCGCTTTACTTGAGGATAAGGGAGAGAAGTACACTAAATCTTAGGCGATCAGGACGTACAGGTACAGGTGGGGCAGGGACCCTGTCCACGAGGGCTCACAGTCTATGAATATAAAAGTCTACACAGCTTTCACTCTTCAGCTGATTAGTCTCGGGTTACCTGAAGCAGGGACAGTGCTGAGCTCAGGCTGTCGGCACACAGCTCCTGTGATCTTATCTGTCTTCTCTCCTGAATTCACATCGCTCTACTCTGTACCATCTGCTGATGGCCTCATGTGATCACTATGTAGGCCCCGCCCCCCCTTATATGGCCATATTGAGTGTGTGGAGTTGAAGACGGATTTCCCTGTCAACCAGCATATGTCAGGTTTAGGCTGCGTTCAAACATGGTGTATTTGGCCGCGTAATGTGCAGTGGCGCATTTTGCGTGCATTTATGCGCAAAAAAGCGTGACTGCATGTAGACTACATGCTTTTCCTGGCATGCTTTTCCCGAGCCCATCTTAACATGTAGCCCATGGGAAAAGCGCTGCGAAGAAAGCGCAAAGATTTGCCATGGCAAATCTTTTTGCATGCACACTTTTGCAAAAGCATGCACGCAAAAATACGTGGCTAAACGCGGCGTCCGCATACCTTTCAGCAAAAGCCATAGCTTTTGCTGGAAGGCGTATCCAGCTTATTAAATCACTGCATTTACGCGAGTGCTCAAAAGAGCCGTTTAAAAGCAGGAATACGCGGCTATTACACCGCTTCTGAACATAGCCTTAGAAACAGCCTAGTGAGGACATCCTCTGGAAGGTTTTTGAAAGGTTTTCTACCAGGTTTCACTTATGAAGCATATTTAAAGGTTTATTATAATCACTTGCTCTACATTATTATTATTATTATTTATTTAAATAAATATTTAAACGGTTACGCTTTAATAAAATAATCACGTGTTTTACTGATGTATTCAAAAAGTCTAACAATGCACACACTCTTAATTTTTTAATTTGTTTTAAACCATCACGAAAAAGCAAAGGTTTAAAGGTGATGTGAGCTAATGTCTGACACTTTAATCCCACAGTATCTGGCAGAAACTAGACAAATGATGTCTTGTGAATGCATCAGTTTACTTTAACACTGCCTTGGATAAACCACTCCATGAATCAGACAGGAATTCAGTCAAAGGGCTGATTCAATCTTTCTGAGCCAGAGAGATTTCTAAAATAACCTAAATAAACACACACAGTGTTCTCAAAGGTTTTTTCTTTCTCCTGACCAGCTCCTGGTTCCTGACTTGACAGTCATTTATATTGTAAAAATGTACACACAGGATTTTATTTAGCATGATCGATCTTCTTTCTACAGTTCACATGTGAATACATTAACGCCTAAAGTCTTATTTTCTTTCTCCATCCGCTCTGTTGCTTAATGCAACTATTCCATAATCCATATGTTTTGCTGGGAATGATACCAAGACTTATTATTTGGACCTCTTCCCAACAAATTTAAACCGTTATTTTTTTAAATCAAGCAACTTCTTTTTTAAACTGTTTTAGTACTCATGGGGAACATTAGAACAGTGTTAGGGCCCTTTCGGGTCATTCCATGTCAAGTGATCCAAAAATGAATATTTTTTTCCCCTGACGTCCTCAGATTTTTTACATTTTTTTTCTATATGAAGAACAACTTTATTTACCGTAATTACAAAAAAAAAAGTTTTTAATTTTTTTCTTTATCAGTTAATTTTTTACAGATTTTTAAAGTTTTAAAAAAGTGCGAATTTTGGCCTGGTATGGCTTTACATTTTCTATCATATCTCGGGCTAGAAATAAGATAGAGAAACAAAATAAACACCAATCTACTCAGAACTGTCCAGGCTTTCATCAGATATGTCACAAGAGGATCTTTGTTAATATTTTACCCATGTGATCGCAAGCGCAAAACTTTAAAACGCATTTCTGAAAAATCGGCGCGCTTTAAATATTTCAAAAACTGCCCATGTGTCTGCTTTGCTCTTAGCCACATCTGTACCAAATTTCAAGTTGGGATCGCAATGGGATCATATTTTAACATATTTTACTAGTAATAGCGTCAATGGGTCATTCCATATCAAGTGATCTAAATATGAATATTTTTTTTTACCTGACGTCTTTAGATTTTTTTTTTTTTTTTTTTCTTTATGAAGTACTACTTTAGTTAATTACAAATTAAAAGTTTAGAATTTTTTTCTTCATCAGTTAATTTTTTACAGATTTTTAAATTTTAAAAAAAGGGTGAATTTTGGCCTGGTATGACTTTACATTTTTTTATCTCAGGCTAGAAATAAGATAATGAAGTGGGAGAGGCATCATTTTACTCAGAACGGTAACAGCTTTCATTTGAGATGTTACAAGACTATGTTTCTTTATATCAAATTCAAACTATTGACGGGCAATTGTGAAAAAATGACTGTGTTCTTGGTGATTTTTGAATTGACACTATAATAGTTAAATATTTTGCACTTAGGTCCAATGAATGCGTCCATGGGGTCAAGCTGGGTGTCACGGGTGGCACGGATGACAGGGTAGAGACCACGCGTAGACGATCCCAGCGTTTGGCCAATCAGCCATAATGTTTGAGGACGGTCCGTCTTTCAGGGGCTTTTACCTTCTGTGTAGATAGAGAGAAGGTATGATAAGATCTCCCTATCATGGGGAGACGGCTGGGAAGGTCTTGTGCTCGGTCTGGTTTCTACACCAGTATTCTGGGTCACTAGGACCCAGCAGGTTCTTCCCACCTTTATAAGGAGTTTCATTGCCCTCCCTCGGTGCAGGTGATATTTCCTTGGACACTCATTATCCTTGCTCCAGCAGAAGCTGAGGTTGTGGAGGTTGCTGTGCTCTGCTGCAAGATAAGTGTTTTCTTTCCCCATTGTCTGTTTTTCCTTGTGTTTGTCTTTAGTTGTTAGTGGAGGGGTCTAGTGAACCTCTCCATCTGATCCTTAGATAAGGTAGTGCTAGGATCAGAGAGGGACGAGGTTCGTGGTCGGCGACAGTTGAGGAAACTGTATAGGGACGTCAGGGCAGACAGGGTCAGCCCCAGGAAGACTAGGGGTCACCCTCTCCCTCTTGTGCCCATAGCTTTAGGGACTCCTTATCCCCCCCCCCCCCCGTCGTTGTCCTACGCTGGGTGTCTCTCCCGCTCCCAGCGTGACACTGGGACAGAGTCATCACAAATTAGCCTTATTTGCAGATGACCTGCTACTTTAGATCTCCCAGCACCTGGTCTCCATCCCTTCGGTCTTAATGGAGTTTGAACGGTTCGGACAATTGAGCAACTTTAAAGTGAATTGCTCCAAAACCGAGGCACTCAATATTTCTTTGCCTGGAGAATTGGTTTCTCATCTATCTAAACAGTTCCCATTTAAATGGAAAGTAGAAGCCATTAAGTACTTGGGAGTCCTTATACCAAAAGATCTTAAACAAATATTCAATTTAAATTATCAACCCCTTTTGACTAACGCAGAATCGGCATTTACATTTACCTCCTATAGACAATTAAAGCTATCCTGGTTCGGGAGAATAAACGTAGTCAAGATGGATGTCTTGCCCCGACTCTTATATACTTTTCAGACAGTTCCTGTTCTATTGGATAGAGGCTTCCTCTCCAAAATGCAATCTATGATCCTTAGATTTGTCTGGGGGGGCAAGAGGTCCAGATTGCGAATGAATATCCTATCCTTGCCCAAGACCAGAGGAGGGGTTGGACTACCCAACATACGAGCGTACTTTGTGGCTTCCTCTCTTGTTAGAGCTCTAGATTGGCATTATCATGCGTCCTCCAAGAAATGGGTAGGGGTGGAGAAAGAGGGTTTGGGGATTCCGCTGAAACACCTGCTTTGGATTTCCCCTAAAGACTCCACAGACCTAGTACCTTTGACAGACATGACCAGAAACACCTTGAAGGTATGGCACCTAGTGACGAAAACCCTCCGCTTAAACGACAGACTTAGCCCTTTGACTCCCCTTTTTTCCAACCCATCTTTCCCACCCAGATTTGACAGGCAGAGATTTTTATGTTGGCGGATTGTGGATGACACCCGAGTAGGACAGACTCTGTCCAGTGGTGGTTTGCCCCGATGGCAGAGCTACAACTCAAAGAACCTACGAGACCTCTTAAGTGATTCGAATTTCTCCAATACAGAGCATACTTATATTCAGCTGACCACTCTTGCAGGGTAAGATTGACGCCCAACGTATTGGAGAGGTTATTCCAACTGGAGGCTCCACCGAGGCGCAAAATATCAGTTCTATACCAGGCCTTAGGGTCCATGAGAGAGCAGGGCACCCTTTACTTCCAACGTGCTTGGGAGAGGGAATTGGGGTGTAGCATTTCAGAAGCTAATTGGCAGAAATGCTTTATATTTACTCACTCACTAGCTAGCGCTTGTTCTGCACAAGAAAGAAGCTATAAGCTGCTCACTAGATGGTACTTGTGCCCGACGACACTCCGGAACATGTTCCCTGGAACCCCTGATACCTGCTGGCGCTGTGGGGAAGAGAAGGGTACAATGATACACATTTGGTGGAGTTGTGGGAAAATCCGGCGGTTCTGGTCTGAGGTTTTCAATGCATACGCCCGGATAACAGGTAAACAAGCCGAATGCTGCCCAGAATCGGCAATGTTATCCATTTTTCCAGGTCCTATTGGGCTACAGAAGAGAGATATTCTCCGCTTTTGCATCTCGGCTGCTCGTGTTGTGATCCCGAGGTTCTGGAAATCAAGCCGGGCTCCATCTCTACTTGATTGGTTCAAAGAATTGATGGACATATATCGAATGGAGGAGCTCGCAGCTGATGCGTCGGGATCTCGGAACAAATTCTTAGGGATTTGGGTTGAATGGATTCTTTTTCACGACTCTGCAGAATTTAGGAGTATCTTTTCCAGCACAGATAATATGGCTCGACCTCTGGCTGATGGGGAGCCAGTGGGATGAGTACCCTTTCTCCTTCCCATACCTCACCCGTCCCCCCCCCCCCTCCTTTTTTTCTTTTTTTCTTACGTGGCTTTTCTTTCCCAGTATAACTTTTTCTAATGGTTTTTGTTTCTCTTCTCTCTCTCTTCTTTTCTATCTCTCTTTTCTTCCCATCTGATACATTCAGTCTAGGTATTTCCTTTCTATACCTATACCATCAGAATTCTAGTGAACATTAGACAGGTATCGGAAACTCTGAGCTGTGAGTAGATCATTAATATTTCGGCCTTCCTTTCCGGTACACCAGTCGATAGACTATTCCAACTAGGCCTCAACGGGTAATGACCCACTTACGTGGTCAACCTGTTAGAAGGGGCCAAGTGATAAAAATCATTCTGCTGGGGCTGCCTGTCCCCTTGACATCAGAACATCTCAAAACCCTGAGAAAGGTTGTATACTTGAGTGTTTGGAATTATATTTAGATTGTAGTATATATTGCACCAGAGATAAGCGCAAAAGTAAATTTGCAGCTTATCTTAAAGTTACTAATAACTTTGTGAATTCTCTTTTTGTATATTTTATATGTCTCAAGATTTTGTTAAAAGATTGAATGTATGTCTTTCATATGTTTTTTCAAAATTTAATAAAAATGAGATTAACCATAGTTAAATATTTTAAAATATGATCCCATCACGATCCCAACTTGAAATTTGGTACAGATGTGGCTAAGAGCATAAAAGACACATGGGCAGTTTTGGAAAAAAAATTTAAAACGTTTTTTCGGAAATGCGTTTCAAAATGTTGCGTTTGCATTCGCATGGGTAAAAAATTAAAATTAACAAATATACTCTTGTGACATATCTGGTGAAAGCCTGGACAGTTCTGAGTAGAATGGTGTTTATTTTGTTTCTCTATCTTATTTCTAGCCCGAGATAAAAAAATGTAAAGTCATACCAGGCCAAAATTCACCTTTTTTTAAACTTTAAAAATCTGTAAAAAATTAACTGATGAAGAAAAAAATTCCAAACTTTTAATTTGTAATTAACTAAAGTAGTACTTCATAAAGGAAAAAAAAAAAAAAAATCTAAAGACGTCAGGTAAAAAAAAATATTCATATTTAGATCACTTGATATGGAATGACCCATTGACGCTATTAATAGTAAAATATGTTAAAATATGATCCCATTGCGATCCCAACTTGAAATTTGGTACAGATGTGGCTAAGAGCAAAGCAGACACATGGGCAGTTTTTGAAATATTTAAAGCGCGCCGATTTTTCGGAAATACGTTTTAAAGTTTTGCGCTTGCGATCACATGGGTAAAATATTAACAAAGATCCTCTTGTGACATATCTGGTGAAAGCCTGTATAGTTCTGAGTAGAATGGTGTTTATTTTGTCTCTCTATCTTATTCCTAGCCTGAGTTATGAGGAGAAACGTAAAGGCAGGCAACAGCGAAATTCACACTTTTTCCGAACTTTGAAAATTATTTTTAAAAAAATAAATTTTTTTTAAAAATTTTCTCTTCACATTTTGCATTGTCTGACATGCTATTATCAAATAACAAAATCTCAAAAGAATTAAAAATATAGAGGTAATAATCATTGGTTCACTTGACATGGAATGACCCTTTCACATCAGCGGTTTTCGCTGATGTGCTGCAGATCCAGCAGGTGGTGCCACATTTGCCAAATCTGCCGCCTAATGGCTGACTTGTGGCCCAGATCCGGCAAGTCCCATGCATTGTCTGAGGCTTGCTGTCCGGTGCGGCAAGTGCGGTTACTCCGGATTTACCGGATCCGGCACTTGCAGCCAGGAAAAAAAGCTGCAAGCGCAGCGTGTTTTTTTTCACCACCGCAAGTGCCGGACATGCCACATCAGGCGTAACCACACTTGCTGCATCGGACAACAAGCCCCATAGACAATGCATGGGGATTACTGGACCCGGGCCGCAAGTCGGCCGTTAGGCGGCAGATCCGCAGATGCAGCGCCACCTGCCGGATCTGCCGCACATCAGCGAGAACCACTGATGTGAAAGGAGCCTTATTGTACAAGCTTTTAGGCGATCATTGAAATGGAACCATGTTGCTTTCATACTCTTAGGCTAGGTTTACACAGGGTTTTTGTTGCGTTATTGCTGCAGTAAAAACGGGGGAAGTTATGTTTCTCAACAAAGTCCCTGGCAGGCAGCTTTCAGTTACCACCCAGGTTTTATTGTGTTTGTGACACAGCATGTTTGATTCAATCGCACTCACTGCAAGCTGATCCTGCTCCCTTTGACACACTCCTCCAAAGTATACTGTATTCTCCCATAGACAATACTAAGCCTATGGAAAAAATGCAGCCTTGCATTTTTGGAAAGAATTGACTTGCCCAATCTTTGCAAATTGTCAATTCAGGGAGTAAGTAGACAAACTCTAGTGCCACCTATTGAAAGTAGCAATCCTAAAAGTCATAATTGACTATTTAACAAGCCTTTAATTTGATTTAGGATTGGTGCCAGATCAGAGTCCCAATCTGCAGATAATGCATTTCGGGGTGATTGGCCCTCATCACTGTAGTTTGTGGGATCTGATCTGGCTGTATGGGTACCGTCACACTTGACGACGCACCAGTGATCCCAACAACGACACGACCTGTAGGGATCGCTGGTTCGACGCTGTTGGGATCGCTGGTGAGATGTCAAACAATCAGATCTCACCAGCGATGCAACAACGTTCCGGAATGATACGGAGGTCGTCGGGACCCTGTTTATCAGACCTGTAGTATTGAGATCGTTGGTCGTTGTCTCTGTCAAACACACCGATGCATGCTGCCCAGCGGGACCCCAACGATCAAACAATGGTCCAGGCGACTCTGACATGACCAGCGATCCTACAGCAGGAGCCTGGTTGCTGCTAAGTGTCAAACATAGCGAGATCGCTGTCGAGGTCGCTGTTGCGTCACCAAACTTGTGACTTAGCGATTTTGCTAGCGATCTCATCTCGCTTAGTGTGACAACGGCTTGAGAGGCTAAAATGAGATCTGGGGGAATAACTAGTCTCCTTGTGGCAATCAATCTGCCTGCAAGCAGTGAGGAGACTTTTAGCTGCAATTCTCCTTTGGGAAATATGAAAATTGCCACTTCAAGGAGGAAGTAAACAAACCTCATCTTACCCTCTCATACAGCCACATCAATTCCCATACACTGCACTGATGCAGTCACCCTGAAATGCTGTGTCTGCAGATTGGGAGTCTGATCTGACACAAATCCTAAAGGTCGAGTTACCCATGACAATGTGCCAGCGACCCGATCAACAATCGGGATCGCTGGCACATTGCTATGTGAACACTGGTGAGCTGTCAGACAGGCAGACTCACCAGCGAACACCCAATACTGTGCCGACACGCAATGGTTTCTTGGATCGTTCAGGGTCTCTGGCTCAGACTGTGGATCGCTGGTCGTTGCCCGTCACACATGCCAATGCATGCATGGCAGCGGCAGACCAGCAACCGAAAAATGGTCCTGGCTATTCTGCAGCGATCAGTGAGCTCATCGCTGGTCACTGAGGCATGTTACACGCAGCGATATCGCTGCGAGGTCACTGCAACATCACAAACCCTGTGACGTTACAGCGATATACAGTACAGACCAAAAGTTTGGACATACCTCATTCAAACATTTTTCTGTCTTTTCATGACTAGGACAATTGTATAGTCACACTGAAGTCATCAAAACTATGAATTAATTAACACATGTGGAATTATATACTTAACAAAAAAGTGTGAAACAACTGAAAATGTCTTTTGATGAGCTTCAAGAGGTAGTCACCGGAAATGGTTTTTACTTCACAGGTGTGCCCCGTCAGGTTTAATAAGTGAGATTTCTTGCCTTATAAATGGGGTTGGGACCATCAGTTGTGTTGTGCAGGAGTCTGGTGGATACACAGCTGATTGTCCTACTGAATAGACGGTTAGCTGTTTTTTTTTCTTGCCATAATACAAATTCTAAGTAAAGAAAAATGAGTGGCCATCATTACTTTAAGAAACGAAGGTCAGTCCGTCCAAAAATTTGGGAAAACTTTGAAAGTGTCCCCAAGTGCAGTTGCAAAAACCAAGTGCTACAAAGAAACTGGCTAACATGAGGACCGCATGAGGACCGTCCCAGGAAAGGAAGACCAAGTCACCTCTGCTGCAGAGGATAAGTTAATCCAAGTCACCAGCCTCAGAAATTGCAGGTTAACAGCAGCTCAGATTAGAGACCAGGTCAATGCCACACAGAGTTCTAGCAGCAGACACATCTCTACAATAACTTTTAAGAGGAGACTTTGTGTAGCAGGCCTTTATGGTAAAATAGCTGCTAGGAAACCACTGCTAAGGACAGGCAACAAGCAGAAGAGACTTGTTTGGGCTAAAGAACACAAGGAATGGACATTAGCCCTTTGGAAATCTGTGCTTTGGTCTGATGAGTCTAGATTTGAGATCTTTGGTTCCAATCACCATGTGTTTGGGTGACACAGAAAAGGTGAATGGATGGGACTCTACATGCCTGGTTTCCACCGTGAAGCATGGAGGAGCAGTGATGGTGTGGGGGTGCTTTGCTGCTTTGAAGCTCATCAAGAGAATGCCAAGAGAGTGCAAAGCAGTAATCAAAGCAAAAGGTAGCTACTTTGAAGAACCTAGAATATAACACAGATTTTCAGTTGTTTCACACTTTTTTGTTAAGTATAAAATTCCACATGTTTTAATTCATAGTTTGGATGCCTTCAGTGTGAATCTACGATTTTCATAGTCATGAAAATACAGAAAAATGTTTGAATGAGAAGGTGTGTCCAAACTTTTGGTCTGTACTGTAGTTAGCATTGTCACTGCGTGTAACAGTCATATTAAAATATTTGTTAACCCCTTCATGACCAAGGACAAACCTGTATGTCCAAAAAACTTGGTCTTTCCCGACCAAGAACATACAGGTTCGTCCTGTATGAAGTGTGGCACCCTGGCCTCATTAGCGCCATTCAAATCAGATATTTGATTCCTCCAGAAGGACAGGGCCTGAGATTGACCTCTGGGGGGGTGGCTTTGCCCCCCGCACCCACGATCACTGTGGGCATTGTTCAAGGTATTTAAGCCATCATACTCCTTACTTAGTTATTTACAAAATTAATTTTTTTTATATCTACTTGGCTTCCTTTGTCACAGGTGTGTATTTGAGCACTAATAAAATGAATATTTTTCTTTACCTTGGCTGGCAATCAAAATACTGTGAAGCCTGTTATTATTTTTTAATTTTTAAAATAAATAATGAAAAAGAAATGCATGGGCTTTGCCCATTCTGGATTACCAGCCAAGGTAAAAACCAGGCTGCAGGTGACTGGTATTCTCACCGTGGTGAGGCCCATAGTTATTGGGTCTCCCTTAGGCTAAAGAATAGCAGCCTGCAGATGCCCTGGAAATTGGCACATTCATCAGAAGCTCCAGTTCCTGGCGCTTTACCTGCCTCTTCCCGATTCCTTGGTGCGGTGGCATCGGGCTGATAGAAGGGGTTACACAGTCTCCCATAAGTAAAAATTCTACAAAACTGGTTTTATAAATTTTAAAAACTTCCCAATGTCTTGACCTCCCCACCTAGCAATCCCATCTGTTTGTTGGAGATGTGATAGATATGTGGGTACTTTATCTACAGTTTTTAGGAATGATATGAACATTCAGCCATTCTGGGGCACAAACAAAGTCCTAGATTGGAAATTCTCCAATTACCCTTTTACACACACCTTTTAAATTTTACACAGTCTCCCATAAGTAAACTGGATTTCTAGATTTTAACAGCATTTAATGTTTTGACCTCCCTGCCCTACTCTTTTACACAATGTACCAGAATCAAGGAAGTTAGGAATTTAAAACATATCACAGCCTTGACTAACCAGTTAAGAACTGAGCCATGTACCCCCTTTGCTGGCAGGGCACTTTTTTTCATACATTAAACATGTATGATACATCGGAGATACATTTTTATATTTTCTGACTTATTTTTTTATTTTTTTAAATCTTTTGCCAAGATCAGGCAATGTCGGTGTGAAAATGTGACACTAGTCCCTACTCACGGACTAAATGTGAGGCTGGGTAGTCGAGGTCAGGTGTCAAATACCAGAAGGGCTCATAATAACCAAAAGGGTGTAAGATAAAGGCATAGTCTTTCAGGAAAGTCAAATGAAGACAAATGACAGTGAGTTGAAATACAATTCAGTTTTTCACATCTTTTGATTACTTTTTATGACCACTAAAATACATTTTTATATATCAGAAACTGCTTTCTTTTTGTTCATGGTGTGGGGCTAGTAATAGATTAATTTGTATTTGATTTGCTGTGTTTTTTTTTTTTATCTAATTTGTATTTATTTCACATATTGTGCCCATCATAGTTATTAAAAACCTTTGGAGTAAATTCCACTTTTAACCCCTTCATGACCCTCACTTTGAGCTCGCATCATTCTTTGCACATGCCGACTAATCTGATCAACTGACCTGCAGTTAATAGGTGATCCTGTTAACACACTATATAACGCTGTCAAACTCTGACAGCGCAATCTAACACGCTGCAGTGGGGATTGCACTATTCCCCGCCGCTATTTGTTGCCATGACAGCAAGGTGTTGGATGATGACCCCTGTTGCTGTCATGACTCCTATGAATGCTGGCTGAGTGCCAGCGTTTACAGTAGATGATCATTTCAGCTGTGTAGAGCCATGCATCAGCATGGTTCTGTACTGCAGAAATGATAAGAGAGTGCAGTGTTGTTGCGATCTCGGGGGTTAAGTAACATGAAGAAAGCGTGAAATAAGTTTTAAAAAATATACACTCCCTGACATATAACCTGACGTTAAATTCATCCATTGGTTGTATAAATTACTCTTTTGAAAGCTGAAACCTTCCAAAATGTGGTTTAGGTTAAGAAAATAAATTGGCATCAATGCTAAATATTGATAGTTTAATGAACACAGAATAGTCAGATTTTGGCAAGACAAGTGCTTTGTCGCTTGGTCATAAAATGCACCCAACCTAGTTTACATCCTCACCAGTGCTCAGTAAATGATGGGTTATTTAGTGGGTGTGTATAAAAAGAAACCCAGTACCCAGACCTTCATTTGAACTGCAACTTGAGCTCTGACAACATGCTAAAAATCCACCCTGCAACCAAAGCCTTGATTATCAAGAGGCTGAAGACCAGATCCACTGCAGAGGTGGCTGGCACCTTTAATGTGTCTCAGCATCAAGTACAAAGAATTAAAAAAAAAAGTTTTGAAGAGACTGGAGATGTGTTTGACAAGCCCAGGTTCGACAGACCCCGCAATACAACTGCTCAGGTGGAACGTTTGTTGGTTAGAAAATCCAAAGCAAGCCCTTCTTCCACTGCAGCAGAGCTCCAACAGGCCTGGTCACTTCAAGGCCCTCTGTCAACAAGAACAGTTTGTAGGATTCTGTCTCAAAATGGCCTCCATGATCGAATCAGTGCCCAGAAGCCAGCAATAAACAAAAGGCAAATAAAAAACCATGTGGCATTTGCAAAGTCCCACAGCCTGCTAAACAGATGAATGCTGGAAAAGTGGCAGAAGGTGGATTTCTCTGATGAATCTTCAGTAGAATTACACTGCAGCAAATACTGCAGGAGACCTACTGGAGCCCGTATGGATCCAAAATACATCCAGAAAACAGTTAAAGGGAACCAACCACCTCAGATGACGACTATAAGCTGTTAATACATGTCCCTGCACCCTACCTACACCATTCCACCTATGTTTTTCCTCAGAATATTGATAAATGTAAACCGAAATAAACACTTTATAAAATTACATGCCTGCGTACTTCTGGGCGTCTACCTCGGGCTCTGGTACTAGAGGGCTGTGTCTCCAGCAGCATGACTGGCTTCTCTAGCCCTCCCTCTTACTTTGCAGGACGTCACATGAAGGGACGGGAGCTGCCTTGCGTGCCCGCCCACTGATAGATAACATCACGCCCTCTCACTTTCTAAGAGTCTGGCCGCGTCATGAAAGGGGCGGGGCTCGCCGCGATTTAGCCCCGCCCCTTTCATGACGCGGCCAGACTCTTAGAAAGTGAGAGGTCGTGATGTTATCTATCAGTGGGCGGGCACGCAAGGCAGCTCCCGTCCCTTCATGTGACGTCCTGCAAAGTAAGAGGGAGGGCTAGAGAAGCCAGTCAAGCTGCTGGAGACACAGCCCTCTAGTAACTGACCCAGAAGGAGATGCCCAGAAGTACGCAGGCATGTAATTTTATAAAGTGTTTATTTCGGTTTACATTTATCAATATTCTGAAGAAAAACATAGGTGGAATGGTGTAGGTAGGGTGCAGGGACATGTATTAACAGCTTATAGTCGCCATCTGAGGTGGTTGGTTCCCTTTAAATTTGGTGGTGGAAATATCATGGTCTGTGCTTACATTCAGTGTGGGGGTGTGCAAAATATTTGCAAGGTGGAAGGCAATATCAATAGCCTAAAATATCAAGAAGTATTAGCTACCTCTTATATTCCAAATCATAAAAGGGGTCAAATTCTGCAGCAGGATGATGCTCCATCTCATACATCCATCTCTACTACAAAGTTGCTCCAGGCAAAAAAGATCAAGGTGCTCAAGGACTGGCCAGCCCAGTCACCAGACATGAACATCATTGAGCATGTTTGGGGTAGGATGAAAGAGGAAGCTTGTAAGACAAAACCAAAGAATCTAGATGAACTCTGGGAGGCATGTAAGACTGTTTTCTTTTCTATTCTTGATGACTTAAGTAATAAATTGCATGAATCATTGTTGAACCACATGGATGCAGTCCTTCAAGCTCATGGAAGTCACACAAAATATTAAATATGACTCTAATAGCACCACAACTTCATTGCCCAATGTTATGCAACATATATTTGTATTTTAAGTTAATTATTTGTTTGAAAATCACATTACTTTCTGTGGGCGACAAAACTTTTGTCTTGCCAAAATCTGACCATTCTGTGTTCATTAAATGATCAATATTTCAGCATTGATGACAATTTATTTTCTTAACCTAAACCACATTTTGGAGGGCTTCAGCTTTCAAAAGAGTAATTTATACAACCAATGGTTGAATTTAACGTCCGGTTATAAGCTTTTATTTACATAACATGGATAAGCGACATACTTCTGTCAGGGAGTGTAAAATAAATAAAAGTTCAAATCGCCCTCCTTTTGCCCCATTGGAAATAAAAGTATTTAAAACAATTAAGTTTCTTTGGTCACTTCAATATTGCAATCAAATGCAGTTTAAATATAGAAGATCTGAGGGCACCAATAATATTTCTAAAGAGGGATCTGCCTCATCATGTCAGGAAAGGACTGTATTTAGAAAAGAGAAAGTGACATGTAGAGATGAGGCGATCGCCAAAGTATAAAAATTTTTTATTAAGTAAAGTCACACACAAGAAGAAAACATGTTCAAAACAAATAAAAGGCGTACAGCCCACTCATTGGGGTCCCTGCTGGCTGTAATCACAGCTAAATACACAAGAAATATATATAAATAATATCACCGCTGTTGCAATACCAAATACAAATTGATCATTAGTCAGATAACAGACATACTTAATAGCATCAGCAGCAACCTTATATTTCCCATCAAATGGTAAACAATTTTGTATCACAGCACAAGAGCACAGATTTACCTGGGAGTAAATGATAGACATAAACACCATTTAGTAAGCTATGGAGAGCTAAACCAGGCCCTGTTGTATTGTGATGGCATACAGGATAATAATTACACCTTGCCCCAGATAAGTGACTGGAATGACCCAGTTAATGAGTACAGATTTTTACAAATATAATACAATGTGTCTGGCCGGCAAGTATATGCCATAACCAGACTCAAATGCAACCAATAAGCAAAAAGCAATAACAAGTTGGTCTCCTGTGAGAAGTACCAAATACAAGTATAAAAGGGTAAAGAGTAATCTCACTGTAGGCACTCAGTGTATGAACAGGAGACGAATGCACCTTACAACTCAGGCAGTATGTGCTTCAAATGAAGATGCCGAGCAGTGGGAAGATTACCACCCGTGTCTGAGGGACCCTTGCCAGACCCTACGCATTCGTTGCTGAGGGCAACTTCCTTAGGGGAACTAGCAGTGTTAGTGACTGTCCTTATATAGTGCATTAAGAAAAGTAGAAATTGTCACCTGTAAAATGGAGTCACTGGAGGAGTGAGCCGGTCACCGCGGTGTCTGTTTCAGCGGCCGCAACCGGAAGTTGTCAGTTTGCGCAGTCTGCGTATGCTCGAGGGAGTAGAGGACTTCTGGCAGGTGTATTAAGATGGCGGTAGCGACGCATGCGCAGTTGTGCACTATGTTATTATTGACAGACACAGTGTGTCTCAAATGGTATGCTTGCCAGGTTTGCCACAGAGGAAGCAACATTGTATCACAAATAAGTAGGGGGAAGAACTTGGGGGGGAAAAGTTGTTTTGCTATTCAAATAATGGAATGCAAATAAAGTTTGCTTAGGCAGAAAGAACAAATGGTTATTGGACAATCAATATAGAGAATGGTACAACCCAAGCTCAGAAAGTCCACTTAAGCAAAAACTGGATAAATATATGAAACCTTTGTTTTTAGATAATGCATTTATTCAAATATCTTGAATACAGCATTATTACAGTAGGCTGGTGGTGGTAGTAGCCATCACCAGACCTCCAGGATCCTGGTATAGTTTTATTATTGTCCAGGTTATTAGGAGGGGGAAAAAGGGAAAAAGATGGGGGAGGGGGAGGGGGATAAATCAGAAAATTGCCAAAAATATATTTAAACATCGTTCTATAGTGTTTTTTTCCATTTTTTATTTTACAATGGAAAATAAATTTTAAGATAAAGATTAGAAGATACCGTGTATATATAGATAAAGAATTATAAAGATTGAGAATAGAGTAGAAACAATAGATAGGCTATAAAGTGGACAGACTGAAAGCATATTAAAGAAAATAGATACCATTTGAGCCAATCAAACAGATAATCTGCCAAACGATTTATTATACCATTCAAAGTAACGTTAACAAACACATTTCTTTACCCCCTCTGGTGTCCTGCATGACACATTGTTGCCCAAGACACAATAGTGCTATGTTGGCAAAAACCCACACTGCTAATATTTGCTAGGAGACTCTTTGCCAAAACATGGCATATGTATATTAGTTGGGAGCTTAAAGCAACCAGTCATCCGGATTGCAGCTACCCAACAAACAATAGGAATTCTGCTCCATATCTCTTAACCCAAGCAAAAATGTTACTCCCTGTGTGCTAATGATCCATGCTGTCTGTATTCTAGACAATTTGCTCCTCATACAAGGATATCAATTTTACAGAGTTTGTATAACAGAACTGGGCCCCCTTGGTGCAAATCAGAACCTTGTGTCAACCCAAGGGATGGTCAGGCAACTTGCCTGATGCGGGTCAGAATCTCGGCCAAATTAGGTTCTTTGCAAGCAATAAAGTCAGAGAGTCAACATCCTTATAATACTATCATTACGAGGGCAGAATGCCATCCATAACCAAAGGTCAACAGAGGGATTTTTTGGAAGACAGACATAGTGGAGGTCTCTACACCCCCCCCCCCCCGACAAGGAAAGTAGTCCAAAAGATGATCGAAGAACAAGGACAACATAGATCATGTCCTCCTTGCATATAGTTTCTATTCAAAAGCAACACTCATGAATTTGTCAAAGTGTTGGTTCAAAGTCCAAATCAAATAAAGGAGCTTTTTCGGTCCCATGGCATCAAGGATAAAAGTTTTTACGCTGTCCATACACAGTCATTCATTTTATGGTAGCTCTGTAATGAGACTAGACATTGCACACCACTTGATTTCCATCCACGATCGTGTTCACGTCTTTAGACCTAGGTAGTAATAAGAGAAGTCAGGTCAGAAACCCGGCAGTTAAGGAGGATTTATAGTATTATACACCAATTAAGGTGTCATTTTTGCTTGTAGAAACCATTATACAATAATTCTTTATTCAGACCACCAGGGGAAAGACTTTTTAAATCATAAATCCACCTGGATTCCAGTTTTAAAAGCTTAAGGGCGATGTTCCCGCCCTGGATGTTTCTTTGGATCTTCTGTAGTTCCACAACCCTAATACTTCTTGGGTTACTGTTATGCTTTGCTAGAAAATGTTTGGCGATTGAGGTCAATGCGTTACCTTTTTCCACTTCTTTTGGCAGTATTGATTGTGGAGACGTGCTGTTGAATTCATCTGTTCTTGCGTGGTCTGTCCTACATATATTTTCTGGCAGCCACATATGATCGCATATGCTAAGTTGTGGGATCGACAGTTGAAAATATGACCTGCAACGTAAATGCAAAGGAAACTGTGGTAGTTATTAGGCTCTCAGCAGATATCATAAACGGGCAGACATTGCAGTCTCCACACGTGTATGTTCTCTTTAATCTTATACCGCTTCCTGTTCGCATCCCAGGTCTCGTGAAGTGGCTTTTGATGATTTGATCCTTCAAGTTTGTGCATCTCATAGCTATCAACTCTGGTCTACAAGAGAGAAAGGAATTCAGTCTTTCATCACTTGTTAACAAATCCCAGTTCCTATCCAGTATCTGTCTAATATCCCCCCACTGAATGTTGTAGGGATTGGTGATATTGAGTAGCTTCCTCTCACTTATAATTCTAGGTATTAGGGCCTCTTCCCTTGCGGTGTTTTGTGAAAGCTGATAGGCACCTGAAACTATCTACCGTGGATAACCACATGCTAGTAACATCTTGGAGAGATTCGAAGCCTCTTCTTCGAAATCTACAAAATCACTACAGTTTCTCCTTGGACACGCAGAAACTGTCCTTTTGGTTTACTGCGGCGAAGATGGGATTGATGTGAGCTGTTGAAATGGAGCATAATGTTGGTAGCCGTAGGCTTACGGAAGAGGAATGATTTGAATTTACCAGTGCTTAAGGTTAACTTAAGATCCAAGTAACTCACTATAGAGTCAGATACTTCTGAGTTCAATTTGATGTTCCATGGATTCTCATTCAGAACAGAAATGAAATGGTGGCAATCTTCCAATGAACCTGACCAGAGTAAAAGTACATCATCAATGAATCTGTACCATCTCAACACATGCTTTTCAAAAGGTTCCAATTTATTCACGAGTCTCCTCCCACCAGCCAAGAAATATATTTGCATACGATGGCACACACCATGCGGCCATTGCAGTCCCGAAAGCCTGGTTGTAATAGACTCAGTCAAGCACGAAGTAGTTCCTCTCTAGGACCATTCTCAGTAGGTCCATCAGAAAGGAGTCATGCAATCTGTTTCTCTCTTGTCTCTTGTTCAAAAAATATCCAACTGCCTCCACACCAAGCTCATGCGAGATGATACAGAGACTCCACATCCATTGATACCAGCAAAGTCAGCAATCAAATGCTTTAACAGGCTATAAAAACATTGCATCTATCCAAAAATTATATACTTAAAAATATCAGCTTAAGATGCAAAAAATAAGCCATCACACAACCCCAGATCCCTAAAAATAAGAATGGTACGGGTCTCGGAAAATGGTGCAAAAGTGCAATTCTTTTTCATTAAGAAAGTCTGAATTGTTTTTTCACCACTTAGATAAAAGTAAAAGTATGCATCTGGTATCTATGAACTCGTGCTGACCTGAGGCATCAGACTGACACATCTGTTTTACTATATTGTGAACATGGTCAATAAAAAACGCAGAAAAATCGTGAAATTTCACTTTTCTTTTAATTTCAATGCAATTGGAATATTTTTTTACCACTTTGCAGTAGACTATATGGTTAACTGAATGATGTAATTCAAAAGTACAACTCGACCCACAAAATTAAGCCCTCATATGGCTATATTGACAGAAAAATAGAAAAGTTATGGCTTTTGGAAGAAGAGGAAAAAATTGAAAATTTCCATGTTGCCCGCCGGCATCGGAGGTCCAGTGATACGATGACAGGGCCTCCGATGGTTACCTTGACAGCCCCTGGTCATGGGATGACCGCAGATGCTGTCATGAATCACTTTGTGTGGGGGCCTGGTAAGCATTGACAAGCATTGACATCCATAGAAAGTGATAATTTCTCCTGTACACAGACATGCAGCAGCAGGTCTGTGCACAGGAGAAGTGATCGCAGTGTGCAGTGCTTATGCCCAATAGTGGGCAATGTAAAACAAAGAAAAAATAATAGTTTTAAAAAATATGAAAAAAAACAAAGTTCTGATCACCCCCCTTTTGCCCCATTGGAAATAAAACTACTAAAAAATTCTTAAAAATAAACATATTTGGTATTGCTGCATTCAGAAATGCCTGATCAAAATATTAAATCAATTAATCAGATCTGTAAAGTGTTGGTTACTGCAACATTGCAATAACTGGCAATCAAAAATTGTATCATTAGAAACGTCAGCTCAAGATGAAAATAAGGCATCACATAACCCCAGATCCCAAAAAATAAGAATGCCATGGGTCGCGCAAAAGTGCAATTCTTATTCTTTAAAGACTTAATTTTTTTTCACCCCTTAAAAGTGAAAGTATACATGTTTGGCATCTACAAACCCGTACCAACCATAGACATTATACAGACACATGAGTTTTACCATACAGGGAACATGATGAATAAAACAAAAAACAAATAAGTTGCACTTTTTTTTGGCAGTTTCACCGCACTTAAAATTATTTTCCCATTTTCCTGTAAAATAAATGATTTAACTCAAAAGTACAACTTGTCCCACAAAAAAAAGCCTCGTCTGTCTATATTGATCTAAAAATAAAAAGTTATGGCTCTTGGAAGAAAGAAAGGGAAAAATGAAAACCAGAAAATGCAAAATTGCCCAGGGGTGAAGGAGTTAACCATCCGGCCCTTCTCTATTGTGAACTTGGCTCTTTCTGACAGCCAGCTGTGAGCTCCTATAACTGCACTATTAGCTTGTATCTGCTCTACCATTTAGTGATGTTTTTATAGTCACTGCAGAGTAGAACAGACTATCTAGACATTTAAAGTATATGGGCGGTCTAGAAGTGGTTACTGCTAAGACAATCAAATTTGACTCCATCCGGTAGCTTTGGAGTTTACAGTTTTTAGATTGGACTTTTCACTAGATTTCACAATACAAACTGCCTATACTACAATATTAACTTTCTTTGACAAGTCATGTCAGAATGGCCCTATAATCCTGATGTTGGAGAATCTGTCATCAGGCATCTGCTACCCCATCTAAGAGTGGCATGTTGTAGGGACAGAGACCCAGATTCCAGCAATGTTTCCCTAAGTGGACTGGTTGCTATAGTTTTGATAAAATCACTGATTTATTTGCTACAGATCTGCCAAGTTCTCATATGTGCTCTGTATAACCCACACACCACTTGACAGGTTACTCTGCACAGGCAGAAATCTGCCAATCAACGATGAGAGCTATATGGCAGTAGGTTTACTAGTTCTCCCAGTTATCAGGCTTGTAGTGAGGTCTGCGTGTATCAAGGGTGCTGCAGTCTTAAAGTCTTAATTTGCATAAATGTTCAGTTAAAGGGATCCTGTCACCTCCAGAATGCCTCCTAAGCTACCAAAACATGTCCCTACAGCATATTATCACTAATCTCACACTCCTTTTGTCTCCTAAAAGCATCCTGTGAAAGTGCATAAAAACGTTTTAATACTTACTCGTGATTATAATTAGCAGGAGCTATATTCTTTAGCCCTTAGGGCGTGTTGTTTTGCAGCTCCAGGATCCACCCTCTCTCTATCTGTGTGCTCTGCTTGTGCAGGCTTTGCCCTCCTCCCTCTCGATCACTCACAGAATGCAAATCTTTAGTCCTGCCTTCAGCTCCACATCACAGCAGACAGACAGAGAGAGGGTGGATCATTCGGGGCGTGAAAATGAGCATCTAGGGAGGGCTTAGAGTCTTATTCAGGGACAAGAAGTCTCAGATTCGTAAGTGTATATTGTTGATTATTCCAATGTTAGAGTGCTTTTTTTATAGAAAAGGAGCACTAATACTGATGTTAGGGTGCAGGGACAGGTATTAATGGGGTTGGGGGTAATTTGGAGGGGTCAGTTTCCCTTTAAAATAACCATTTATTTCCTGCTTCATTACCTTTCCTACTTGTCTATAACCTAGTCTCTCTGCGATCCATAAAACTGTAGGTACGCTCTCCTCTTTCCACTGAAGGTTTGTATATAGCCCTTCCCTCCTGCTACATCTAAGGGCTTGTTCATACGAGCATACAATACGGATATATGCTGTCAAAGTAAAAATCAAACCGTACACTGACCACTGCTATTCAACACGCCTGCACAGTTTTCTTCTTTTTTTTTTTTTTTTTTTTTAAATCCCAGCTTGCAATTCTCTTTACCGCTCTCTAACATCTATATATATTATATGATTTTTTTTTAAATTTATTGCCATTATTAACCTAGAAAACTGTTTGGTTGTGCAAATTTCTAACTGTACATGTATAAATATAGATGTTACAAGGATGTTAAAAAAAAAAAAAAAAAAAAATGGACCCATGGATGACAATATGGCTGAAAATCATCCAATTTTATACTTATCTGTCCCCAGCCTAAAGGGCCCATTACACACAACGATGTCGCTAATGATATCTTTACAACGTCATGGCTTTTGGGTGTTGCAGCGACGTCGTAGCAATGTCGCTGTGTGTGATAGGTACCAACGATCAGCTCGCTGATCGTTGGTTTGTGGTCAGGACCATAAATCGGTCTTTCGTCGTCCGCTGGTCAGCACACATCGGCGTGTGTGACGGGCCAAACGACCAGCGATAAGCGGAGTAGGCTGGTAACCATGGTATACAGCAGGAATCTAGGCAGCGCGCAGCGCCTAGTTACCTGATGTATACCCTGGTTACCAGCCTGGTCCCGTTTGCTGCATCCTGGCAGCGGGAGCTAGACATCGTGGAAAGAATATTTTATTCTTTTCCACGATGTCGCTAGTCCACTGGTCGCTGGTGAGTCTGCCTGTGTGACAGCTCACCAGCGATCAGATACCGATCAGATAGCGATGTCCCAGCGACCTGATCATTGGTCGGATCGCTAGGATATTGTAGCATGTAACGGGGCTTTAAGGGTTCACTTACATCTGCATATAAAATCAGCAATGTGAGAAAACATCACACTCTACTCACAACAATATTAAACAATAGGTCAGAGCATATCGGCAAGTTTTCCCTGTTCAAAATTTGGAGTGCGGGGCAAATCTCAGGATGCTGCAAGTGCTCGCCAATACAGGTCAATGGGTGCAAGAAAAATGTGTGGTACATGGACATCACATGGATGGCACACACAATGTGTTTTTACCATCATTTTTACATACTCTAAAAATAGAGAATAGATAGAATAGATAGGATAGATAGATATGAGATATGGATAGATAATGTGAAACAGCTATATAATGTCCCACCCACATACATATTGTAAGCTTGCACACTTTAGTGCCTTTCATGTGGTACTAAAGGGCCTTGTTTTTAGTAGCAAGATAAAAAATTAATTTAAAAAAACATCATGGAGTCCCCCTATTTTTGTTGGTCAGCTAAGATAAAGCAGATAGCTGTGCCTGCAGGCCGCAGCTGACAGCTTTACCTTGTCTGGTAATCCAAAACACAGAGGTAACCCAACACTGCATTTTTAAATCATTTACAAATAATGAAATAAAAATAAAAGTGGGGTCCTTCCCAAACTGAATCACTAGCCAAAGGTGAAGCTGACAGCTGGGGTCTAGTATTTCTCAGGGTGGGAAGGGCCATGGATGTTGGTCCCATCCCAGCCTAAAAATAGCAGGCTGCATGTGCCTCTATTAGATGTGCTAATCCTTTGGCTTCACTGTTGCTTGTGTTGGGGGCTGCGACTCATCCCGCACTTTCTTTATGTCCAGCATGTACCACCCCCGCTCACCTAGGTGATGGGTAAAGGTCACTCGGTCCCCGGGATGCAAGTCACAATAATGATGACCCTGCGGCAGATGTGATTCCACGTCCCGCCGGGTTACAAACAGTTCTGAGACCACCACTTTCTCCCGGACGAAGCCCCAACCCTTGTCCAGGTTGATGCAGACCACCCTACCTTCTCTCGGTAGACCCTGGTCAGCGGCCCAGGTCTTACGGACCCGGTTTTTAGCTTTTAAGTTCCTTTCCTACATCGCCTTCCATCAGGCCCGCCACTCTTCTTCCTCCACCTCCCGTCGGCCTCTCTGCTGTTGTTGGTATTCCTCCCAGCTCACAGCCTACACCTGAGCCTCCCTTGCCTGAGCCTCCCCTGGGAACCTTTTCAACTCACTTCCCTGGTTCTCCCACCGGAACACCACTCTCTCCGCATGGGATTCAAGCGCTGGCTTGGGCTGTAGTGGGGCCGCCAGACTGTTCTGCATGACTAGGGTTCGATCCCAGGCTAGGTCCCTCCACACCTGGCCTGGTGCAAGAGCTGTTGGGAGTTTTAGAGCCCCGAGTAGGGTATTGTCAGCCATCAGGGCAGTGTCAGTACCTGCAGATATCTCTTTAGATCCAATAAATGTTTATTGAAATTTTAAATCAGACATGGAATACAAATAAAAAAATAATACAAGTCAACAGCAAATAAAGTAGAGAATGGGATGGGGGGAGGGGAATAGACAGAGCCTTTTGGTACTGAGACTGCAAACAACATAAGGGCCAACCTCACCCCCAACCCCACCACCACAGAATGGGGGGGGGGGGGTGAGGGAAGTCAAACCACCGGGAACGGGGCAGCAAGAGGGTGGGCTGCCCAAAGTTTCCAACTCCCCAATGAAGACCTTTTACTTTTCAGATCTAAAGCCTGGGTATATTCATTTTGAAAAATGGAGTTTATCTTCTACGTCAGGTCTTGCATACAAGGGGGGAGGTGAGACTTCCATTTAGCCGCCACGCACAACCTAGAGGCTATGAGGACACCCCCCTCAGCTCCCGAGGGACAAGATCAATGCCAATATTCAAGATGGCCAGTTGAGAGTGTAGGCATTCATGAATGACAGTAATCAAATACAAGAGGGATTCCACCAGTAACCAAAATGCTGAGATGTGCGGGCATGTCCACCACACATGTGCCATGGTGCCCCTTCCCCCACAGTGCCTCCAGCATAGCGGGGACCCATCCAGGCAGAAGTGGACCAACTGCACCGGGGAGAGATACCGCCGCAGATGAATTTTCTTAAGATTTTCCAAGTGGTTCACACATTTGGTCGCCCCCTGGGACCGCTGACAAGGCTAACCTCCAGTCAGACAGATCCGCCTTGAACCCCAAGTCTTCCTCCCACTTAGTCATGTAAGGAATTTTCTTGTTTGGAGGAAACAAGATAAATTCTTTTATAAAGAGCCGAGAGGGCCTTACGCTGGGATGTGTCTGCAGCCAAAAATGGACTGGAACCGTGAGGGGAGGGTCCGGGCCGTCTCCTGGGATTTCCAATAAGAAAGGCAAAACAGTGTTTTATTTGAAGATACTGGTAGAACAGCCTATTTGGAAGTTGATATTTGAGCCTCAGGGACTCAAAGGTCACGATCTTGCCTTCCGAGGTAATATCCCCAAAGGTTTGCACCCCCGCCATCGTCCAATCTGTAAGATTCAAAAAGGAATAAGAGCCTAAAGACCTCGAGTGGAAAGACCCCCATAGGGAGAGAGATCCACCCAGGTGCTACCTCCCTCCAGTAATGGAGCAAAGCTCTGATGGTTTCAAGCGGGGGCACAACCACCGAGGGTCGCAATAGTTCAGATAACAGGAACTTTAGGGAACCCATAGGTGCATAACAAGGCCTCCACCTGGGTCCATCCCATTGTAGAGGGGGCTGACCACCAGGGCTTGGCCTCCTCCAGCACAATGGCCTTTATGGTAAGCGATCAAATCTGGAACACCCATACCACCTTCATTGTATAGAGGCGGTCACACACATCAATGTCGCCAGTGATCTCATCGCTGGCGACATTGAAGGCTGATCGCTGGTGAGCTGTCACACAGGCAGACTTACCAGCGATCAGTACCAGCGAGACCGCTGGTAACCATGTAAACAAACGGGTAACCAAGCTTAGTTACCTGCTGTTTATCATGGATACCAGCTCCCAGCGCTTGCTGAGAGGCGCTGGCAGCTGGCTTCTCGCTCGTCTCCCGGTGTCACACGCAGCGATGCTGCGTGTCCACCGGGCGTACTTTGCCAGGTTTTAGAGCAGGTTCTAAAACCTGGCGACCATCAACCAGCGATTTATCGCTGGTTGATGCGCCCTGTCACACACGTCAATATCGCTGCAACGTCATGTGCAGCAGCGATATTGCCCGCGATATTGATGCATGTGACGTCCCCATAAGGGAGATACATGATCCACCGAGACACCCAGGAGTTTTTTTTGCCCCCAACATAGTTATAAATGATCCTTTGTAATTTCTTTAAAAGAGATCTCGGATAAGAGATTGGAAGGCATTTAAAGCAGTAGATAATTTTTGGCAAGAAAAGCATTTTAAAGGCATGAATCCTCGCTATTCACGATCACGATAACCCTTGGAGGGGGTGGGTGTCCATCTCTTTCATGATGGAGTTCATCAGTAAGTCAATGTTTTGGGAAGCAGCATTCTTAGCCAAGGTCAGGAAAATACCCAAGTAAGGAATCCTGTCCGTTGACCAAATAAAGGGGCATTCCCCCTGCAGTAGAGTCATTCTGAACTTTAGGAAAGCACTGGGAATATTACTGATTTGGCGGCGTTAAGTTTATAATACGAAACCTGCGAGAAACGGTCTAGGGTAGCATAACATGTCTGAGGGAAGATTCCACCTCCGAGCATGCTATAATTATATTGTCAGTATATAAACCTATCACATGATCTGTTTAGTCAACCTGTATTTCCTTGATTCCCAGGTGTGATCTAACTGTAGCCGCCAGAGGCTCCACTACCAGGGCAAAAATGGCTGGTGAGAGTGGGCATCCCTGTCGGGTACCATTAGAGATGGGGAACACAGGAGAGAGGAATCCCGAGGCCAGAACTCTCGCGTTTGGGCTAGAATATAGTGACAGGACCGCATACAAGAACGACCCCGTCAAACGCCTTCTTAGCGTCAAGAGACAGGAATACACTGGGGCACCCCCTCAATTCGGCATCCTTTATTAGGTTCAAGATTCTCCTTGTCCCATCCTTAGCCTGTCGGCCAGCTACAAAACCCGCTTGGTCAGGCACCACCAGGGTTGGCAATACCTCCTGCAGCCTCAGTGCAGCTTGGCGTATAGTTTGACATCACAATTAAGTAACTATATAGGTCTGTAACTATCCGGCAGATCCATTGGTTTTCCCGGTTTGGGGATAGTAACAATTGTGGCCTGAAGGGCCAAAGGGGAGATACGCTCAGATTGTTGCCAATGATGGAAAGTCCTGACCAAATATGGGGAGAGAATCTGTGGAAAGGTCCGGTAGTAATCGTTTGGAAGTCCGTCTGGGCCAGGTGCGGAGTGCAATTTGGTTGTTTTAATTATCTTAATAATTTCAACCGAGGTAAAGGGTTTCATTAAGTAAAGTATTCTGTTCCTCCGACAATCGCGGTAGGCATATACCCGTCAAAAAGTCATCTATCTCTTCACCCGAGGGCTGGTGCACCGAGGGATCATTATAGAGGTTGTATAGAGAGGTATAATAATGTGCAAAGGCCTCCGCAAAGTCTCGTGGATCTCTAACCTTTTTTCCATCCCCAGTTACCAGCACCTCAGTGGAACGCCTAGCATCTTTTTTTTTTTTTTTTTTTTTTTTTCGCAAGCGAGCACCCGCTCTATCACCAGACGCATAATATGATGTTTTAAGGCGCGTTCATGAAAGGCCAGGAGATGAGCGGAGCTGGAAATGAGTTTGAATAAATTGTCTAGTATTCTGAGGCGTTGGATTCGATTTATTAACCATCTCCAACCGGTGAAGCTGAGAAAGGAGCGAGGAGCGTTGTGTGTTAGTGGACTTTAACTGCAAAGATTTTTGGAGGAACATGCCTCTAATAAACGCCTTATGGGCTTCCCATAAAGTCTCATCATAAACCTCACCATTGGGTTCATGGCGAAAAATTCAGTCAGATGCCTCTCCATCTGCTCCACAACTCCACCAGTCGCCAAAAGGCCAGAGTTCAGTCTCCAACTTTGCGGGGAAACAGAACGCTCCGCCAGTTTCAGCTCTAAACTAATTGGTGCGTGGTCAGGCCACGTGATTAAAACCCGCACAGACACAGGCCAGGACTGTGACATCATCAACAAGAAAATAGTCTATTCTTGAATAAGACCTGTGCCTGCGCGTGAAGAAAAAAAATCTTGGGCGTGTAGTCGCATTAACCTGCATAAAGGACCAAGCTCCCGTCTTCCATGAGAGGACCGAGCAGAGCTGTCCAGCTCACGCGACATAACTGAATTAAAGTCCCCACATATTTTTTTTAATCCCCTAGCAACCTCCGAGACCTTTTTTAGGAGACTTTTAAGGAACTTCACCTGAGAGCTGTTCGGAACATAGACGTTTACGATGGTGACCTGCACTCCATATAAAGAACCAATCAAAATTATATATCTACCTGCCGGGTCTAAAATGGACTTAGACAGTTTGAACACAATAGAATCTCTTATTAGGATGGAAACACCCGCCTTTTTAGATGTAGAATTTGCAAAAAAGACGTGGAAAAAGAGCGGTGCCATAGTCTAAAATTATCCTCCTTCAGCAGGTGTCTCATGGATACAGATTATGTCTGCCTTGGCTTTAACCTCCTTCCAAAGGAAGAAACGTTTTGCCAGGGAGTTGAGACCCTTAATATTAAAGGATATAAGCTTTACAGCCATCGTGTATGGAAGTTATACGATAGGACCCAGCAGAGTAAATAGGTGACCAACAAGACGGAGGGCAAAGGGGGGGGGGGCGGTATAAGGGATAAGAAAACATGTAAGCATAAAACATGCATGTAAACCAAAACATTCCGCAAAATAACGCCGGTCAGGGCAATCTGCATAGTGCAACCATGCGCCATGAGTTAGCCAGGGGGCAAGTTCCATACAAAGTCATTGCCATCCCAATGTCCTCAGACAAATTCCCTGGTGTCTATAGGTCCCCAAAAAGGAAAAAAGAAAAAGAGCGAAGCAGCACACCACAGCACACGTCGCATTCTGAAATCCCAGAGGGCCCAAAAGGAAGAAATAGAGGATCAAAAGGCTAGGGTGTATAGTCATCCTACTTTCTCCCATTCCTGGGGGACCTTGTTGGGATGTCGAGAAGAGTCCGAGTGAGGTGAATTCTCTCCCAAGTCCGGCAGCATGTTCCATCCCTTCATGGCTTTCTTCAGCATCCTGGGGGATTGGAAGGACTGTGCCGCACCTTTGTATCGGAACCTCACTCTCACTGGGGAGCCCCAACTGTAGGTAATCCCTTTTTCTCTTAGGACTTTGCAATACGGGCAAACTCTCTGTGTTTTGCCAAGGTCCCTGCTGAAAGGTCTGGGTACACCAAGAAAGCAGAGTATGGCTCTGGGAGGGTGGGCTGTTTTTTTCATTGCTTGCAAAATAGCCTCTTTAGACTGGAAGTTGAGCATGCATACCAGCACATCCCTGGGGAGAGACCTGGTAATATGAGCAGGCTTAGGAAGTCTGTACAATTTCTCTATCCCCATCTCACTCGGTGGCCTGTCTGGCAGCACAAGTTGGAAAAATGCTGAGATAGTAGACGTCAAGTCAGTCTGCCACGGTTTCAGATAAGCCTTGCACCCTCAAATTGAATTCAGTCATCTTGTCCTCCATGTCCCACATCTTAAAATGTAGCTGCTTTAAGGCATAGTCCATAGTGTCATAGTTATTTGCTAGCACATTATGTGCCTCTGCATACTCCGCCATCTTCTCTTCGACATGAGAGGTTCTCTCCAATTGTGCAGCCAGATCACTCCTCAGTTCCCCCATCATACCTCTTATATCTTCTTGCAGTGATTTGCGCAGGGATCCCAGGAGGTCTTTTAGGAGTGTCTTTGTGATCGGAGCCTCGTCCTCCACCTGTTCGGGGCTCTTTGCAGGGCTCCTGGGGGCCTGGGAGGAGGATCCAGGAGACGGGACTGTCGGCGCCATGTGCAGCGTGGGCTCAGAGTGCTGCTCCACAGGAAAGAAGTCTGACACTTTTGGGGCCTCAGTGCGCCTTCTCAGGGGTCCTCTGGGCATGCTGTCATACTCTAAACTGTCCCCACCAGGTACAGGGGAAAAACTGCCATCAGGGAGAGCCGCTAGATGCAGCTTAGCCGGGAATCCTGAAGCAGCTCCTGGCTTATGTGGCCGGTGCCATTAGGTTCCAGGCCACGCCCCCGCAGATGTCTTTGATGCTGGGTTCGTCCTCCTCTGGGGTTGGAGATGTTCGTCACAAAGCTGTCCACTGCTGGGAAACCTTTTCTAGCAAGGCCTTCCTCCACTTCCCCACCGCTGTTATCTGAGTCCGTAGGAGCTGGCGGCTTAGCTCCCTCACTTCAGACCTCAAGAACTCAAGGTTAACCGAGGGCGGCTGGTTCGGGTCTTCCACAGGTCAGCTGGGGGACTCCACCGCTTCCACCCAAACATTCCAGAACTCTCTGACCACTGCTCGCCATCATGCTCACCAAGTTGTCCGCTGCTTCTCTCGCGGCACACCCAGTTGCACTCTCCTCAGTTCTCTCTGTCCTCCTTTTGTGCGTGGTTCCCCTTCATTCTGCTGTGGTCATACCAGTAGGCAGCACCTCCCCCCCCCCTAGCTGATGGACAAGTTCCTCATTAGCATCGTCTTTGCAGTGGGCGGGCACGGCTTTTTGCACCGTTTTGCGACCCAGCCCACAATGGGAGGCCGACCCACTCCCACTTGTAAGCACATGGCGCCTATTCTTTATGGCAGACTCCATTACTTAGTCTCAACACAGTCTCTGGGCGCACATGACCCGGTGTTGCCGGGTCAGTAGATCCTGTTAGTGATGCCAAGTGACACACCCACCAGGGCCATGGAGTACTCTGAAATGGGCCAAACAGTTCTTTCTGGGGATGTCACGGGATCGTGACCCGATTCAATGGTCTTGGTCATGTCATAAAAATTGGGGTTGTTATGAGGTTGAATCATGATGCCACCCATTGTTTTCGGCAATTAGATGTAAGGCTGATGCTGTGGTGCAGGTCCTCTGGGGCAGTTGGTGACGCAGCTTAGATGGTTCAGCTCCCCACGGGTGGAGCGGGGCCCCAGGGCAGTTAAACAGTCCATCTATGGTGGTGTTAGGTCTAGTGCAGGGCAGGGATCGTTGCAGAAATAATATGAGGACACAGCAGGGTGTAGTCTCCACTCATAAGGTCTCCTGCCAGCCGGGTACTGTGTCTTCCGAGCAGGTGATCCAGCCAATCCCAGGTAGATCGAGTGACTCCACCGGTATCCCCATTGTGTGCCTATTCGGGCCGTGTCTCTGCACTGGCTCTCACCCTCCTGCCCCGCGCCTTGCACACTGTGTCCCAAGCCAGCAGCCTCTGGTCCTGCCAGGCAACGTCCTCTCTGGGTTCCCTCGACCCTATCCGGCTGCCTTTTCAGCGATTGTGTGTGGTGATGGCTGCAACATGTGAAGATATTCTCTGAGTCCTTAAATCACTCCACTAGTAGGGGGCTGGTCCCCTCTGCGACACGGTCCCTCCACCCGACAGCAGTCGGCGTGGATTCGGGCACCCCGGATGGATCACTCACTTCCTGGGCCCCTGGGACCCCTTTTCAGTTCAGTCTCTGGTGCTCCTCACTGGCTCCTCCGCTTCCCGGTCCTGGGACGAGCACAAACCGGCTGCAGTGCCCAGAATGTCTCCTCCTGCTCACTCACTGACTGACTGACTACTTCCTAGTGTTGTTCTTCCCTTTTCACTCCCTTTTTCCTACTTCCTCCACCCATCCCTCTACCTACTTCCCTCCTCCCAGCCAGGGATGGGGACTGTGCTCTCCCTCAGGAGCAATCTCGCCCTCATCTTCTGGCCTGGGGTCGGGTGGTGCTGGATGCGGGTGTTTGGATACCGGGTATTGCCCCTTCCCTACCTGGGATGGCGGTACCACACCTCTGGCTGAGGTGCAGTACCTCTGTGGTGACTGGATCCGCAGGGGCGCCACATAATGGTATTTGGAGTTGATGAAAGCTGTGTAATGTCAGCTGGCATCAAGGCCAGGGGTTAATAATGTTGAGACGTCTATAAGATACTTACCAGTACTAACCTAGTAAACGCACACAAATATTTTACTTGAAAAACACTCCGACAAATTCACTGTTTCACCAATTTATTGAACAAATTCCCCCTGCCCCCCGAAAAAAGAAAATCTGCAGCGGTCAGAGATCCCTACGTAGTCCACCGAATCCAAAGTAGTCCTCAAAAGCGAACCTGTAAAACATAAAAGACAGAATTGGTAAACAAAGACAAGAGACACCCTCATTCATTAATTCCCCATCTAAATCCAAAGCAGGTCCAACGTAGTCCCCATGGAGGTCCCATAATGACTTAGTGTAAGGAGGCATGTTAAGAGAACGCATCCCCATAGCCTTGTGGAGCAGCCACTGCTGCATCAGTGAATTGAGGTTACACACTGGGTATCCTGCGAGCGGGGGAGTGTGATGAGCATTAACCTCACTTGCGTCACTGCATGTTGCACTCTTCCCCCATATGACCCGATGAGTGTGACCTGCAGTAACCTAACTCACGCCACCAATCGAGTGTAAGGAGTTGGGCAGTAAAGGTTGAAATTGCTTGTGCTAGATAGATTAATGCAAGGTTAAAATTCCTTAAAAAATGTTTCTTTTTTTTTTACAAAACATTCTGTTGCAAAAAGTCTTTTTTTTTTTTTTTTTTACTTATGATGCAAATATGGTGCATATATTGGCCAATAGATGTAAGCCTATAAACCACGACAAGGTGACTGCTCTCTAACCTACATACTGCGTCAGGCTGGCTTTACATTCGCGTTTGCGAGCGCAGCGCAGACAAACGCTTGCGCACATGCATTCCTATGTTTAACATGGGAACGCATGTGCCTGCGTTTGGCTGCGTTCGGTTGCGTTTGTGTTCGGATGCGCATAATTTGTGCGCCCTATGAGCGCACTCTGAACGCAGCATGTTGCATTATTTGTGAGGTCGCGGGCGCTTGTTTTATCTGCAAGCGCCCGCAAGCGCACAAACCATGCATTGAAGGCAGTAGATATGCAGTGTCCTCCGCATGACAGTGCAGGAGTACGCTGCGGATCACATTGAAATCTCTCCCCCTGGCCGCCGGTGATCAGCTAAAGCCTCCACTGATCTCCCGCTGGTGTCGGCGAGGAGAAACAGCTGATCTGACAGCTGTTTAAAGCTCCCGCGCCAACACCGAAGAGGTAATGTCGGCGCGGGAGATTTGAAACAGCGATCAGCGGTTTCTTATCTCCTGCACCGATATCACCTAATCGGTGTCGCCACGGGAAATTTAAACAGCTGTAAGATCAGCTGTTTCTCCCCGCCGACACAGATGGGAGATCAGCTGTGGCCGGGAGGAGGAGATCTCCACCGCTGATCTCCGCCTCCTGGCCGCTGCCAAGACAGCTAATTGGCTGGCCGGGCTGCATAGTAATGTGAACGCATGCGGAGATTCTCCGCTGCGTTCACATCAGTATGGGCTGCGTTTGTGTCTGCATGCCCTGCGCATGCAGACACAAATGCCAGTGTGAAGCCAGCCTCACTGGGGCCACTATAGCTTACCTATATGAGCAGTAGGAGGTTCCACTTTAGTCAGACAACACCCTTACGGCTGATGGTTGGGGTAGTGCAAATTCAGACAAGAATAGTAACATTCAATTAATGCAAAACATAATTTTAACTTGGCTTTAAACTATCTGTCTAGTAGCATATGTGTTGGAAATTTCAGTCTGCCGCTGTGAATTTCACTTATATATTCAGTATTTCAGCACTGCACCTGTTCACATTTCATGTATGCAGGAGCTGCTGTCAGATTTTTTTTTTTTTTTTTTTTTTTTTGCTTTTTAATCTCCTCTCTCCCTCTCTCTTTCTCTCTCTCTCTCTCTCTCTCTCTCTCTCTCTCTCTCTCTCTCATCCGAGAACGGAGCATGAACTCTGACGGATATTTTTTGCATTTAATCTCTTGATGTTCCCAGCTAGATAAATGACTTCGGCTACGTTTACATGTAGCATATTTTATCATTTACGCAGCACTATTTAGCGCTTGCACATGCAGTGAAACGCAGCGCCATACCGCATCCCAGCAAAAGCAACAGCTTTTGCAAAAATGCATTCACATAGACCCTAATTTTGAGAATGCGCTTTGCACTGCAAAAAAATCAAAATAGATGGTTGCGCCACACTGCAAATTTAGGGGTATAAATTCCCGTTACACTGTACGTTTCACTCACCTAAGTTGGTTGTGCCATCTGCACAACTAGATTAACCGCAAGTAGGTGAGATTTTTTTATACAGGATCCCTGTCTTCATCTATTGCCTGTCTTCCCTTTGCACCCAGGTCTGTGCTCCTTCTCTCACACGTGCACCGTCCCGTGCACGTGCAGGGGCCAGGTTTCTGTTTTCTTCAGCAAGGTCCTCTCCCAGAGCTGCTCGCACCACTCTCCCCGAAGGGAGAAAGGAACGTAATGCAATAATAAATGTGGTATATAGAAATGAGCGCTAGGGATAATGGAACAAGCCGAACGCTTTTGTAGACATTACCTATTAGTTTATTACGATAAACACAGTACAGGTCCTTCTCCCACAACGCGTTTCGACGCTACATGCGTCTTCCTCAAGTGGATCATCCACTTGAGGAAGACGCATGTAGCGTCGAAACGCGTTGTGGGAGAAGGACCTGTACTGTGTTTATCGTAATAAACTAATAGGTAATGTCTACAAAAGCGTTCGGCTTGTTCCATTATCCCTAGCGCTCATTTCTATATACCACATTTATTATTGCATTACTTTGCACTGCAAGGCGCATTTGCAAAAAGGATGGCCATGTCAAATCTTTGCGCTTTTCTTCCTGCGTTTTTACTCACCTCACCGCATTCCCCCGGTGATTGCTTCTCTTCATACCGTCACTGTAGGACTTTATGCAAGACCTTAACACCATGTGACCTCAACGGTCACATGGTGCAGCAGGGTCCTAGAGCCCACACTCACTGCACCCTGGCAGGGGTTGCAGAAGGAGTGCGGCAAAGTAAGTAAAGTGCAGGTAGAAAAGCACAGCGGCGTTCCCACACAGAACTCTGTGGTTTTGCACCAAAAAACTATCCTCACAAAACGCAGCAATTACACTGCGTGTGAAAATAGCCTTACTGTTTGCTATTAAAATGGTAGGTAACTTATAATGAAGCCTACTTAAATAGTTGCTTTTATTTAAATTTAGAAACAGAATTACCGTAAACAGTGAACTCTTTGTAAAGGTGTACATAGCCTTCAAAAAACCGTTCACAATTTGTATATATTTAATTACGTTCTTTAATTACAGAATTAATTATTGAATGACGAGTTTCTATTTACTTATAAGGATAATAGAAACTACAAAGCGGTTTGTCAAATTAATTAAGCCTTTCTCATTCTACAGTACTTAAATGCTGTTTGATGTAAATTATCCTGCCCAGAAGCCACTTTAGGTCTTGGATTTGTTTCCTCAGGTAATTATAATTTGTCAAACACCAACAAGGATTGTGCTGCGACTCTGTAATAATATACTAATTAGCCTAACTCTGATGTCCTGTAGAATTTGTATAATGAAGCTAACAGTCTGACACCATTGCTAACATAATTGCTGGTTACTTGCTACGATTCTTCACACTAAATAAAAGCCTATTTAGCAATGTGTAATAGTTGTTTTTTTACTTTGTCATTTATAGAACATTAGAAGATGATTTGAAGCTAAGCAGTGACGAGGATGACTGTATTCAGGTAACATTAATTACAACTATGTAACTATGTATCATTGATCATGATCTGCAATTATGGAATAGCATCACATCCTTTATGCCACAGAAAAGATACAGGTTGCAATGTGGACTGGACCTTCTGTGTAATCAAGTGAAGAGAGGAAGAAATAATTATTCCACTTATTGTATCACTGCTAAGTATTTGCTGCAGTTTTAATAGCGTATTATAATATATACAGTGCCGGCTAAGAAAAAAATCTTTACATGTAAATCCTTGTCATGATTTCACTTCTTGAAGAGGACCTGTCACCCCCCCCCCCTCCTGGATTGCAATCTAAATGCAGCACTGAATGCAGCATGTATGCTGCACTCAGGCAAGGGGTCCCCCATGTGTCTGGCTGCTCTGTACCCCCAGATATATTGTTAGGAAAACTCACTGAAGTCAGGAGGGCACCCAAAACAGAGTTTGCGGTATCCCCGTCATTGGAGGGGATAATGTCGAACTGAGGCTCTCTTCCCAACATCCCTACACCTAGCCTAGGGGACCAATCCGCTAACCCATCACCAGGGTAACCGGTCCTGATGGGAGGAGTGTTGGGGTAGAAGGAGCGGGAAACACACAGACAGATCTAGTCTAGTCTGAGAAAAGAAGCAATGAACAAGTCCTAGAGGGACACCACAGGGAGGGCACCTGAACAGGAGTGGCGACCTAGACAGAAAGGGGAGACTCGGTGCCAGACTGTCCGAGTAAACGTTCTGGGGGAATCCCGGTCCAAAACGGGGTACCAGCTCCGAGTCGCGGTGAAGGAAAGTCCAGCCCTGAGCTGCCAATACAGGTGGGTCGCAGGTCTGCCAAGCAGCCCCCGACCTTGTCCACAACGTGCAGCCCCACCAGGTATGCTCAATCCGGGTTACATCATCACACGTGATGGGCCTGGTAGGAAGTGGGTTGTACAGGGCAGCACTAGGATAGAAAAGAGGCGCAAGAAAGACATAGAGGACAGTGAACGTACTTGAAGGAACACTTGGGGAGCCTCAGAGTGACTTTGTATCTTCCAGTGACTACCCAGCCAGCTACCCGCAAAGACTATGTAACTGTGTACCTGAACTGCCTTGAACTGTTGCCAGTAAAGTACCCGTACAGATTCAGCAAGCCTCCGGTGTTTTATTCTGTTAAGTTAAGAAGTAGCTGCTGCCACAACGACCAGCTCAGCAGCAGCACTGCCCTGGGGACCCTGCTCCGCCTGCATGGAGCGTTATCAACTAGCTGCAATACCACCATCCCCGGTGGTCTAACAGCAGCGCTGGTCAGATCACCAGAAACTGCAGGTGGCGTCACGAGACTTTATTCCTTTATTTTCATTTTTACCTTTTCACCCAGTAACCCCTAGGGTTACGGGTCCAGGCATCAGCCACCAAGACATCACTCCCCAGTACTAACGCCCGGGTACCGAGTTCCCAAAGACCCCTGGGGGGTCATGACTTTCACAACCGTAAAAGGTGAGCAATTCTAATTTTATTTTTGAAAATTGTCTCACAGGTATACACACTGTGCGCCTTTCTTTTCCAGTTATAATACCTAAGCAATAGTATAAGAACATAATGTCAGTGCCATAACAGTGAGGCTCCAATGTAAAATGGTTTGAGCTGTGTGTAGCAACTTATGTGCCCGTTTGAAGGTGTTTTCTAGGCCCTTAACTTTGCCTCCTATTAAATTTGAATGGGGTTTGGAAGTTCGGCGAACCTATGCTTGCTCGGAGAACTGAACTGAATCTGAACTTCTAAAGGTTCGTTCATGTCTACTTATGTACTGTACTGCGGTACAAGAGAATTTATCGTTGATAGTTTGTTTTATATTGGGAAAAGCTGACTGGTTCTCCTTAAAAAAAAAACCTGTTGTATATACTTCCAGTTCTAGCAATGGAATATTAGATCTCAGTCCGAGCTCTGCTCCCTATTCTGTAAAAGAGTGCTGCTCAGTGCATAAACTCAAAGTGCCTCCCTAGAATGAGAAAAGATTCTGAAGCTCTAAAAGAGTCTAGTGGATGAACCTGTTGTATAATTAGAAGCGGGAGGCCACCCTATTATTAAACACCAAAAGCAGTGTCAGTGCACCAGCCAAGATGGCGCTTTCCTTCCCTACTTCTCACAAAAGCATCAGGTCTCTTGAGTGCCATGTGCAGACAGGGAAGAGAAAGGGCAAAAGGTGGGATGGAGATGGCAACCATTTATAAGAGAATGGCTGTTGAAGGTATAAAAAGACTGGTCCCTGACCACCACAATATGTACTACTTTACAACTACCACTGCAGGCTGATGTTTCTCATCATGACACTAGAACAGAGAATGTCACAAATGGAAGATGATTTTGCAAGTGCTGAAACTCAGCTAGGTGCCTTGCAGACTTAAGACTGCATGGAAAATCTGGAATACAGGTCACAGCACAAAATGTTTGACAGTCCTCCTCGAATATCTGGAAGTCTGTAATCTTTCTGTGAACAAAAGTTGCCAGAAGCACATGGCATAACTGTACAAAATGTAATGAGCGCATCACAGGACTGACCCCACCACCATTTGAAAAATTGCTAATATTAAAAAAAACACAACTCTGGATCTCATCAAGTCGTCATGCAGATTTTTAATTATGCAGATGGGGAGGTTTTGAGAGTCTTGTACTTGAAAAAGGTCCTATTCACTGATTGCTCTTTAGCTGTAATTAAAAAGACAAAGGCGTTTAGCTGTATATGCACTGTTTTGCACAAGAAGCAAATTTGCTTCCACCTCCAATGCACAGCAATGCTAGGTGTGAGCCACACTGAGAGAAACCGCCTCAGGGCCCATGGATTCCAAATAATGGTTAAACAATTTTAACTATATTCTCGGATTGAGGTGCTTTGAGTCCTTGTCACCTGACTTTACTACTATGGTGGCTGAACATACCAGTCTAGGATCAGAACTCCCCGAATCTCTCCAGCAAAACTGATTTGATATTCCCTGGAGTTGGGGTGGTGAGCCCTTTGCTTTCCTTTCCTCCTAGAATTCATCTAAAGAGGTATTATTTCTAAGAGATTAGAGGTTCTAAAGAATATGGAGTCACAGGCAGTTAAATTCTTTAAAAATTGAAGTTCAGTTTCCAGTTCCGGCGCCGGCAATGTGAGGAGAAAACCGCTCTTTTTTGGCTGGCCAGTGTCCAGGCAACCCTGCGGTGACAGCCCTGATATACGGGAGAGCATCGGGGATGGATCGGTACGTGCTGCGAAGCTCCGGGAGAGAAGGAGGAGATCCGGAGCTGGAGAGAGGACAGGAGGAGGCGGCGTCTAAAATAGTGCCGGCCGTGGGGAAGCCAGGCACAGGTCAGCTCCCATCATCACTCACTGAAGCAGCAGAGGTAAACCAGTGTCACAATGGAGCGGGAGAAGGAGACTGAGGCGCTGCAGGAGGAGTAAGGAGCTCACAAGCAGCTCTAGAAAGGCCGGATACCAGTATAAACTATGGGCGGATAGCTAAAGAAGTTATCCCATACCTCACTGAGGAAATGAAAACAGCTCTCAAAGAAGTTATACAGGTCTTACTGATATAAAGGCCGTTGCGGATCAGCATGAGGAAATACTGAAAGAGGCAGAGCAAAGGCTTTCTGAGACAGAAGACAGGATAGTCAGATTATAAGCGCAGGTGGCCAGCATGCAAAAACAATCCATATGTATGGGGGATAAAATGGAGGACTTAGATTGTTTCGCCTTAAGCGATTTTCTAAGGCTGGTGGGGCTACCAGAATCCATTTTGGCTAGACACTTGGATGAAATTTGTGAATACGAGCTCCCTAAAGCGTTGGGGCTGAACCACAGGTGCAGAGTGGAGAGAGCACACCAGGTGGGCCCACCAAGTGATACACATGCACCTGGAAGCCAGGGCAGAAGTTGGAGTGAACCTACACAACCGCAACCCCCGCAAGTACAGTCCAGGCAAGTAGTGGTAAAAATTCTCGAATACAAAGACAAAGGGGAACTCTTGCATGGCTTTAAGAGCAGGAGACAACCACTGATAATTAGAGGCCATAGAGGCCATAAAATCTTGATATATGGTGACTTTTCCGTAGAGGTATCGCTAAACGGAAGACGTTCAGTGAAGTATGCACACTGTTCAAGAAAAATGTGCGCTTTCATCTAATGTATCCGGCAATACTGCGCTTTAGGGCCCTGAATGGCTCAATGTAATTGTTTACGGACCCAAAGGAGGTCATGAGATTGGTACAAAGAGGGGCCACGCCACCAAAATTAGCCTCTCATAGGGCAACCAGCCAAGGCGAGCCACAGAGGTCGACAAGACAAGCGGTTCTACACAGTCAAGGTTGGAGGCACCTGCGTTGAGGACAGCGATACTAGACCTGAACTGAGGGAACAACGTGCAACCTTACTGTGCTCCGCAAAAAAAAAAACAGGAAACATGAAGGTCTGAGGTAATTTTTACTTGTTCATATCTGAGGCATACGGTGAGGCAAACTGACGCCAGGCCACCACCAATGAAGGCTGACTGTCAATGAAGCACATGCGTAGATGGACAAGTTCCAATGTACTGGGCTTTTTTTTCTTTTTTCTCTTTTTTTTTTTTTCTCCTTCCTTTCTTCTTCTTCTACAGGTTAATTGCCACCTGGTAAATACATGCGTACACGGTTAACACATGTCAAAAAGCTGGAGATGCTTGTGATAACTGTCAATTTGAGGCGAGAGATCTTGCCTTATAGGACCCTGGAGGCTGGCATGGCTGGTCAGAGCAAATACATACCTTTTAGTTTCATGGATGCTTGGGGGAGGGAGGAGGAGGGGTGTCAATGGTGAGCTTCGCATGTAGCAAAAAAGGTAGCTAACTTTATGATGTCTGTTTTTCCTCTCTAGTTCTGCTTTTTTTTTTTTTTTTCACCTCATTGTAAACTGGAGAGGAGTGAAGGATAGGGCGAGCAGATGGAAAATGGAGTTGCCCTGCAGAGTTTGTTATAATGATGTTTATTCATGCTATTGTTATGGGTTAATTTTTATTTTTACTCTGTTGGTTGCAATACCTAACAAACCATTGAGTTCATCAGGCCGCAGGCACTATATTGACCAAAACACCATTGGCACCAATGCACATTTCTGGGAAACAAGATGGTCAAAATAATTACATGAGAAATGATGGGAGTGATGGTGTACCACATGAATATGGCATATATCAAACTTTTGCCGGAGGGAGACAGACAGGGGGGACCCATCGGGATATAGGCCCATATCATTGATCAACCAGGCCTGAAGATCTTCATCTAAGATCATGGCTGATTGCCTAACTCAGGTGTTGCTGAGGCTCATTCTAGGCCACCAAAAGGATCTGTCAAGCGGAGATCAGCGGTGACAAATGTGAGAAAAGCCCTACTGGTTCTAGATGCAGTGAGAAGTAGAAAGCTTGAGGTAGACGAGAATCCAGCTATGGTCACTCTAGATGCAGAGAAAGCATTTGACTATGTCAGACGGCCATGGCTGGACCTGGTACTAGATAGAATAGGTATGCAGGGAGAATTTAGGCAATTTCTAAAAACACTCTACATTAGGGGTCTCAAACTCGGCTGGGTTGGTTGGCCGCACGTAGAAAAAAATTGATATCGGGGGGCCGCATTGCTTGTAGGACTAAGGGTACCGTTACACGTCACAACATTGCATGCAATGTCACTGGCAATTTGCTGATTGCAGTGAAATAATGGACACATTGTTCTATTTTGTTGCTGTGTAGAAATGTAACAATGTGTCCATGATTTCACTGCAATCAGCAAATTGCCTGTGACATTGCATGCAATGTTGCGACGTGTAACGGTTACCCTAAGTGACATTTTAGCAATAGCAGAATTTTTTGCTCAATCTAGTAAAGTACAAATCCTGATCTTCTTGTAGAAATATCCCCACCCTAATCTCCTTTATGTAGTAATGTCCCCATACTGGTCCCCATTGTATATTAATGTCCCCCATACTGGTCCCCTTCTGGCACTAATGTCCCCATCCTGGTCCCCTTCTTGAAGTAATGTTCCTCCCTGGTCCTTATGAGTAGTAATGTTCCCATTCCTATATTAATGACCCCCATCCTGGTCTTCATCATGTAGTAATGTCCCATCCTGATCCCCTTCTTGTAGTAATGTCCCCATCCTAATCCCCTTCTTGTGGTAATGTCCCCATCCTGATCCCCCTTCTTCTAGTAATGTCCCCATACTGGTCCCCATTGTATATTAATGTCCCCCATACTGGTCCCCGTCTGGCACTAATGTCCCCTTCCTTGTCCCCTTCTTGAAGTAATGTTCCTCCCTGATCCATACATGTAGAAATGCCCCATCCTGGTCCCCATCCTATATCAATAACTCCCATCCTGGTCCTCATCATGTTGTAATGTCCCCATCCTGATCCCCGTCTTGTAGTAATATCCCCATCTTGTAGTAATGTCTTCATACTGGTCCTCCTCTTGTAGTAATGTCCCCATCCTGGTTCTCCTCTTGTAGTAATGTCCCGCCCTGGTCGCCATCTTGTAGGCAGCCGGCGGACCAATCAGACGCCAGCAACTGATGTCACAGGAGGCTTCTGATTGGTCCACCGGCCGCCTTCTTGCATGATTGTACAGGCGCGAAGGCATTTGTTTCAGCGGTACCCGCAAGTCTCACAATAAAGCAGGTACCGTGGCGGCTAACTGCATAATGGCCGGGGCATGTTATTTCTTCAAGGTGCCCCGGGCCGCAGTGGGAAGCCTGGTGGGCCGCGTGTTTGAGACCCCTGCTCTACACGAACCCTAGAGTCAAGGTGTGTACACCAGGCTTCTTTCAGACTCCTTCCCCCTGGGCAAAGGGCTGAGACAGGGTTGCCCTCTGTCGCCACTGTTATTTAACTTAGCAATAGAGACATTGGCTAGGTTCCTGAACCTACACAGCCAGCATGAGGGCATAAAAGTGGGGAAAACCACCATTAAGTCTGCACTTTTTGAGGATGACATTGTCCTGTTCATGAACAACCCGGAAAGGGACCTCCCAGCATTACTAGACAGTATAGGTACGTTTGGGTCCTTTCTGGGTTCAAATTGAACAGGTCAAAATGTGAAATTCTCATGTTAAGAGGAGAAAGCCATCAGGGGGAAGCAGAAATACAGGGGATCCTGAAAGCCAAAATCTCCATAAAATATTTGGGATTACACATAGGTAGGTCACCGGGATTGGTCTACACTCTAAACTATAAACCTCTCATAGAGAAGATAGAAAGGGAGATGGCGGTTGGGCGGCACTTCCTCTTTCCCTTCTGGGCAGGAGTCACCTGCTCTGCTCAAAATGGTGAGCTTTGCACGATTGCTATACCTGATGCAAACGATTCCTCTATTAATCAAGCATTCTGACACCAACAGAATTAATAAGGCTTTTTCCAATTTCATATGGAGGGGCAGAAGAGTGAGGATTAAGATAAGACTTTAATGCTACCCAAGGATCGGCGGGGGTGGGGGGCTCCCTTACACTAGAGGGTACAATCTGGCTTGTCTGATACTTCCCATGTGCTTGACTGGGTAAAAGACACCAACAGATATTCAGACCACCAAATAGTCAGAATATTGCAAACCATGGGAGATGTCTCACTTCTATATTCCACTTTGGCCACCATTCCCGCAGCCATAAAAAAATCTTTAGTGTTTAGAGACACGATCATGGCCTGGAAGGCTGTACAAAAAAAGCTCAAACTTTCTTGGAGCGTGTCTAAACACCTCATTCCTTGGTCACACGACTTTGCGCTGGGAAGAGAACACCTTATTTAACAAATGGAAGAGACCGGGGATACATAATATGGGAGACTTAATGAATATACCGGAGAGGAGGTGGATGTCGGAACGGGAGGTGTTGGCAACCTTCCATCTGAACCAGACACATGGATTGCAATATCAACAGATACAATATCATATTATGTTAAAACTCTTAGATATCTCAAAAGAGATGGGGGATAGTGACAACTGGGACGCTTTGGTGTCTAGGAACATTGGTGACCTTAATATATCACTAATATACAGCATGATTAGAAGCACTAATACCCTCCAGACAGGGAACTCTCTTTCCAGAATGGATAAAGTACCTGCATACATTCGATTCAGCAGATGATATACTTGCAGGGTGGAACGCAGTTTGAAGGCATATCATCAATGAGCAATGGAGGGACAGTTTCTTCCGCATAATACATGGGACAGTGTGTGGTTTTAATACTCCCCCTACCGACGCACACCCAGACAGATCCCTGGCAAGTCCCAAATGCAATGAGGCGAGGACGGATATGATACATGGCATGTAGGGCTGCACACACAGAGATTTTGGAAATTGATTCAACAGATGATGTATGATATTAGTGGTCATTTGGTGGCTGTGAGCCCACTGCTGTGGATATTTCATTGCATTTGGGACATACAGAGCGGGGAAATTGGTTGGGAATGTTTCATGCACTAGCACTCTTGTCTAAAAAAAAAATGATCCTGAAACACTGGCTTTCGCCCACAATGCCGTCTGCTAATGAAATATTGTCTGGTCTAAAATCAACTCTGGAGATAGATAAATGTGAAACAGAGAGACAAAATGGTGACAAATTTTATGAAAAAATGGAGGTGGTTTATCGAAACTAAGTTAACGGATGGGGAAAAAGAACAAATAATGAAACCCTTCTTGAACACTAGTTGGTACCTGCTAGAAGATATTGGAGGAAGCTTAGGGCGTTAAAGGACAATAGAGTTAACACCCAAAGCCATGTAATATGATATGCCCGATATCCACGATGGTCACAATCCCACAATCAGGTCTGCGGATGGTGAATTAATGCATATGTATTATCACTGTTTTCCCTTTTATTCTTTTAATAGGAAAAGTATTAAATATATGCTTGTTTCATGTACCATGTTTTGAGTTGTTCTGTTAATAATAATATAATTTATTAATTTATATAGTGCTATTGATTCCATAGCACTTTACATACAAGGGTAATTCTGTCTCTCTTGGAGCTCACAATCTAAACATCCTATCAGTATGTCTTTACAATGTGGGAGGAAACTGGAGTGCCCGGAGGAAACCCACGCAAACACGGGGAGAATGTACAAACCCTTGCAGATGTTGTCCTTAGTGTCCTTGGTGGGAATTGAACCCAGGACTTCAAGACCCCAGTGCTGCAAAGGCTGCAGTGCTAACCACTTGAGCCACCGTGATGCCCAATAATATAATAATAATAATAATAATAATAATAATAATAATTAATATCACGACAACAGTGTGTATACTCATCTGCTTTGTATTAAGATAGCATGGCCAACAGAGAAAAATAATTCATATTGTGACTACATTAAATACAAAATGTATTCTAATATATATACATGTTCCTTTACTACTGTATGAGATGTTATGTACCTCTGGTCAGGAGCGGACATATCATTGGTGCATTCTGTGCTGCCGCACAGAGGCCCAAGAGGTTAGGGGGCCCACGTCTACCTCCAAAGCAGGTGGAATTGTGCATTTTAATGAGCTTTTTGAACTGCAACGAGCCCATATATTGTTCTTGCACATGGGCCCTCTTCTCTCTGTCTGCCAGTGCCTTTAGTTTCTATACAAATCTTCTAAGGAATGTAAATAAAAATATGTTTAACAAAAAGATATAAAAATGCAACAGATAATTAGTTAATTTTTTCTTAAAACTGTCAATATGCTGAATATAGATATGTACAATAGCAACATGAGAGATACTCGGTTCTTTAGACTTACAAATTGCCCATATGAAATTATCCAACATCCTTTTTAAAATATTCCAGAATTTAAGTGTCCTAACAAGAGACATAGAAAACTATTAGTAACCATATATTGCAGAATACCTCCACCTAATGTAATTCCACTATTCCATATAGCATAATATATCCATTTAATGGTCTCATCCTATAGCCTAAATTGAGTGTTTTTCTTCCCCAAGCGGCCAGTTTTAGTTCTGTGCTGAGTGATCATTTGGGTGACAATCAGTGGCGTAACTTCAAGCCCAGGGGCCCTGATGCGAAGGCTCCAACGGGGCTCCCAATTATTGCAAATCTTTAACATTAGTCTTTTTCTATAGGCCAAAGGGACTTCTGGGGCCCCCCTAGGCTGCAGGGCCCAGGTGCGATCGCAACCCCTGCACCTATTGTAGTTACGCACCTGGGTACAATGTACATTTCTGGATAATTTCTTCCTTACAAATCCTTTGCCAAAAACAAAAAGGAACAGACAACTAATTGCCAAACTAGACAAAGCACAAAGGCAGCTTAGCAGAGAAAGCAAAATTATAACCTGTGAAAGTGGCAGCTCTATGCAGTTTTGTTTTATACCCGTGTCCACAACTTTGTCATCGCCTTGGGCTGCGTAACATTAGGTCAAATTTGTTCCCTCAATTGTTCTGTGCTTTATAGGAGGTTATATCACATTTTGTTTCCCCAAGTGTGCAATAGCTTAGTCTTCTCTATAAGGTCAGTGAACTCTGCCATGGGTGCAATATAAAAAGCAGATTGACATTTCAGAAGTGCTAATTTTTCAAAGGCCTGCTCTTTATCTCATGTATTCTTACATAGGTCATCTAGTACTTTTGTACATTTTGTATTAGACTAGGAAAGTTTGGAAAAAGAGAAACTGTCAAAGCCATAGCCAACGGGGGCGTGTCCTGGCCATGGAGGGAGACGGTCACTAGCCTGCGAGCTCCGTCCCCTCGACCTCTTCTGAGCCTGAAATCAACCTCCCAGCCCGGGTGAGCTCCATCACATGTCTGTGAGACGGAAGAACACCCGCCGAGCAGTGATTCCAGGCACCTCTGGACCTAACACAGCCACCATAACTCGATACCTGAGGAGCTCTTCTGGGCCTCCCCAGGGCACAGAGAGATCCAAGATGGCGGATCCCGCTCCCCAGCCAGCCAGATCAACACAAAATGGGGAGAGGAGCTCACGCGCAGCTGCTGGTACACATGCTGCAGCTGTGACACCCAGACTCTCACACACCGGAGACTCCGACGCAGAAGAGCGGGAAGCGGGTGAAGCTCAGAAGCGGCACAGAGACACTGGAGGAGGAGCTTCACTGAAAGATCTCCCGGGAACCGGAGGCTCTGCGCCCGCCGCTGAAGCTGCTGGAGGTGAGATGGAGAGTGGAGGAGGCGGTGGGAGGCAGACACAGGAGACAGGGGAGAGCAGGGGGAATGGAGCAATAAAATCTCGGGCGCAGCAAATTCAGCATTCCAGCCCTGTCATGACCCCAATCACTACTACATCCACATACCCTGAAATAACTGGTGTGCAACACCAGGGATGGCCATGTTATCCAGGGGTTCAGAGCTGGCTTCAGGTACCTCATACAGTAGACCTTGGTGGAAATTTGGTCGAGCCTCAGCACCCCTATATCCAAAGAGGATCCCAGTACAGACAACAGGAGGGAGGTTCACATCTGAACCCTATGGTTCCGCACATGGGTCAAACGGAGGTGTTTCAGGAAGCTGCCACACTCAGTGGGGATGTGTGGGATACATTCAAGGCACGCATTCTCAATATTCCCACAAGAGAGGAACTTGCAGACTTTGTCGTCAAAATGGAGGCCTCCATTAAAGCGACGACCAATGAACTTAGAGGAGAGGTTCGGGGTGTATCGGACAGAATGACATAATCTGATATTAAAGTCGAGGCTCTGAATGACCGGATTAGGAAGCTGGAGGACACTGTACTACTACAATCTTCCCAACAGGAGATCTTTTTAGACTCATTGGAAGATATTGAAAATCGTGAAAGGAGACAAAATATAAGGGTCCGGGGACTCCCAGAGTCGGTCACATCTGATGATCTGAGGAAAACACTACAGTGCCTATTCAATTCCGTCAGGAAGACCCCCGCAGATACGGCAATAGAATTTGATAGGGCCCATAGGTCCCTGGGTCCATTACCAGCAGAAGGGGCGCTACCACGCGATGTTATATGCCGACTGCATAAATACCGAATTAAAGATGACATCCTTAATAAAGCAAGAAGGTGCGAGGAGATAGTCTTCCAAGGATATACTATACAACTGATGGCAGATTTGTCCAGGAGAACCCTCCAGAAGCGGAGAGCCCTGAGGCCCCTCTTGGATCTCCTCAGACATCACCAGCTGGCGTATTCTTGGGGGTACCCCTTCCGTCTTCAAGTACGCCAGGGAAATCGATCAGCATTCCTGACTCATCCCAGGGAGCTCCAGGGATTCTTACAGGCCCTAGATATTGCAGATCCGGGACTCTTGTTTCCAGACTGGCCGTCATACATACCTGAAAATTCTTTCTTCAATACCACACGGCCCGGGCGTACTCAGCGCCGCAGAGGGAACAGAAGGCTTAGAAATCGCAGAAGGAGGAGAGCCAGCGAAGAAGACCAGGAAGGAGAGGGTGACTTTTTGACTTGCTAATGTCCTTCTCTTTTTCCCTCTAATACTGCATAGGTCTGGCTTCTACTTAGAGATTCCAGACTACTCTCAAGACTCTCCCTAAATTCTTATAATGTTGAATGGGGGCTATCCCCTTATGACGAAGTTAATATCTAGCAATGAGCTTTGTTCCGTGTGTTCCTTTTTCACTTCTCTCTCTCCCAGACCTCTCCCTGTTTGCCCTCTTCCCTCCCCCTTCTCCATTTTCCCTCCCCCTGCTTGATCAAGATTGTGTTGATATGTAATATCAGCCTTGCAGAGATTTAGGATGAGTAGGGATGACTGTAGTGCTTCTTCATAGGCACACTTCTATGCCCACCCTGATTCCCTGCTTTCCCAACCCAAACACCTACCCTGTGCCTCCTCCCCACTGATTCTCTTCATCCCGGTTCCTGTGGAAGAAGCACTTTACCCGCTGAGTTGTGTTTCCCTCTATAAGCTCACATGGCGGAAAGAACTCTTGTTATACAATCTCACGACATACATGTTATTTTTTTTCAACTTTGAAATGTTTAAATCTCTCCGGCTGGAGATAAGTAGATGTGCTTAATGTTTTGTTTTCGGGCCATAGGTCGAGGGGACTCTACCTTCTAGACTGTACTAAGTTATTTTGTTAATAATTTTATAGATTCTGAGACATAATCCCTTAACGGGTTTACTGCTTATACCCTCTCTCAACTGGAAAGGTAGCTCCCCACGGGGATATCGTTTCCTTCTTTCGGAAACGATACTAACGTTTAGAAATTACCCCATAACGATACAAGTGTTATACTCAACCTAACCCGTCCAGGGTTCTTTTCTTCTATATCCTTTTTCCTCTCTATTCTTTTCCCCTTTTTTCTTTTATAGGGGTGGAGCGAGTGCAGCACCTGGATCCCCAGGGACGCAGCGATCCACTGAGACTGAAACGATGGGGTCCTTGAAAATTGGGTCCCTAAATGTCAGGGGCTTTAATACGCCCCAGAAGCGCCAACAGGTAACATACGATATGCATAAACGGGGTGTACAGATATTATTCCTCCAGGAGACACACTTTAAAGAGGGTCATGTTCCTTCCATGGGAGAGAGACACTTTACTGATTGGATTCATAGCACTAACCCGGAAGCTAGGTCTAAAGGGGTGTCGGTTGCCTTTCACCGGGGACTACCGTATACGCTGATGGACTCAATAATTGACCCTGGAGGGCGGTACGTCTTCCTTAAACTGAGGATAGCAGGAGGTCTTGTGACCTTGGCAAACTGGTATCTTCCTAACAGGGAGCAGACAAGAGTTTGTAGAGCCCTCTTGCTAAAATTGGCAGATTTTGCTGAAGGCCAAGTCATCATAGGAGGTGATTTTAATTTTGTCCTTGACCCATCCATGGATTCCTCTTCGGGTAGATGGGTGGCCCCACCTAAGAGGTTGAGGGCTTTTCGGGATCTTCTACGCAGATTGCAGTTGGTGGATGTATGGAGAATTCTCAATCCTTCTGGTAGAGACTATTCTTATTTTTCAGGAGTCCACCAATCATATAGTAGGATTGATTTGTTTCTTGTCAGCCACGGGGTTCTATCTTGGACTCCCGAGGCCTCCATTGGCAGTATTGTCTTGTCGGACCATAGCCCTGTCTTTTTGTCCTTGGAGATCCCGGGGCTGGCCAAGAGGGAGTGGACTTGGAGGCTAAACGGTCATCTTTTGAAGGATGCCAACTGTTTGGCTGATCTGAGAACAGATATTGCCACTTTTACTCAGACACACGCACAGGATCCTACGGCTCCACCAATGCAATGGGAGGCTCTTAAGTGTCTTCTTCGTGGTACCTTAATTAAACACGGAGCCAGATTAAAAAAGCTCAGATCGGAACGGATAGACAAATTGTTGATTAAGATCGGAAGACTGGAAAGCGACCACAAGATCACACGAGCTAGGGGGCTGATAGTTGAGCTGACCGCAGCTAGAATAGAACTGCGCAATCTTTTGGACACTAGATTTGAACAATGTAGGGAAAAGAATAGGAGCTTCTTCTATAAAAAGGCAAACGTTAGCGGGCGACCTCTCGCTAGGCTGCTTCACCCTAGGACTGGGCCCACGTATGTTCCAGCCATAAAGTGCCCGACGGGGGGGCTGGTGCACAGATCGGAGGAGATCTCGAGGGTGTTTCAAGACTTTTACGCAGATCTGTATAGCTTAAGGGGGAAATTTGACGACATGGACCCTGAAGCATTGAAAAATAAACTACGATCCTACATAACAAAGGTGGGAATTCCTTCTTTGTCTGAAGATGATAGGGAGCTCCTCGAGGGGGACGTATCGATGGAAGAAATCTCTGAGGTAATTAAAAATACCTCGTCATCTAAGAGCCCAGGTCCTGACGGTTTCACGATTACGTTCTACAAGACTTTACTCGGTGACTTGCTGCCTCATTTGCTCTCATCTTTTAGAGCCATCTTAGAGGGAGACACCTTCCCCCCACAAGCCTTGGAGGCACACATATGTGTGTTACCTAAGCCGAACAAGGACTTATGTGAGGCCGCGAGTTACCGACCTATATCGCTTATTAATGTGGACGTCAAGCTGTTTGCAAAAATTTTGGCAGACAGGCTATCCTCAAGACTTCCGTCCATCGTTCACCTCGATCAGGTGGGCTTTGTTAAAGGCCGAGAGGCGCGGGACAACATCCTTAGATCCTGTTTACTCATTGAGAAGGCTAAGATGTGGAAGTCCCCTCTGTGTTTGCTTTCCATTGACGCGGAAAAGGCCTTTGACAGGGTCCATTGGGGGTTCCTGAGAGAAGCTCTGATCCATATTGGCCTGGGCACCAGATTCATGAACGGGATCTCTTCCCTCTATTCCTGCCCTCTGCTAGGGTTCGTATAAATGGGGGTCTATCGGGCACGTTCCAAGTAAAAAACGGGACGAGACAAGGCTGCCCACTCTCTCCCCTACTGTATGTTATAGTGATAGAACATCTAGCAAAAGCTATGAGAGACAATTGTGATATCCAGGGATTGGTGGTGGGAGGCGTTCATCACAAGACAGCACTTTTTGCTGATGACGTATTATTGTATGTCACTCGACCATCATTGACTTTCCCCTCTTTGCTGCGGGAATTCGAGACCTTTGGAGGCCTAAGCAATTTTAAGGTCAATTTTTCAAAAACAGAGGTGTTGAACGTCTCCCTGCCTCCGGTCGAAGTGGCTTCATTGACAAGGGATTTTCCCTTTAGGTGGAGGAAGGGCCATATCGTTTACCTTGGCGTGAGTCTCCCAGCTGACATGTCCAACATTTTCCAATTAAACCAGCAAGCCATTCTAGACAAAGTGGGGGCTCTACTGGAGATTTATAGACCCATGAAATTGTCATGGCTGGGGAGGATCCATGTCGTGGGAATGGACATCCTTCCAAGGTTCCTTTATATTTTTCAGGCAGTACCCATGTGGCCTAATGGCGCTTTCTTCCGTGCACTCAGATCAGCAATTTCACGTTTCATTTGGAACGGCAAACGAGCACGAGTAAGCCTGAAGACCTTGACTGCGCCCAGGGAGAGGGGAGGGGCAGGTCTCCCAGACATTCGTGGATACTGTTTGGCAGCCATCCTGGTCCGCCTTATAGATTGGCATTTTAAAGCTGACACCAAGCAGTGGGTGCAGTTAGAACAAGACGGCATTCTAGTACCCCTTCGCTACTTACAGTGGCTATCCAGGGAGGCCTTGGACTCATTGGACCCACTACCCAGCCTTACGAAAGAAACGCTAAGGGCATGGCACGTGGTGAGGAGAGAATTGAAGGAGGCACAGTATGACAGTCCTCTGACCCCGATTTTTCACAATCCTGCCTTTCCCCCTGGGATGTCCAGCCGGAGTCTTCTGGTTGGAATGAAACAGATGACATTAGAATTGGTCGTATCCTACATGAGGGTGGGCTTCCTCCCATTGGGACGCTTCAGGCAGCTACCCCACACGTTAAACTTAAATGGTGGGAGTACTTACAGCTAAGGTCCTTTATTGGATCTCTTACAATCCAGAGGACCCCGACACTGTCACTTTCCAGGTTGGAAGAGGTTTTTGTAGCAGATGAGGCCCCCAGGAGAGGAATCTCGGTCCTTTATGGGATTCTGTCCAGGACCGTAGATACCGAGAACTCGGGATATCGGAAGGCTTGGGAGATAGAACTAGGCAGGGTAATTCCAGACTTGGAGTGGGAAAGGAGTTTCCTTATGGCTCGCAAGTTAGCTGGCTCGTGTGAGGTCCTGGAAAAGAGCCTTAAGTTGCGTTACAGGTGGTACCTGACTCCCGATAGGCTGCATAGATTCTCCCCGGACACCTCGCCCTTGTGTTGGAGATGTAGCGGAGAGACGGGCACATTGCTGCATATATGGTGGGGTTGCCCATCGATCCAGGAGTTTTGGACTAAAGTTTTTCGTAATTACAATCTGGTCATGGGAAAAGACATGGTAGGCTCCCCTGAGATGGCCCTGCTCTCTCTGCTCCCGGGTTCTTGGAAGACCCAGAGGAAAGACATTCTTCGGTTTTGCCTCGCTGCAGCGCGCACTGTGATTCCTCGACATTGGAAGGAACGTGACCCCCCCTCCATTCTAGAGTGGTATTCGGAAATGGAGAAGCTCCGGAGGTATGAGGAATTGTCGGCTGACTTTTCTCAGACCCAACACTCATATGTGTCTACCTGGACAGAATGGATTTTATTTGGTGACGCCCCTGAATTTGGGGACTTATTCACTTGAAAGGCTATAGGATCCTACCTCACATACCTTACTGGCCTGTTTGGAGACCTGCTGCATCTCGCTTTACCTCCTATCCCTCCTATTTGTCCCTGAATCTTTCATCCTACTCCCTCCTTATCCCTTTTTCTTACTTTTCTTTTTTCTTAATTTCTTTCTTTTCTAATTTAATCTATACCTGGACGACCTTGGTTACATTATTCTTTAAGTAAATAGATACTTAGATATTAATACATAAGACGATGTGCTGTCTGAGACCAGCTTGTAATTTTTTTTCTTTTTGGTTGACGCTGGAGATGGGGCAATACATAATATATGTGGGGCAAATAGAGAGGAGCGGCCTTAGCCAAAGGTTCAATATAAGTATGCCTCGCACTGCAACATTGATTTAAATGGCTGATGTCGTTTCTATTTGATGTATATTGTGCCGTACCTCTCTTGCTCTTTTTCCCCCCTTTTTTTTTTTTTTTTTTTTTTTTTACTCTCAGACACTAAGATGTTTATTCTGATAAATATATGAAAAATCTCAATAAAGATATATTTACCCAAAAAAAGCCATAGCCAACTAGAATATTCCTGGCTGGTGTGCCATCTCATTAGTTCTGTGCATAAGACCGGGTTCAGACGGCCATATTTCATAGTCCATATACAGACTGGAGTGCACGGATTGACCAACTTGTGTCCCGATCTGAACATACAGCTTTATATGACTGTGCTTTCTGGACCAATAAGAATGGAAGTATGAATACTGCCTAATAACCAGTACTGTGTAAGAGTTTTCACAAACAACACATTACTTTAAATAAAATATTCCCCTTAAAAAATGTAATAATTTTTGGTTCTGATAACATTTGCAAATGCCGTTTTGATGTTCACCTCAAAGGGATCAGACAAAACTCAGTTTGAAGTCCCTTGGGTCCTTCAGGCGCTGGTGGTGTCAGTTGTTTCACAGACACCGCAAAAAATTAAGGCTTTTTTTATAAACAGAAGCTACAGATGTATATGTAAATAGATGAAAGAATGTGTAATTGCTGGCTGCTAAGACACCAATGTCTGAGATCTTCCCCTATGTTCCCAAGAAATTAGCGCTTTGTGAACGGAGTGGCATTTAGCATATGCAACCACTGATCCAATAGTCAATAGTGGTTGTACATTCTTACTACCAATTTATTCATGCTGGGGAGTCCCATTACCATTATCGGTGTGACTCAACAGATCATACATTTATTGTTGTGTGGATTGGACATAGAAGTTAAGGACAGCCGGCTCCAGGTTCATGCAGACCCTTGGGCGACTGAGCAACCTCTATTTGCTTTCAATTTATCCTCCCAGTCTTCCAAGAACTATGCATTTTATATTTTTCTGTTAATACGAGCTGTAGTTTTTATTGGTACCATTTTGGGGCTTATTTGACATTCTTATCACTTTTTGTTGCATTTTTTAGAGAGGCAAAGTGACCAAAACCAACAGTGATTCTGCCATTTTAATTTGTTTGGTTTTCCTTTTATCTTTCACTGCATGGCATTATTATGCTATTTTAGTACTGTTCTCCTAAGAAGTCCAACCACAAGCTGCTATAAAAGTGCTATCAGGGAACTTATTCCCAACCTCATAAATGCCGCTGTCACAACTGACAGGCAGCTAAAGGGTTGAAATGTGATTCATTCTAGCTTCATATAGTGCCTTCAAAAAGATCTCATACCCCATGAACTTTTCGCATTTTTTTAATGTTACAGCCACAAACGTAAATGTATTTTCTAGTATTTTATGTGGTATACCAACACAACATATGGTTTTCTAAATATTTAAAAAATATAAATCTGAAAATTTTAATGTACATTTGTATTCAGCCCCCTTGAGACAATACTTTGTAGGACCACTTTTTGCTGCTATTACTGTTGCAAGTCTTTTGGGATAAGTCTCCACCAGCTTTGCACATCTTTGGCTGACGTTTTTATTTTTCTTTGCAAAACAGCTCCAGCTCAAAGACGTTGATTGAGAGTATCTGGAAATAACAGTTTTCAAGTCTTACCACAGTTGCTCAATGGGATTTAGGTCTGAACAGTGACTTGGCCATTCAAACACATGAATATGCTTTGATTTGAACTATTCTATTGTAGCTCTGGTAGTATGTTTAAGGTTGTCTTGCTTGGACTGTGATTCAATGCCTTTAGTCTTTTGCAGCTTGTAACAGGTTTTCCTTCAGGATTTGCCTGTATTCAGCCCCATCCATTTTATTATCAACTCTGTCCAGCTTCCTTGCTCTGCTGAAGAAAATCATCCCAACACCATAATGCTGCCACCACCATGTGTGATGATGGGGATGGTGTTTTCACGGTGATATGCCATGTTGGTTTTCCACCACACATAGCATTTTGCATTTAGCCTAAAATGTTTTACTTTTCATTTCACAAGCGCACCTTCTTCCACATGCTATCTGTGTCACATGCATGACTTTTTGCAAACTGCAATTGTGACACTGTATGGCTTCCTTTATGAAATGTCTTTCTTCTTGCCACTTGTCACACAGCAGCAAGAAAATGCTCGACATGCGTGCAAAACGAGAGGAATACCAGTGAATAGGTAAAAGGGATGCGCTGGCAATAGGGAGAGGGTTTACCACTAAACACCCACCTGAATCTGAATCCTGTGCTTTCTATTGTGCATATCTAGATGGGTCCTTCCCCCTGTGTGAGATCACGTGTCTAAGCCCTGGCTGACATTAGGCTAGCCCTAGTGCATAGAGCAGCAAGATGCTAGTCTTAAGGTCCTGTCACACACAACGCCGCTCCAGCGATCCCGACAGCGATAACGACCTGCTGGGATCGCTGGTGTGTCATTACCTGGTCGCTGGGGAGCTGTCAAACAGGCAGATCTCCCCAGTGATCAGGGACCAGGGATCCACCTCCCACATCGCTGGAAGCGATGTTACCAGCGTCCTCCCTGCTTAGCTCAGCCTGTACGCAGGGAGGACGCTGCCTAGATACCCGCTGTTTTTCATAGTTACCGACCCTGTGAGGTCACTGATCTCTGGTTTTGACCAGCGGGAGACCAACGACCAAAAAATGGTCCTGAGCCCTTTGCAGCAATCAGCGACCTCACAGCAGGGGCATGATCGCTGCAAGATGTCACGAATAGCGACATCGCTGGGGAGATCGTTGTAACGTCACAGTTACAACGATCTCGCTAACAAGCTTGTTATGTGTGACTGGACTTTACTATTGCAATAAGACAACACAAGGAGAGAGACAAACAAGCGGGATTAAACACAAACAACAGAATTAATCAGCTTCTCCAATCCAGGGATTTCACAGCTTCTACTGGAAAGAACTTTAATGAAGTTGTTCCAGTTGAAGATGTAGAGTGGTCAGCATAGAAGATCTATAACTGGCATAGGACAGAGCTAGAAGTGAGTTTAGACATAGGAAGGGATTGTTGATAGTAGCTGACATTTAAAACTATAATGATTCTAAAGCGGCCGTCACACGCTACGATTTCTTGCCCGATATCGTTTAAGCGATCTGTTTTTGGATCGCTTAAGCGATATCGTTTTGGCATCGTTGCATGTAATCAAGCAATTTTACTATGTAAAATCGCTTGATCGTGACATCGCAGATCTGAGCTCTGGAGCTCAGATCTAGCGATGAACGATTTCACGATCTTCTTCATCGTGGTGTATAACACCACGATGAACGATCTCCCAGCGGCAGTGCCTATGCTGGGAGATGGTAACTATGGTACACGTCGGGTTACTAAGCGACGCACGGCGCCTAGTAACCCGATGTGTACCATAGTTACCAGTGATCTCGCTGCTCCACATCGCTGGTGAGTCTGTCTGTGTGACATCTCACCAGCTATGTGAGCGATATTGTAAGCGATCGCGCGTGCACGTGATCGCTTACAATATCGCTAGCGATATGGAAGCGTGTGACGGCCGCTTTAGCAGGATAAGAAAGGAACACATAACCCCTTCAGCACTGAAAGGAAATAATTATACTCCACTCATAATAATCGTTGCGTGAGCTCTAAAAAGGACCTGCAATCGGCCAAACACTGTGACCTTCTGATCCCAGTTACCCCAAAGGTCACAGCAGGGTGCTGCACACTAATGACATCAGTGTTCCATAAAGACCAGATTTGAGAAGTATAAGCATAATAATAATTGTCCTGTGAAAGACTCTACCACATATGCTCTCTGTAGCTTCTCCAGACTGAGCATGGACCTCTTGGCTGCTTCTCTAATTAGTGCTCTCCTTGCTTTGGATGTCAGTTTACGTGGACAGCCATGTCTTGATAGGTTTGCAAATGTTCCATGCTGCTTCCATTTTTGGATGATAGACTGAACAGTTCTCTGTGAGCTGTTTAGAGCTTGGGCTATTTCTTTTATAGCCTAACCCTTCTTTACTCTTCTCCACAACATTATCCCTTGCCCGTCTGGTGTGTTTCTTGGTTTTCATTATGCTGTTTGATCCCCAGTGTTTTAAATTACACTGCTGAGACCTTCACAGGACTGCTGTAGTTATACTGAAAATAAATTATTCATAGGTGAACGCAATTTACTAAATAGGTTATTTCTGGAGGCAATTTTTACTTAGGATTTATTTAGTAGTGTCAGAATAAAGTGGGCTGAATAGAAATGCACATCACAATTTTCAGATTTATATTTTTAAAGTATTTAAAAAAAAAACATGAATTATTTCCTATACACTTTAAAAATACTTTCTTAGTTTTGGTATACCACATAAAATCCCAATACAATACATTTAGGTTTGTGGCTGTTAAGTGGAAAAATGTGGAAAAGTTCTCAGGTTAGGAATACTTTATCAAGACATTGAAGACTATGGGGCTGGCTGCACAACACAAACGGCACCCATGCTTTATGGAGCAGGCTCTACTCCATACATGTACTGCTCACAAGTCTGAATGGGCCCCCAGACACCGAGGTCAACATTCACCAGGTGCTGGCATCGGACCTGTTTATTGTGTGGCCGCTTTAAATAAAATAGTTGTTTAGATATTACTTGCACAATATAGGGCCACTCAGTTATTTCAGCATATTTGCTATAGTGCAAATAAATTCACTGCTCTATACCATAAGGTTTTTTTTAGATTGTTCAACTCACTTACATCTATGTGTATGGCTGTTGGGATATTGGCTTACTTGTAAAACCTCCTTGTATTGCAGTATAATTGAATACTTTGACTGTGGTGAGAGAAACCCATTTGAAGCCCTGTTCAAATAAATGGCATAATCTAATATTCTGTTTTTAATACCCTATGACAAGAGCTTTTCTCTCTCCTGGCTTAGGTTACCTTGTTTGGAATGATGTGAAAATTTATAGCCAGGGCAGTCAATCTGTATTCGGATTGCCAAGACTGAATAAATAGTCCTTTGTGCTTGGTTGTTATGTATAGAGCATGTTCTTCTGTATGGCTTGAACATGAGATCCACAGGGATTCATAAAAGTCAAAGCATTGGTATGTGCTGCTGAGAACTGCTGGATAAATGTATAAATTAAAGCTAGAAAGGAAATTGCACAGTAGTGTCATGTAGCGAGCACCAATGTGAGACATCAGCCTTGCAAATAAGCAGTTATCTGTATTGAAATATCATTCTCCTCCGTAATCTTTTAAAATGTAGAGGGGAAAAACTGACTTGGTATCATTTATCATGGAGTCTCTGTGTAATTGTAACATTGCCAGATCAGGGTAACCCTAAAGGGGGTGTCACACGCGTCAATATCGCCTGCACGATATCGGCTGCACGTGACGTTGCAGCGATATTGACGCGTGTGACATACTGCATCAACCAGCGATAAATCGCTGGTTGATGATCGCCAGGTTTCAGAACCAGCTCTGAAACCTGGCGATTGTCGCCCGGTGGACACGCAGCATCGCTGCGTGTGACACCGGGACTAGCGATATTCCAGCTCCCACCGCCTGTCACAAGCGCTGGGAGCTGGTCTCCAAGGTACACTGCGGGTAACTAGGCAGCGCGCGCTGCCTAGATACCCGACTGTGTACCTTAGTTACCAGCCTCCTCCGCTCACCGGGTGAGCGGAGGAGGCTGGTAACTAAGGTACACGTCGGGTATCTAGGCAGCGCGCGCTGCCTAGTTACCCGCAGTGTACCTTGGAGACCAGGCTGCTCCCGCTTCCAGCAGGCTGGCAGCGGGAGCAGGACATCGTGGAAACGATATTTAAATCGTTTCCATGATGTCACTGGTCAATTGATCGCTGGTGAGTCTGTCTGTGTGACAGCTCACCAGCGATCAGCCGTCAATGTCGTCAGCGATCAGATCGCTGACGACATTGACGCGTGTGACACCCCCTTAAGGCCCTCATTCAGATGTCTGTTATTTTCATTATTTTTTTTATCAGATTTTATTAGTGTATGGTTTGTGTATCAGTTTTTACTATCAGTGATTTTCTTGTATGCAAGAAAATGTAAATAAATTACAAGGCTTCTCCTGCCCATAGCAATGTAAAAAATAGACTGCAGATAGATGTCATTAATTTGCTGCCCATGATTTCATTCATAGACTTGTATAGGTGACTTTGATCTAAGACTCAGCTCAAAATCGAACATGTGTCTCACCGAAGTGTACAGATTCCTAGTCTGCGGTGCAAAATGGGTGACGACAGGGATAATAAAGAAAGAATGCCCTGGCTTTAGGGAGAGGGGAGTTGGGTCACCTCCTCACACTCATCTGTGTCTTGCCCTGAGCTCCCTAACATCCCTAAACAGGTCCTTCCCCCCCCCCCATTGCCATCACATGCCTATGCGCTTTCTTACCCTAAACTAACCCTGGTTGGCGCGCTGGCTGGCAAGGATGCTAGCCTCCCCTCTACAAATACATCATAGGGAAATGGTAAACAAACTTAAGAAAATAGATACAGACAAGGACTCCGAATGTCTTCAATGCAGCAGGACTCCATAACTACATTAAACACAACTTCAAGACATTTTCAAGAGACAGGCTCCTTCCAAAGTGGACCACATAGAATAGATTCTATCACCGGTGTCAGATGATCAGTCATGTGGCTACTTATAGTGGCGGGGAGTGGCAATAGAGGTACATTTGAGGATTGAGGTTACAAGAAGCAGCTAGCAAGGAAAGAGTCCTCTTAACTCCTGAAATGTCAAAAGAAAGCAAAATACATTTAAACACTAGTTGAAGTCCTGCGGTCAATAAGTCATTGTGACCTTCTGGTTCCAGACTCGCAATAGGACCAGGGTTAATAAAGAGATATACAGCTGCACTCTGGGACACCAGAAAAAAGGAAAATATGGCCTAGCGAAACTGCTGTGAAAATACTAAAGAGGTCAACTACATGAAACTAATGTAAAATGTAAATAAGGCATAGCAAAACTGCTTAGGAATTTTTGAAAATAGAGAAACTTGGCTGATTTGTTGGCCAATCCATGTAAGCCTGATAACCAAAGACAAGGTGTTCTCCTGTATTGGGTGCATAGCCTGAAATGCCTCTATGTGTGATTAAACTCTGCATATGTGGACAGTTAGGAACCTGGCTAAAATAAGATGGTGGAGACACCATGGCTATGGGGCGGGGGTGCAGCGAGGGTGCATTCGGGAACACAAGAAAAAAGGAAAACTGCTGTGAAAATACTAGAAAAGGCTAATGTAAAATGTAACAGAGGAAATAAGGCATAGCAAAACTGCTTAGGAATATTTGAAAATGAAGAAATGTAGCTGATGTATTGGCCAGTACATGTGAGCCTGATAACCAACAACAAAGTGTTGTTCTTTTTCTTGTGTCCCAGAATGCAGCTGTATAACATTTATTGATGTTTATTTCAGCTGGCACCTGTTCACATTAACTGGTGTCGCTGGTCAGTTTTAGACCCCAGCGTTAGACACACTCATGACAACATATCTGTGATTCTTTTTGTAGACATATAGTTCAAACGTGAACATCTCCATAGATTATAATGGGTGTGTTCTATCCGTAATGCACACACCTGAAAAACAGACGTTTGAATGAGGCCCAAGACTGAATTCAGATATCCTCATTTTCTGACCCAAACTAACGCCTCATTGGTATGTATGAAACTGGTAATTCAGGTCAGGAGATGTGTGACCATTGCCATCCATATACACACTGTGAAAAACAGATTTCTGAATTCTGTCTTATTTGAAGCAATATCATATATTGTAAAAAAAAATTATGAACCGATCTGCAAGTGTGGATATGCATTTATCTTGTTGATTTGCATTGTGCAAAGAACATTTTGACAGCTTTAATGGGATAAAGCTCCTATTACCTAAGACTTTTGTATAACCAGCCAAGCTACAGCAGATGTTTTGTCAGTCTAGCGTGCACTAGATAGATAGACTCGGCAGGGATGCTGTACAGTGTTAAGGGCTATGGTGAGTGGGGGGTGGGACACCATGAAAGCACATGCATCAGCAATCACTGTTCGCTCATGCATTGTTTAGACACTTTTTGTTAGTATATCGTATATACTGTACTCTGCAGCTCATACATTTACACACTGGGACAGATTTACTAAATCTGGGCAAGGCCTCATTCAGACATGTGTTATGCTAAGTTAACACTTTTTGGTTAGTTTTCACATCAGTTTTTAGAAGTCAAAACCAGGTGTGGATGAAAAATACAGAAGTGGTGCACATGTTTCTATTACACTTTTCCTCTGTTCCACTCCTGGGCATGGCTTGTAAATACTGATGTAAAATACTGACTAAATACTGAACACGTGAACGTGGTCTAATAGAAATATGTCACCACTTCTATATTTTTCATCCACTCCTAGTTTTGACTGACAAAAACTGATGTGAAAAACTTATTAAAAAAAATTGAACATGTGAACATAGCCCAAGTCCACATTTGCTAAAAAATGGTACGTGTGTCGTCAGTGTGACGTCACCAGTTACCTTGCAGCAGGTCTTGGCTCACTCATTCAGTGATCATGCACCATGGGAGCAGACAGATTTGTTCTTTCTACCCGTGGTCTCTGATGCCAAGGTGAAGTTACGCAGCTGTGGCTGGCAGCTCGCAGCTTGCCGCTTTCACTGGGCTAGACTGAAAAATACTGCGATGCCCCACCCTTTTTTGTTTAACAACCTATGACGGCGGGATTGGTTGCCATACACTAGTACGTATGAAAACCAAGCACAATCACCATACACATTGAGGAAATACAGTTTGATGCAACAGCCAATCATAGAGGCTCTCTGAGTGTGATCATCTGTGTTTGGCTATTGACGGTTAGTGCAGTGAATACGCATGACGCTTAATAGACGGCTCTGGAAGCAGCAGGGGGACACTGGTAAGCCCGATCTACAATAGAGAGCGAGAAATCGCAGACATGCCTAGACATGCGCAAAGTGAAATCCAGATCAGTATCGTCCACATCCATGCAGAGACCGATGCGCCACCATTGCAACCATTTGTGGTTTTCAATCCGTGAAACAAATCAGGATGCATGAGTATTTTTTTATGCTCACCGAAATCGCAACATCACAACGACGCAGAGGGACAGATGCGCTTAGATACTCATACATGCACATGTCCATGCGTCCCCATGTTAAATATAGTGATGCATGACGGGTCAGTATGCATGCAGATTTGGACAGATAGCTTCACAAATGACAAAAACTTTAGTGTGAAACCAGCCTTATTTTAGTCATACTACTTTTCTTAACCAATGGAACTGTCACATTATTGCTTTTTGTTTTTTCAATAGAGTTTCTTGTGTGACATACTATAATCTGTATCAATATCTGAAAAAATGTCTGTTATTGAAATTGTATCTTAACGTGACACAAAGATTTACATCCCGGTCTGTAAAGTTTTTTTGGTTTCAGTAAATCCTGTGTAAATGCTTCTGACTTAGAGCGAAGTCTAGATAGCAGATTTTGTGATAGACTAATTAACATAGAAATTTGGTTGAGTATGTTTATGAACTGGCATATTTGCAAAAAGATTGGTCATTTGAAGTTCATAGTTAATATTTTGCTATCCGTCTTGGGATTACGTATATTTTTACATTGATTACTAACAAAGACCAGTCAGCACCTCAAAACAGAAATAAAGACTAATACAATCTCACTAAACGGACTAAGAACATTCCAACTGATGTACTGTACATTTTGTTTTATTAAGCAAAGTAAACATTCACAGTGCAAAGTGAAATATTAAGTGAACCTCTATGTTAATGGCATCTTCAATGTTATTAAGGGGGATATTCAGGATTGTAAAGAGTAAAATACAAGTGTGTGTCTAAGCACTGGCAGGCAGGAGCTTCCACCTACCTTTCTTTTGTGCCCATTGACATTTGCTGCCAACATGAAGGGATTTTAGACCTGTCGGCGAATTTGCATCTTCTGCTGATGCAACGTCAACAGAGAGGTGGCTTCTCTGCTCTTGTTGAAGGGCGTCATAGCCAACATCATGCTTAATGACGCCGCTCCCCCACTTAAATAGCGGGGAGCCTGTTGTCAATCAGCATGATGTGACTGTCCCGCCCCTTCCATAGAACAGAGCGTGAAAGGAGCTACCGCTCTGTTAACACAGCCATTTTATCCCAGTCAGAAGTGGTTTGTGACAGCTGTGTGGTGGTGAACAAGCTGGGAACAACAGGCAGGTAGGTAGCATCTGCCTGCCTGTTAGTGCTTGGGCACATTTTTATTTTAATACAAATCCCTGATAAACCCCTTAAGGTGATGAAATTGGAAGTACCAATCAGAGTCATTCAATGCTGAGTTGCTGACAAATTTGTTTAAATAAAGAGTTACTGAAGATTACATAAAACATGTTATAAAGATGTCTTCAAATAAAGAAACTTTATTACTACAGCTAGTCTCCCTAGAGTGGGCAAACTTGCAGATGTTTTGGGTTCGGTGGATTCAGCTGAACTTTTCAAAAAGTCCTGGTTCGGTGCACAGATGTGAGCTGCAGCCCCAGCTTTCTGCGTTATATTGGCTAGTTATTAAAATACGTCGGATATTCTTACTCACAGTTTCAAGATGCATGACAGATGCCTGAACTACCTATGCTGGGTATTCAAATTGATTGTACTCACTTTCATATGTAGATGTCACAGATAAATTAACTCAGCCGCAAAAACATTGTACTAAGAGTCCAGGAGAAGTGGATATGCTTTTCACTGAAATTCTTGTATTGATGTACAATGCAGCAGGTAAAAAGAGTGATTCTTCACAGAGCAGTAAAACGTGTCCATACGAAGATGGATGACAGGAACCCGAATTGAGAGGAATGGAGGAGTTTGCTGACCCGCAGAAGCTACAGGAAGAGGAAAAGGACAAAATACCAAAAGGCAAAGCTACTGCCCAGTAACACAGCACTAAAATTCTGAATAAAATAATTCCCATTCATGGGACATAACATGCTTTTTTAAAATTAAATATTAAAAAAGTGTGCCCCCTCTCTCCCCCCCCAAACTTTGATACTTATCCAAGATAAGCACATGGCTGTGGTTGGGCTTCTCTGCTGGGAAGCCCATGCTTTGCCACCCCCCACCCCTCCAGGGCTAAGAATAACACCCCGCACCTGCCCCATAAATGGCGCATCCGTTAGTTGCACCTTTCCTGGCGCTTTCCTCGGCTCTTCCTGATTGGCCTGGTGTGGTGGCAATCAGGGTAATATAGAGGGTGATGACAACTGTGGGGTTGACAGCTGACATCAAGCCCTGGATTGGTGATGTACAGGTCGAGACCATACAATCTTGAATAGACACAGAAAAAAAACTTTATTTGAAATAAGACACAAATGACCTCTTTTATCCATTTATTAAACCCAAACATTCCTTGCAGCTCTGATGTAATCCACAACGAGATCCCTGAAAGCTTCTCGGCTCTGCTACATTCAGATTTTGCTCTGAGCGGTGACATTAAAGTGACCGCTAAGCAACAGCTCTGGCACACACTGACAGCTGTGCCAGTGAGAGTGGTGATGTTAATGAGGTTCACAACTGTGTTTTTTACTGTTTAGTTAGACACAATTTTTAAGTAATCAATGCAGAAGTATGGGTAATTTCAAAGGGCTCACTTTTTTTTTTTTTTTTTTTTATTGTACTTTCATGTTTTAAATACATTGATCAGATATCATGAGTGCTAGACAGATTTGCTCCTGCAGTAGATAGACTGGTTATTTTTTCCTATATTTGTTTATAGTGTAAATCAAAAGGTACAGTCAGTTGAAGTGTAGAATAGGAAGTCAGATGATGAAGTTGCTGCTTTGTTTTAGAATATGAAGTAAATTTTCCTACTCTGTTTTCTTCTCAGCCAGCAACCCAGGGGCAATCCATTGGACTCCAAAATGAAAGGTATCTTTATCATTTTTATAAACCATAAATTGCTTCATGAAGCATAGAAACTAGTTTATAGTAGCATATAAGTCATAGTGCGATTTGTGTGCAGAGTGCCTTACTTACTGAAATGTTATTGGGCATGTACAAAAAGACGAATTCAGCCAATTCATGAAAGTGAACAATCTTATATCTTTACAGACTGTGATGAATTGTAATAAATTATATTTTAATTTCAACAACATAATACTATTATTTGGACTAACCATGCATTCAGTATATCAAATGTATATTTCAGTGATTTTAAGAACAAAAGTAGAGCATTACACTCCTCTGTTTGCAGCCGTTCTCTGCTTTGGCTCGTAGCGTTAACCTTCTCCTCTGAGATCCAATTTTAGCCTCAATTTTCAATTACATTTTTTTTTTAAGATAGACAGCACACATCTTAAAAATAAATAAATGTGAGGAATTAAAATGCAAGTATATTAGAAAGTTGCATACCTTTTCATATTAAAATGGTTTAGCCTAATTTACATGAAATCTGAAAACCTCAAAAAAACTATAATTAAAGAGCACAAAAATTTCAGCGACTAAACTAGTGGCTTGATGCTGTACTATATGCTAGTATATGTAGTAGTAATTAGTCATCCATTTACCTTTGTGGCAGAAAAATACATATTTTGATCATTATACTGTTTGTAAAAAGCATCCTAGGACATATGGAAGTAGTTCTGGAGCTGTGCCACTTATATACCTTATATACCTGAGGAAGGCTATTTTATGACATACATAGCCGAAATGCGTTGTTTTAATTATGCTTTTATGAATCTTATGATTTTTATTACTGTGAAGCTATTTCAAATAAATCTCAAAGAAAGAAAAAGGAGTCAGTGTCCTTATCATAAGGTCAATCTCTTTGGGAGCACTCAATCATCTGGATACCTTGATTATTTGCGCCATTGAAATCAATGGCAGGCTACAGCAAACACATAGAAAACACATTCAAAGGTCTCCAAAAGCTGCCAAACTACTCAGAATGGACAACAAACATCAGAAAAAGTGATGACAATCCAAACACAGTACAAATAGTCAGATGCAAAGTGGCATTAGTTTTCTACTTTAAGTAAAAAGACCATAATTTTCGTGGAATATTACAGGAAATAGGGAGGTCAGAGACCTGTTTTGGCCTTGTAGACTGGATAAACTCAAGGCTCGTGCAACCGCTCCCATCAAAGTTATGCCCGCCACACACAGGTGAGACCACGATCAGGTTTGTGTATTACTACAGGAAATAAGAGAGACCTGTTTGGGTCTAGTGGGCCAGATAAATTCAAAGCTCTTGCAAGCGTTCCCATCAATGATATGCAGCGCCACGCACAGGTGGGACCCACCATTAGTTTTGTGGAGTACTACAGGAAATAATGGAGAGGTAGGTGAGAGACCTGTTTGGGCCTAGAGGGCCACATGAAGTCAAAGCTCATGCATGCATTCCCATCAATAATATGCCCCGCCACACACAGGTGGGACCACCATTAGTTTTGTGTAGTACTACAGGAAATAATGCAGAGGTAGGTGAGAAACCTGTTTGGGCCTAGAGGGCTACATAAATTCAAAGAACTTGCAAGCGTTCCCATCATTTATATGCCCCGCCACACACAGTTTGCACATTGATCATAAAGATGTTATTGTGTGTGTATTTTGGTATTTTTGCTACACTTTCATATCTGGTAAGGCAAGAATCGAAAAGACAATCTACAGAGGGACATGAACTAATGATCCTTTTGAAAAATGAACAGTTCGCATTGTTTAAATGTAACATGTCTGATGTGGATTCAGTGATTTAAATGTTGTTTAACCACTGTTATGACTTTATTCTAAAAATTTAATCAATTTAAATTGAATGAATTTGTGGCCCTCTAGGCCCAAACATGTCTCTGACCTACCTCTACATTATTTCCTGTAGTACGCCACAACACTAATGGTGGTCCCACCTGTGTGTGGCAGGGCATATTATTGATGGGAACGCTTGCATGAGCTTTGACTTCATGTGGCCCTCTAGGCGGGGCATGTCATTGATGGGAACGTTTGCATGAGCTTTGACTTTATCCGGCCTACTAGGCCCAAACAGGTCTCTGACCTACCTCTCTATTATTTCCTGTACTCCATGAAACTGAAGGAGGTCCCACCGGTGTGTGGCAAGGTAAATCATTGATGGGAATGCTTGCATGAGCTTTGACTTCATGTGGCCCTCTAGGCCCAAACAGGTCTCTGACCTACCTCTACATTTTCCCGCAGTACTCCACAAAACTAATGGTGGTCCCACCTTGCGTGGCGCTGCATATCATTGATGGGAACGCTTGCAAGAGCTTTGAATTTATCTGGCCCACTAGACCCAAACAGGTCTGTTCTTCAAAGTAATCCCTAAACCTATCAACTATCTCTCTATCTAACTTGCAATTGAATCGCTATCTATCTAACTAGCTTGATCTGTATTTCACACAGCAGCACCAGCAGCGGTGCCATCTGACACTGAGCTGCAGCACTGAGAAAATGGCGAGCAGGGTAAAATGGCCGGGTTTTATATGGCAAGGGCATGTGACATGCCCAGCCAATGACACAAACCCTTGTGTTTAAAAAAAAAAAAAAAAAAAAAAGTGCACTTTCCTCTATGCATGCTGATAGGCTGACACCGGACCACCCACAGTAAGTAAGTGGCAAAGAGAAAAAAATGGAGATCTGCATTATTTCAGTACACACGTATCCACAGCCCCCCTCCCACCCGCCATTTATTCCTAGACACTGAAACTCATAATTGCATTCACCTAAAGCATTACTGTGAAAAGTCAGTAATACTTTTGGTGAACGAAGCGTTATCAAACAAACTCGAATTACCGGATTTTTAGCAAATTGTTCGAATTCGTCGAATAACTCGAACATAGCCCAAAACAGGTTGAATTTGAAATTGGCGAACAATTCTGATGGAACGTCGCTGATCTCTAGACCTGATCTTAAATGCTAGAGACTTTATCCTCAGGGTATGACGCAGATTGTTGTGGAGTACTAGTTAACTTTAGAATAAATAAAACCTTTAGATGACTAATTTCTTCGCCGGAGATACACTCTGCCAGTCAATATCAGCACATGTAAGATTACGGACTGCAGAAGAATGTCAGTAAAGCAGAAACCAGGTAAAGTATGAGGAAGGTTAGGAAGGAGAAGCTATAGCAATTTGTCCATCTTGAGACTGTATGGGAGTCTCAGGATATTGTTCTGTAGGGGTAATGGGCAGACATTGAGAGCAGTAGTGTGTGCTGTGGAATAGAAATGCAACGGTCGCTAGGGCTGGGGTACTCTGTAGCCCAGCCGGCGGTCTTTTAGGGAAGTCACTGTGGCGGTCACCCAGCTCAGTGGCCCTGACCAAGCAAATGAAGGGAAATATTTACAGGGGATTTGTAGATGATTGTGACGCCACCTGTGGTATCTGCTCAGGGATGACCAGCACTGCTTGTGTAGTTTCCCAGGGGATAGGATAGGCAGCTAGTATAGAACACTCCCCACAGGCAGAGAGGGCCCCTGGGATTTAGTATGAGAGTCTATGTGGATGATGGTGGTAGTAAAAACAACCTACAAAGAATGAGTTCATAGCCCGATTAAGGTATAAAATCAAATATTTTATTGGTACAGATTTAAAAAACATAATACTTCATGCAATTATAACAATAGGGATAAAAAAACACCACAAATTTAATGCATCCAATCAATACCATACACCAAACGGAAGAAAAGGAACCCAAGTTATATGTAAAAAACTGTGAATAATCAGAATAAATACAGGTAATACTATATGTCATAAAGTGCGTTTAGTGTGTCAAGGGGGTCCTTTAAAGTAGTATATACTGGATGTAAGTATTAAGAAGGTGGAAGAACCGGTTTATTTACTCATTTGACACATTAAATTCGTGGTGTTTTTATCCCCATTATTATGTTATAATTGCACGATGTATTTTTTTTTTTTAAATCTGTACCAATAAAATATTTTTCTTTTTATTGAGTTTGTATTTTTAATAACAAGGAAAAGAAAAACAATCCAACCCCCATACCCCCTCAGCCATCAATAGTTACAGCGAAAATACATCCAACAATCTCCCAAGACATACAAAGTCAGAAAAATGTTTGATTTTATACCTTAAAATAAACTCGTTCTTGGTAGGCTGTCTTTACTTTGTGTTTGCCTAGTTACTGTTAGTGGCCTATTCTCTGGTTCGTTGATGGTGGTAGTTAATGCAGTGTGCAGCAAGGATGTGAAGAAAAGAAGCAGGAAGACAGCCTTTTTACTTTCATTAGTGAGAAAGTTGTTGAGTCTGAGGCACCGGTCACCAGGTCCAGGAGGTCTGGTCAGCCTGGAAGCAGTCGGAGTCCACCCCGCCAGGTGGGTTTGGAGGCCTACCTGCCACACATTTTAATTTTGGGTCCCAGCTGCCTGTGAGCTATTCTGTGGCTTTCCTTTTGCAGTAAACTCCTGACTAGCAGAAAGTGCGAACCTGTAACAAGTACTGCTGTGTTGCTTGCAGCTTCCGGCTCTCGTTAGACTGTTCAATCTTTTGTCCTCCAGATTCTATTCACAGGGTGTGCAGTCTCTATGTAACCCAAGACTGTGGCGCCCTCAGCTGCGCTGCTCTGGGGTGAGCTATCCAGCTCTTCACTCCCAGAGCTCTCTCTCCACCTTCTGCTTCCTCTCCCTATCCTTGCTCTCTCACACTACATCCTCTAACCCCTCCCCTTAGCCAGAGGAGGCCGCATCCCCAGAACTCATGTCAGGGGTTCCATTTTAAAGGGAACCAACCACCTCCGATCACCCTAATACACAGTTAGTACATGTCCCTGCACCCTAAGGATACCTTTCCAGCACTGTTTTTGTGTAAAATCTTGCATTAGTATAACTCGTATAAAGAGTTTATAAACTTACTAGCCTGGTGACTTCTGGGCGTATCCCTCCTTCTGTTATACTTCAGGGCTGTGCATTGCATGTCTGTGCTCCCCCTCCCTCCGTGCCTGCTGCCCTGCCCTGATGGGTGTGATCGTTATCTCCTCTGCACAGAGGGAGGGGGAGCCATGCAATGAATGCACAGCCCTGAAGTATAACAGAAGGAGGGATACGCCCAGAAGTCACCAGGCTAGTAAGTTTATAAACTCTTTATATGAGTTATACTAATGCAAGATTTTACACAAAAACAGTGCTGGAAAGGTATCCTTAGGGTGCAGGGACATGTACTAACTGTGTATTAGGGTGGTTCCCTTTAAGGGATCAGGTCTTGTGTGTGCATGTGGGGGCTACCTAACATGGAGAGGTTCCTCTGCTTCCAAGCATGATACCACCTTCAGTGAGAGATGTGTGTCTGAAAAATACCTTTCAGTTCACAATGATGTACAGATTATAAGGGTATTTTATCATCATTTTGCCCTGCTCCTTGCCTAAGATACCATGACCAGTTTCCTTGCCAAGGAGAGTTTTGCAAACTCTTTATCATAAGCTGGATCTGACCAATTTCTACTGGCCACCTTAAGCAACATCAGAGACCACATAGTTCAGCCCATTAGCCGCAGATCTAAGCTGCCAAACATCAGGCGCGCACCGCATCAGCAGTTATACAGTGTTGGCCAAAATTATTGACACCCCTGCAATTCTGTCAGATAATACTCAGTTTCTTCCTGAAAATGATTGCAATCACAAATTCTTTGGTATTATTATCTTCATTTAATTTGTCTTCAATGAAAAAACACAAAAGAGAATGAAGCAAAAAGCAAAACATTGATCATTTCACACAAAACTCCAAAAATGGGCCAGACAAATGTATTGGCACCCTCAGCCTAATACTTGGTTGCACAACCTTTAGCCAAAATAACTGCGATCAACCGCTTCTGGTAACTATCAATGAGTTTCTTACAATGCTCTGCTGGAATTTTAGACAATTTTTCTTTGGCAAACTGCTCCAGGTCCCTGAAATTTGAAGGGTGCTTTCTCCAAACTGCCATTTTTAGATTTCTCCACAGGTGTTCTATGGGATTCAGGTCTGGACTCATTGATGGCCACCTTAGAAGTCTCCAGTGCTTTCTCTCAAACCATTTTCTAGTGCTTTTTGAAGTGTGTTTTGGGTCATTGTCCTGCTGGAAGACCCATGACCTCTGAGGGAGACCCAGCTTTCTCACACTGGGCCCTACATTATGCTGCAAAGTTTGTTGGTAGTCTTCAGACTTCATAATGCCATGCACACAGTCAAGCAGTCCAGTGCCAGAGGCAGCAAAGCAACCCCAAAACATCAGGGAACCTCCGCCATGTTTGACTGCAGGGACTGTGTTCTTTTCTTTGAATGCCTCTTTTTTTCTCCTGTAAACTCTATGTTGATGCCTTTGCCCAAAAAGAGAGAACATTCTTCCAAAACGTTTTAGGCTTTCTCAGGTAAGTTTTGGCAAACTCCAGCCTGGATTTTTTATGTCTCGGGGTAAGAAGTGGGGTCTTCCTGGGTATCCTACCATACAGTCCCTTTTCATTCAAACGCCGATGGATAGTACGGGTTGACACTGTTGTACCCTCGGACTGCAGGGCAGCTTGAACTTGTTTGGATGTTAGTCAAGGTTCTTAATCCACCATCCGCACAATCTTGTGTTGAAATCTCTTGTCAATTTTTCTTTTCCGTCTACATCTAGGGAGATTAGCCACAGTGCCATGGTCTTTATACTTTTTGATGACACTGCGCACGGTAGACACAGGAACATTCAGGTCTTTGGCGATGGACTTGTAGCCTTGAGATTGCTCATGCTTCCTCACAATTTGGTTTCTCAAGTCCTCAGACTGTTCTTTGGTCTTCTTTCTTTCCTCCATGCTCAAAGTGGTACACACAAGGACACAGGACAGAGGTTGAGTCAACTTTAATCCATGTCAACTGGCTGCAAGTGTGATTTAGTTATTGCTAACACCTGTTAGGTGCCACAGGTAAGTTACAGGTGCTGTTAATTACACAAATTAGAGAAGCATCACATGATTTTTCTAACAGTGCCAATACTTTTGTCCACCCCCTTTTTTTATGTTTGGTGTGGAATTATATCCAATTTGGCTTTAGGACAATTCTTTTTGTGTTTTTTTCATTGAAGACAAATTAAATGAAGATAATAATACCAAAGAATTTGTGATTGCAATCATTTTCAGAAAGAAACTGAGTATTATCTGGCAGAATTGCAGGGGTGTCAATACTTTTGGCCAACACTGTATATGTAACATCCTTTTTAAGCGGGTATTGAGGAGTCTACTGTTACTTATCTTTTTGTTTCCATTTTTTACTGTACTGTTTTTCCTTATTTCCATGTGTACCACAGCGTACTTACTATCTACCTCTTTTTAATCTATTGGGAACTGTGTAATAAACCCTTTGCTTGTACACAGTAAATATGTCTGATAGCAGTATACTTCAAAACCTTGTACAACAAAGCAAAAAAACACAATTCTAGTAAATGTAGATTAACTATACAGAGTGATTTTAATGAATATAAAATATTGTACTAAAATGTGTGTAGTGGTTTGCTAATGTATTTTCGTCCTGTTGATCTATATATAGTAATAATATCAATTAAATAGTTGAGATTCCAAGATTTTTATATATCCAATTACTTTGAGTAAACCATGCATAGTAAAACTATTGACAAACTAAGCGATTTTGTTGATGGTAAACTGCTCAAGCCTGTGTCAGCAGAACCCTGGTGTAATATAGTTCCTACAATTCATCATGTATTATAATGATCCAAATTGTACTGAAAATGCACACGGCCATTTTTTATACGTGTCTGTTGTACATCATTTATAAAAATAGAATTCAGCATTTAATGAATTTGAAAAAATTACTTTTGTAGCATTTTTATTTCAGTCAGTAAGAAGGTTAGAAGTAAACCAAGTGATCAATTACAGTATTTATACATTGAGCGTTTTACCTTGAGTGTTAATGGTGAATAAGTAGAAAAGTGTGTTTATTTCATGAGCAAGAATATAAATTAGAGATATTTGTTTTTGTGAAATTAAGGATTGTTGTTGTTGATAGTCCTCATTGGAGACTATCCGGGTGTTATTTGCAGAATCCTCTGTGCAGTCTAGGATTCCGAAGGAAATGGTAAATTATACACATAATATAATAGTTAAGGAAAAAACAGCCACTCTCTGACGCCCTCTTATTGTCAGGACAGTGAGAGGATTGACCGAAGATGAGGAAGGGCCGCAGTTGCCCTGTAAGTACTGATTTTTTTTTTTTTTTAAGTAAAACAAGGGTACAGGAGCGCAATGTGTGAAACCTGGTGGTCTAAGGGGTTAATGGATTGCATGCCAATTGGCCACTCACCCGGGGGGTTGTGCAGTCTGGAAGCAGAGGAGCCCCCTCTCAGAAGCTGCACGAGATGCCTGTCCTGTAGTCCTGCCTCAGTCCATGTGATTCCAGAAGGTCACGTGATCCAAGTCAGATGTGACATCACCACAGGTCCTTCAGCTGTTATTGTTGTTAAGGTGCTTCACAGGTCCTCAAAGAGGAGAAATTAAACAACGCCCTGGCACAAAGCAGCTCCACCAGTGATCCCACAAAGGAATTATAAAATAAAACAAAGGGAAAATGGAAACTGGAGTTTGAGCGCTAAGGCACAAAGCAAAGGAAACGTACTAGCAGATTTTCAAACCTTTTATTATTAGCTCCTTGTATGGACCACAACGCTGATTTTTTTTTTTTTTTTTTTTTTTTAAGGCATTCACTGTGAGAGTGGTGTATGTACCCAAGTCCCAGGCAGGGCATACACACTAGATCCTCCACAATGTCGCTGCCAGAGTTCCTCAATAACACAAGCACAAAATACTGCCACCAGTTACTCGCTCAGTAACAGCCAGGTCTGTTAACAGGCTTATATTGAGTAAAAAAAACATGGGTGAAATATGATATTAAACAAGCACACAAACTTGGGGATTTCATGGATTGAGATAAAAGAGCAACCCAAGATGAAATTACATATTTATTCACCAAAAGGGCACTCTAACTAAATACTATTTATAGTCAGTTAAGCAATTAAAAGGTAGTAATACACGACCGCCATATGCAGACAAATGTAATTCAGTTACCAGCTTTCTTGCTGCTGCTGGCTACACGGAGGCAGTGTAGAGTCACAGGGATACCTGGTGGATAATGCCCAATGTGTAATGTGACATGTCCCCCTTGAAGACAGAAACCTGAGCAGAATGGGACAGTTGTTTTTATTCTGAAGGTTGCTAGCCCCTCTCCTGCCCACGGGCTGTCCTGCAATACCCTCCTCTGTCCTCTGAGCCGAAAGATTCCTAAGTTATGATGAGTCATAAATTTCCACCGGGATGACTGAGGAAAATGGTTTGAGCACCATCGGATCCAACTGGCTCCAAACTGCACTTGAAGACCAAATACTGCTTCTCTAGCTGGCTTCTACTTGCCAGTCTCTGTATCTCCTCAATGAAGGATGCTAGAATAAGTTGAAATGCATGGGTGTGTGTAGCTGGCTGTCATAATTTCAATGATATGATTGGTGTAGGCCTAGGATGTATGATCACTCCATAATTCCTATTATAATGATGGCTCTAGTGTGTCTGCTACTCGTGTGGGAACTTAGCAGTTTTGCTCGCCCTTATTTCCTTTCGAGTAAGGCGTGTGAAACCCATATTACTGTCACTGTAGGTTTGTCACAAGAGGGGTCCTAATCTTCATAGGGGAGCTATAGTGAATCTGTCACCTACCATCTGGGACAGTAGAGAGAAGTGACCTTAGATTTATTGAAAAGTGACACCTATCTGGTAGGGGCCTTTTGTTCGGGAAATTAAATTTTCTTGGGTCTGAAAGAGCTCTGAACAATAGAATGCAGAGGGGAATGCTAATTATTTGCAGGGCCAAATTTAAGAACACACCGTGGAACTACACCATGTTCCAAATTATTATGTAAATGTTCTTTTTCTCTGATTTTCCTAAATGATTGGTGCAAATGACAGTCAGTGTAATAAAAGTCATCACCTGTTAGGCCGGATTCACACTACGGCCTGATCAGGTCCGGGGCTGTCCGGTCTAAACAGGACAGCCCCGGACCCGATCTAGAAACAGAATCGGAGGGCAAATATGCCCTCCGGTCTGGTTTGCAGCCGGATGCAGCTGAGCGCAGCAGCTGGAATTTCAAGATCGCTGCTAGTGGGGAGCTAGCCGCTCTCCTGAAATCTCTGCAGGAGACAGCTGGTGGTGCTGAAGTTTAGCAATGCTCGCTGCTAAACTTCAGCAGCCGGCATCTGGTTCCCCGATCCGATGTTTTTGTCAGACAGGGGCGATCTGGCGCCATAGACTCCCATGTTAGGGAGCGCTGGATCGCCCCAGATCTGGGAGGATCCGATTTGGGCAGATTTTCGCCCCGACGCAAAAACGTTGCAAGCAACTTGTAATTTATCTGCAGTGAGATCAAGCTATTATGTCTCACACAGGATCGGTCTGCTCTGAGTAATGCCTGTGTGACATTTAAAGAGACATTGTGCGATGATATGTGTGGGGGAGGGCAGTATAGCAAAGGTGGCTATGCTAGGAGAGGAGAAGAGCTGACAGAAGGGTTTCTAATGTTCCACAGCTAAACTCAGCTGCACAGCCACTCCCCTGCAGAGACCTTGTCTGAAAGGCTTTAGTCATCTTTGCTCTTTCAGACCTGAGCTTTTTTTTTCTTACCTTAATGACCTGGCCATTTTTTGCAATTCTAACCAATGTCATTTTATGTGGCAATATCTCTGGAACGCTTCAGAGGAATCCCAGTGATTCCAAGATTTTTTTTTTATTATGACAATGGACTTCATGATAGTGGTAAATTTAGAATAATTTTTGTGTTTGTTAAAAAAAATGGAAATATAGCAAAAATGTTAAAGTTGCAGTTTTCAAACTTTTAATTTTTATTCCATTAAACCAGAGAGTAATGTGACACAAAATAGGTAATACCGTCTTTCCCCGATAGTAAGACCCCCCCGAAAGTAAGACAGGGTAGGGGGAACGGGGGGGTCTGCTAATATAAGGCCCCCCCCGAAAGTAAGACCGCCTAGGGGGGGGCGCTGGGGAATATAAGGCCGCCGCCTCCTGGTACCTGTCCCCCGGTGTGTCCAGGCTCCCCCGGTGTGTCCAGGCTCCCCCAGTGTGTCCAGGCTCCCCCACTGTGTCCTGCAAGTGCAGCCGCGCTGGAGCAGATGGGGTTAATCACAGCCTAACTTGCTGTGTCCCCCTGCTCATCTCCGCCCAGCCTGACGTCACTGCAGCCCGACTCGAGCTCTGATTGGCTCCCAGGAACCAGCGGGCGCGGCCAGATGACGTTATGAGCTCTGATTGGCTCGAGCCGGGCTGCAGTGACGTCAGGCTGGGCGGAGATGAGCAGGGGGACACAGCAAGTTAGGCTGTGATTAACCCCATCTGCTCCAGCGTGGCTGCACTTGCAGGACACACCGGGGGAGCCTGGACACACCGGAGGACAGCGGGGAGCCGGTAAGAAGCGGTGTGTGTGTGTGTGTGTGTGTGTATGTGTGTTTGTATGTGTATGGGTGGGTGGCTGTGTGTGGATGGGAGGCTGCAGTGGCTAGGGCTGCCAATATAAGACCCCCCCCCCGAAAGTAAGACAGGGGGCCACTTTTGGCCCCCAAAAAAATGGGTCTTACTTTCGGGGAAACACGGTAAATAACATTTCCCACATGTCTACTTTACATCAGCACAATTTTAGAAACATTTTGAAGTCACTTTAAGGGCCCTACATTACACAAAACACCCAAAAGTGACACCATTCCAAAAACTGCACCCCTCAAGCTAATCAAAACTACATTCAAGAAAATGATTAACCCTTCAGGTGCTTTACAGGAACTAAAGCAACGTGGAAGAAAGAAAATTAACATTTTACCTTTTCCAACAAAAATGTTACCGTAGCCTCAAATATTGCATTTTCCCAAGGGTAACAGCAGAAAATGGACCTTAAAATTTGTTATGCAATTTCTCCCAAGAATGCTAATATCACATATCTGGTAAAAAAAAAAAAAAGGCTACTGTTTGGGTGCATGGCAGGGCTTGGAAGAGAAGGAGCGAAATTTGACATGTCAAGCGGAAAATTAGCAGAAATAGTTAACTGACACCATGTCATGTTTGCAGAGCCCCCGATGTACTTAAACAGTGGATTTCCCCCTTAATTGACCCCATTTTGGAAACTAGACCCCTCAAGGAATGTATCTTAGTGTGTGGTGAGCACTTTTAACCCTCAGGTGCTTCGTGCATGGAGCCGTGAAAATGAAAAAGTACTTTTTCCTAAAATTGGATCCTAAAATTTGTTGGGCAATTTGTACAGAGTATGCCGATACCTCATATGTGATGGAAAAACCTCTGTTTGGGCGCATGACAGGGCTCTGAAGGGAAGGGACATTTTGCAACGCAGATTGTGATGGAATGGTATGTCTCAATTGGAGAAACCCCTGATGTGACTGAACCGCCACAAGTGAACCCATTTTGGAAACTAGAACCACAAGGAATTTATTTGATGTGTTGTGAGCACCTTGAATTCCCATGAACTTCACAGATTTTTAGAATATTGAGCTGTGAAAATGAAAATATGGAGGCCAAAAGAACTTTTTTGTGGAAAAAAGGATGTTTTCATTTTCACACAGGCAACATGATAAAATGGACTCCGAAATATGTTGGACAATTTCTCCTGAGTATGCTGATACTCAATCCAAGTTCAGAGCTTACGTGTCACCTGTGAACTCAGATGACCCCAATGAACTACATCATGGCACCCCGTAAATAGCTGTAAGTGACCGATAGAAGCATCCACTTTATGTCTTGGATATGGGTGCCATGATGCAGTTCACGTCACGGCGAGCACATCTAAAGTCATTTTCTCGGGGGTGTGCTCAGTGACTGGACGTTTGTGTGTTACATCATCACTCGGGGGACCGCACTCCATTTTTTTCAATTATTTATTTACTTTTAGGGTGGGTTTACGCGTTTCAATATCGTTGCGATATCGCAATTCAATGGCGCGGGAGCGCGCATTTAGAGCACGTTTCTCCCGCATCGCATCGGAGGTTTACACGTTGCGATTTAGGAATCCAACGTCCGTACGATGTCTACGCCCCCCAACCCAGGAACGACCATTTAACATGGGAGTGAATGGGTGACGTTGAACTTCACATCGTAGTTGGGCTGTCACACAGCACGATCCGGCTCCAATCTCCATTCAATATCGGAGCATTGAATAGCACGCTCATTCAATCCCCGATATCGCATTGACATCGTTCCTGCATCGTATTGGACGTTCACACCATACAACGCAGGAACGATATCGGCTCCAACGATCGAACCACGTGACTTTTCATTGAAATTGGACGCCGATATCGCAACGTGTAAACCCCCCTTTACACTTCTGTGAGGGCAACTAATCAGAGGGTAACTAATCGGAGGGTGGGGTTGCAGTTGAACTGCAACCAATCACAGACACAGTCACCGAGGGTGGGTGCGGAAAGCAGAGGAATGTTCATGATGTTTAATGAGTACACCCGGAAGCAGTGAGGGCAGTGCCGAAAACCGGCACTAATTTAACTGCTTTATTCCACATATGCTTTCAACAAGCTTTACCTGAGGCACTGGGAGGATTGATTAGTCTGCAGTCATATCGAGTGACTGCAAAATTATCATTTTAGACTGGACAACCTTTAATCTGTTGACTATGATTATCAACCTCATTCTCCCATTCCATATTCAGAGAGGTGGACTGTTTTACTTTACCATCTACAAGTTTTCAATAGGGTTTAGGTCAGGTGAAGGAGGCCATGTAATAATTCTTTCATTTTTAAGGCCATTACTAACCATTTGAGTTCTTCAATGCATGCTTGCAGCATTGTCATAAAATTATGTTTGTCTTCAAAGATGTATCTGATCTGCTTTAAACCAATAAGAATTTAAATAAAAAATATTTGTAGTTGGAAAATATGCATCATAATTATGATATAATCAAAATACTCACTTGGCCATGGGCGGACTGGCCCAGGTGGCAGGGGGGCAAGTGCCCCCTGGGCTGGTGGTATAGCCACATCTAGGGCCGCTCCCCCCCTTCTGAAATGGCGGCGATGTGGTGGGGAGTTGGTGAGTGAGCCGCGGCACGGAAATCCTGAGCCGCGGCACGGAAATCCTGCTAAATTTCTGCTCGCACCCCTTAACCCCCCACCCACCCACCCCCGGTCCTCAAATCTGGGATGGCAGGCCAAAACTGCCACCCGGGGCCAGAGGCACCAGCCAGCCCCTGCACTTGGCTAATAATTGTGCACACAGTATACACACACATAAGAAACTTGTCTGTCAAGGTAAACAGAGTGGGGAGAAGCCGCCAGGGACCTACATTGGATTAACCATTTAAGGCGCACAATCCGCGATCAGTTTCTCAACAAATATATTTTGCAGCACATCTGAGTAAAACATACACAGCTGCAATAACACTGCCAGGGTCCAATTTATGTTTCCCACTAGTAAAAAGGCCCGATGCAATTGCATCGGGAGCGCGGGGAAATGAATTGTGTGTATACAGGCGGGTGAGTGGCTAGCAGAGTATATATGGGGCTCTGTGGGTAGCAGACTATACAGGCGGGTCTGTGGGTAGCAGAGTATACAGACTGCTCTGAGGGTAGCAGATTATACAGGCGGCTCTCTGGGTAGAAAAGTATACAGGCGGCTCTGTGGGTAGCAGAGAATACAGGTGGGTTTGTGGTTAGCAGATTATACAGGCGGCTCTGTGTGTAGCAGAGTATAGAGAAGGCTCTGTGGGTAGCAGAGTATAGAGGCGGCTGTGTGGGTAGCAGAATATAGAAACGGCTCTGTGGGTAGCAGAGAATACAGGCGGTCTGTGGGTAGGAGAGTATAGAGGCGGGTCTGTGGGTAGGAGAGTATAGAGGCGGCTCTGTGGGTAGCAGAGTATAGAGGCGGCTCTGTGGGTAGCAGAGTATAGAGGCGGCTCTGTGGGTAGCAGAGTATAGAGGCGGCTCTGTGGGTAGCAGAGTATAGAGGCGGCTCTGTGGGTAGCAGAGTATACAGGCGGCTCTGTGGGTAGCAGAGTATACAGGCGGCTGTGTGGGTAGGAGAGTATACAGGCGGCTCTGTGGGTAGCAGAGTATAGAGGGGGCTCTGTGGATAGCAGAGTATGATGTGGCGGGAGGCTGGAGGAGTGAGGGGAGCAGAGGCTGGAGGGGTGAGGAGAGCAGAGGCTGGAGTGGTGAGGAGAGGTCCAGATGGAGGGGTGAGGAGAGGTCTGGCTGGAGGGGTGAGGAGAGATGCAGCTGGAGGGGTGACATCACCGCTCGGCGGCAGGACGTGGCTGCGTTCTGGGGCTGATCGCAGCCCCAGTCACACGGCATTGTCCTCTGCGGCGGGTTGGGTGATGCAGAGAGGGATCAGTCCTTGCCCTCAGGTCACGCATGTGACCTGAGCGGAAGGAGCGGATTGGGCGGTGTGTGGTAAAGACAGGACGGTCATCCGATTGGTCTAGGACGCCAAGTCCTGGGCAATGGGATGGGCGTCCTGTGTGTACAACACAGCGCCCAATCCACTTGCAGGGGCAGGCAATGGGAGTGAGCGGGGCGTGTCAGGCTTTGCAGGCTAACACGGTCCGCTCACTCCCATTGGCTGTTGCCGGCCACAGGACGACGTCCCTGGCTCCCGGCACCTGGCCACAGCCCGTAGACCGCTACTCCAGCAGCATGGCGACATTGAGAGCCCAGCGGTGAGAGAGTGGCGAGGGGCGGAAGGCTCCTGCGGCATCCGGGCAGCATGGACCTCGCGGAGGGCGGTGGCGATGGTGCGGGGCCGACGGTTGGCAGGATGGCAGCTGTGTCAGGTAGTGCGGCTGAGGATGGAGGAGGGTGAGAGGCTGGAGGAGGCTGTGAGGCTGGAGGAGGCTGTGAGGCTGGAGGAGGCTGTGAGGCTGGAGGAGGCTGTGAGGATGGGGAGGCTGTGAGGCTGGAGGAGGCTGGAGGAGGCTGTGAGGCTGGAGGAGGCTGTGAGGCTGGAGGAGGCTGTGAGGATGGGGAGGCTGTGAGGCTGGAGGAGGGTGTGAGGCTGTAGGAGGCTGTGAGGATGGGAGGCTGTGAGGCTGGAGGAGGCAGTAGGAGGCTGTGAGGATGGGGAGGCTGTGAGGCTGGAGGAGACTAAGGCTGGAGGAGGCAGTGAGGATGGGGAGGCTGTGAGGCTGGAGGAGACATTTACTGTACTGAGCATGCTCAGTACAGTAAAAGGTCTCCAAACAGGAAGGCAGGGGTTAAAAAAAAAAAAAAAAAGTTAATGCTCACCTCTCCCCGAGCCCCCGCCGTCTCCTGCCGTCTTCCTCCAAGCTTCCGGTGGCTGCCGCAGGCTCCCAGTGTCTGCAGAGCTGTTCTACTGCAGTCCAGGACCTGTGGTTATGTCACAGTCACGTGACACCAGGTTACCATGGAGTAACCTGGTGTCACGTGACTGTGACATCACCACAGGTCCTTGACTGCAGTAGAAGAGCTCTGCAGACACTCGGAGCCTGCGGCAGCCACCGGAAGCTTGGAGGAAGACGGCAGGAAACGGCGGGGGCTCGGGGAGAGGTGAGCATTAACTTTTTTTTTTTTTTACAGTAGTGCGGGTCTGCGGCTCGTGATGACGCTGCGCGTCATCACTCGCAGTCCCGCAAAGCATGTTGGGATTCGGCGACAGCGCCCAAATTCCCAACTGCGGATTATATAAGTAGATTACTTGGACAGCATGAATTTCATGTCAGATTCCCTTTAAGATCAAAAGCCTAAGACCAAATATTATTAATTAAATCCTTCATGTGCTGTTCTAATATTATTTTTGGGCATATCACTCATGTCTTGGCACAGAAGTATAGCACATATTAGACAAGACAGAGGCTCCAAAAATAGTCCCTGCAGACGAAAATAATCTTCTACAGCCATGTAGCGATCCCAAACGCCCAACAGCTGAGTAAATCTTTTTAAATATCATGAAAAACAGGGTATTGACACCTGTCACTGTTTCTTTGCTCTGTTTAATTTCAAATGAACATATTTTTCTGTAAGCAATACAGGAAAATACAGGGTTATACTGCAAGCAGAGTAGTGTTATATCAATCACATGTCATCTGCTGTCAGCCTAATATGGTTTTTCTACACCTCAGTCCTGCTTCCTATCAGTAAGTGCAAATCATGAATGTTTTATGTTCATGAACCTAGCAGAAAGCTCAAAGGGAAGTTCTCAGAAATCTTTCCATTGTTCTCTATTACTAAGGAGCTTGCAGGGAATTACAATGAGTATTTCTTCTAGGCAAGGAAAAGCAATATGAAATTTAAACATGTCGTGTTGTGCTCCTATCAGTCTGCTCTGGCTGTGCAGTTTTAACCAAATATTTTTTTCAATTACTGTGTCAGTCTAACAATTAATCTTCTTCTAGTATAATATATTACGTTTTATTTTTTTTACATTAGGTCATCATTTATGCCAGATGAACGTGTGATCATGTCACATTTAGTGATGGGCGAACCCGATCTGTAAAATTCAGGGTCTTTTCCAAAAACCTAGTGTTCCTGCACAGATCCTAAACACTGATTATACTGGGAAACCTGTGTTACAGTTTGGGTCCAGGGGCTGTAAAACAAAGCATATAACTTGTAAACATTTATCATTATACTTACCGAGTCTCGCGGCGCATGTCCTGCCATCCCTCTGTCCCGGCTGCATCTACTTCCGGGCTGCTTATTATCTTTCGGGATATTCACTTCACTGCCTGCTTCAACAGCCAATCACTGATGCTGTCACACAGAATGAGCATCTGTGATTGGCTGTTGGAGTAATCTGGAATCAAACCATATATTCTAGTATGGTAGAATGTATGGACTGGTTTCAGGTACACACACAGCACTTGGCTGTGTCATTCTGTACCTGCTCTCTCTACCAGCAGATGTCTGTCTGTCTGGCAGAGAGATGTAGCAGAGCTGAAGTAAGAAGACCTGGACTACATCAGAGAGAGGGTTTTTTTCTAATAAAGATGGAGTCCCTAAATGTGTGTTTGTGTTTTATTTCTAATAAAAAAAAAACTTTTTTTGTGTTTGTTTTTTTTTTTTAATGATTACTAGAAATTAATGGTGGCTAGGTCTAATATAGCTTGACACCATGATTTTCAGGCTTAGTACCAGCTGAGAATACAAAGCTGGTATTATATCCATTATTACCCAGCGTGCCGCTCCCCCCTCCAGCTCCAGGTAAGAGCCAGGTAATGCGCTTGGAAATGGCACTACGAAAAATGCTTGGGCCTTGGCATGCTGAGAATCCCAGCCTTCAGCTGCCAGCTTTTTCCTGGCTCGCGATCAAAATGTGGCAGGAGTCAACACATTTGTTTCTAGTTATTTATTTAAATTAAAAAAAAATATTGGGCTTCCTTGTATTATGATTACCAGCCAAGGTAAAGCCAGGCATCTGGGAGTGGCAGCCCATAGCTGTCCGCTTTATCAGCGCTGAGAATCAAAAATACCAGGGAGCGCCGTGTAATTTTTTAAAATTATTATTAAATAGACTGTAACATATTTAAGATAGGATGTCAATAAATACATTTTTTTTTATGGCACTGTACACAACAGGATAAAACTATGTTGTGCATTTAATACAGTATGTCTTTGGTCTAGATTGAATTCCATCTAAAATAATTTTAAAAGTGGATCCTGCGCTATAATCTGCTGAAAGCTAACACTCAGGTTTCCTGTCATATTCCACATAGTCTCTAATGTTCTCATTTGTGTGCTCCGAATTCTTGTGCAAGTGATGAATCTGGAGTATTTATGCAAGCACTGCTTTTACCACACCACAGGTGGTATGGAGATTTCTGAATGTGCTGTATATGAATATTTTTATAAAGGGTGCAAAAAGAAACTTTGTAGCACATTCTTGTGAATCTACATTTTTCACTTTCTTTACTTAATTTTGTTTAACCCTCTCATGCACATAATAGTAAATGTACTTTTATTCTATGTGCAAAGTACTGTACATATGGCTCATATATCTTTTTGTAGAGGAGTCAATAGCTGGATCACACGCTGGATTCATATTCTATAAAACTATGACATTTATATAATAGGTGGCTCACCCTTTGCTATAAACGCAGGAAGTGAATGATTTATACAATTAGCAAACATAACATTCAGTTTGGGGCTTCAATATCACCTATGCCTGTATAACAGAGAGAGACCAGATGTCATATAGACGTAACCTTAGAATAACATAGGACTAAGGCGTTCTTGATTATTGCTCATGTTCCTGGCATTTTTCAGTATAAATACATGTGTGGTCAATACAAAGGTCTGGTATAAGAGTTCTTCCTTCAAAAAGACCAACCAAAGGACAGGAGACATTCATTACATTTGGAGGAAAGGCGATTTCGGCAGCTAAATAGGAAAAGGTTCTTTACAGTTAGAGATGTCAGACTGTGGAATGCCCAGTCACAAGTGGTAGTGACTCGCCCCGTGGGGGCCATGGGTTACTCAGAACTGGGCCCTGGTTCTGTTGTTCGCTGGGGATATCACTAGAGCAGTCAATTCAATGGGGAATTCAGGGACTCTGCTTCAGGTATCGGAGTTTAGGGAAGGTACTTCTCAGGGTAGGGATACCAGACTTGGGGATACTTGTTTGTGACGCCAGGGTCAGACTGGGATGTCTGGGGCCCAACAGGAAAATTGACTGCAAGGGCCCTCTCCACCCTTCAGCTATATACAAATACCCGTTAGCCATTATACCCATTATATTGGCGGCTCCTGCACCATACCTGGGATGTACAATTACTGTAATTTGCATTAAAGGGATTCTTTAGTGAAAATAAGGTATCAGCGATCCACAGGTTCAGTAGGTGATCACTTATTTATTGGTGGAATCCGACCAGTGGAGCCGCACCGTCAGAAGAATGTGGAGCTTTTCTCCCCACTATAAAATGGAGCGGCTGATAATGATGTGACCGCGGCTCCATTCATCATCATTTGAGCTCTGAGAAAAAGCCAAACCTAGCGCTCACAGCCACTGAGCCAATGAGTGGATCAGTGGTCGAACTGTACATCAGCTCCAGTCTATTGGGGAGAAAACAAACCTATGACCAAGGACTGTCTTTAAAGACTGATTTTAATGTGTTTCAATGTTTGTTTGTTTTTCCCAATAAAATTAATTTTTAAGGATCTATATCGCAGGATTCTGTGCTGGATGTTTTTGGACATGTAATGGGGAAAGAAGTTGCCCATTCAGCAGCCGGACCCTCATCAATAAATAACTTAGGCCATGTGCACACATTGAATGTTTGGTGAGCTTTTTACCTCAGTATTTGTAAGACAAAGCCAGGAGTGGAGCAATCAGAGGTAATTTTTTTCTGTTTTTATCACCCACTCCTTGTTTTGGGTTTATCTTACAAATACAGAGGTGAAAATCTCAAATACTCAACATGTGCATGGGGCCTTAGAAGCAGTGATTACTTGCTTTCTCTGGAGAACCTCTAAGTACAAAGAGCAGAACCAAGCTTACTACAGAGTATGGGAGCAGAACCGAGCTTACTACAGTGATAAGAGAACAGAACCAAGCTTACTACAGAGATAAGAGAACAGAACCAAGCTTAGTACAGAGATAAGAGAACAGAACCGAGCTTACTACAGTGATAAGAGAACAGAACCAAGCTTACTACAGAGATAAGAGAACAGAACCAAGCTTAGTACAGAGACAAGGGAGCAGAACCAAGCTTACTACAAAGGTAAGGGAATAGAACCGAGCTTACTACAGAGATAAGGGAACCGAACTAAGCTTACTACAGAGATATGGGAGCAGAACCGAGCTTAGTACAGAGATATGGGCGCAGAACCAAGCTTACTACAAAGGTAAGGGAATAGAACCGAGCTTACTACAGAGATAAGGGAACCGAACTAAGCTTATTACAGAGATATGGCAGTAGAACCAAGCTTACTACAAAGATAAGGGAACAGAACCGAGCTTACTACAGTGATAAGGGAACAGAACCGAGCTTACTACAAAGATAAGGGAACAGAACCAAGCTTACTACAGAGATAAGGGAACAGAACCGAGCTTACTAAAGTGATAAGGGAACAGAACCGCGCTTACTACAGTGATAAGGGAACAGAACCGAGCTTACTACAGAGATAAGGGAACAGAACCGAACTTACTACAAAGATAAGGGAACAGAACCGAGCTTACTACAAAGATAAGGGAACAGAACCGAGCTTACTACAAAGATAAGGGAACAGAACTGAGCTTACTAAGAGATAAGACACACATACTGCATGGAAGGGATCCCTGCGCAGTAGCACAGGGACCTGCTTACAAGTGGCAGGAGCTGAGTTCCCGATAACTGAGGCACCAGTCTGGAGGACATCTGCCACCCTCTCCCCTGGCTCAGACACTAATCATATCGGCACTGCTGATAAGATTAGTACCGCCAGAGCTGGACTGGAACCAAACAGCAGCCCTGGAAAACAAACACCCCCAGCCCACATACTATAACATCCATCAGCCCCGATCAGTGAATTTTGCCTTTACGCTGTCATGGCCCTCATCACTTAAAGTTATCTGAAGAGCCACATGTGAATAGTGCAGCAGAGGGAATAATCAACCGCAGCTCCATTTACATGTTACTGTTCAAAGCTACGTTTCTCAGGATTGTGGGGTCCCAGCAGTCACATCCGCAGCGAAGGGAAAGTTATCACCTGTACAGAAGAGAAGTGATGACTTCTATATTGGGGATAATTCATTTAAACAACATATAAATGCTGAAAATCACAAAGTGCAATACCACCTCTGACAACAGGACAGGAGAAGTGGTACTGTGCAGTATGTGTATATATACATAATAATAAATACTGAGAATTACACCCAGTATACAGGACAGGAGAAGTGGTACTGTGCTGTGTGTGTGCATATATATATAATGGGCAGCACTTCTATGAAATTCCAAAGTGGACTTTATTCCAGCCTTGTGTGCAACGTTTTGGAGTTAATCCTCCTTCCTCAAGCATAGTGCAACAAGTGAAGTAAAAATCTTATATACATGTGCAGCCTAATAGGCAATTATACAACTTATACATATAACTCCAGTAAATAACTGTATATAAAGTGCTAAATAGTGTCATACAGTGATCATAATATAAAGTGCAGTAATAGTGCTAAATTCTTCAGTCTAGCTGAAGTTATTAATACAGTACACATTATCAGTGTACTAACAAGCTGATCAGTGACACCTGTGTGCATAAAATAATCATTAACCAAACCGTTCATTATACCTGATCCAGCCCTCAGCTCAGCCACATGTAACGCTGGTACTGTGTTATTGGCGTCTTCCGGGTTCAGAACTGCGCATGCGCGAACTGGCGTTGCGTCATTTGACACTGCAATGCCATTGCGCAAGCGCAAATCTACCGCGGCCATCTTAGATTCCGGCAAGTAGCGTTTTTTTCCCACACAACATATTTAATAATAGTCTCAATCATAAAGACATATTTAGACCTCAAATAACATGAGAAAAGGGAACCCAGCCATACATTTAGAGCTGGCTAGGACGAGAAACCAAGGAAAACCTAGTTTAAAGTCTCCAAGGTACCCTAGTGCGAGCAAAGTGACAAAGTAGTGGATGGTCAATCCACCACATCGTCACCACTACACACTTAACACTAGAACTACTGAGGTAGTCATTTTGACTACTTCGCACTATGTATTTCTATGTAGATGTCACGAGTGCAGTAGTTCTAGTATTAAACCAAGCCAACTCGCATCATTCACATTCATCCTGGTCACATATCTCAAAAGAAGAATTATGCATAGGCTTATATGATTCTCAAAAAATATTTTTTTATTTTATTTATGCTAACACAGCCCAAAAATTTTTTTTTTATATATAGACTGGCTTTTTTTCGGGTAGGATTCAGGTGCACCATCTGTAAACAAATAAATAAAAACATTTTTTTATTAAAAACATATATAGTATATACTCGTGTATAAGCCGACCCCCCTACTTTTGCCCCCAAAACCTGGAAAAACCTATTGACTCGTGTATAAGCGAGGGTGGACCCCAGCACAGGTATACAGGCCTCTCCATTGGTAGTATACAGCAGCCTCCGCAGTGGTAGTATACAGCAGTCTCTCCAGTGGTAGTATACAGCAGTCTCCCCCAGTGGTAGTATACAGCAGTCCTCCCCCTGTGGTAGTATACAGCAGTCCTCCCCCTGTGGTAGTATACAGCAGTCCTCCCCCTGTGGTAGTATACAGCAGTCCTCCCCCTGTGGTAGTATACAGCAGTCCTCCCCCTGTGGTAGTATACAGCAGTCCTCCCCCTGTGGTAGTATACAGCAGTCCTCCCCCTGTGGTAGTATACAGCAGTCCTCCCCCTGTGGTAGTATACAGCAGTCCTCCCCCTGTGGTAGTATACAGCAGTCCTCCCCCTGTGGTAGTATACAGCAGTCCCCCCCCTGTGGTAGTATACAGCAGTCCCCCCCCTGTGGTAGTATACAGCAGTCCCCCCCCTGTGGTAGTATACAGCAGTCCCCCCCCTGTGGTAGTATACAGCAGTCCCCCCCCTGTGGTAGTATACAGCAGTCCCCCCCCTGTGGTAGTATACAGCAGTCCTCCCCCTGTGGTAGTATACAGCAGTGCCCTCCCCCTGCTCTATAATGCCCTCCCCCTGCTCTATAATGCCCTCCCCCTGCTCTATAATGCCCTCCCCCTGCTCTATAATGCCCTCCCTCTGCTCTATAATGCTCTACTCATGTTCTATAATGCCCCAGCTCTATAATGCCCTCCCCCTGCTCTATAATGCCCTCCCCCTGCTCTATAATGCCCTCCCCCTGCTCTATAATGCCCTCCCCCTGCTCTATAATGCTCTACTCATGTTCTATAATGCCCCAGCTCCATAATGCCCTCCCCCTGCTCTATAATGCCCTCCCCCTGCTCTATAATGCCCTCCCCTGCTCTATAATGCCCTCCCCCTGCTCTATAATGCCCCCAGCTCCATGATGCCCTCCCCCTGCTCTATAATGCCCTCCCCCTGCTCTATAATGCCCTCCCCCTGCTCTGTAATGCGCCCCAGCTCTATAATGCTCTCCCCCTGTTTTATAATGCCCCCAGCTCCATAATGCCCTCCCCCTGCTCTATAATGCCTCCCTGCTCTATAATGCCCTCCCCCTGCTCTATAATGCCCTCCCCCTGCTCTATAATGCCCTCCCCGTGCGCTATAATGCCCTCCCCTGCTCTATAATGCCCTCCCTCTGCTCTATAATGCCCTCCCCCTGCTCTATAATGCCCTCCCCCTGCTCTATAATGCTCTCCCCCTGCTCTATAATGCCCCCAGCTCCATAATGTCCTTCCCCTGCTCTGTAATGCCCCCTAGCTCTATAATGCCCTCCCCCTGCTCTATAATGCCCTCCCCCTGCTCTATAATGCCCTCTCCCTGCTCTGTAATGCCCTCCACCTGCTCTGTAATTCGCCCCAGCTCCATAATGCTCTCTCCCCCTGCTCTATAATGCCCCAGCTCTATAATGCCCTTCCCCTGCTCTATAATGCCATGCCCCTGCTCTATAATGCCACCCAGATCCATAATGCCCTCCCCTGCTCTATGTCCTCCACCTACTCTATAATGCCCCCCCAGCTCCATAATGCCCACAGCTCCATAATGCCCCCAGCTCCATAATGCCCCCTTGCTCTATAATGCCCACCAGCTCCATAATGCTCATGCCTCTGCTCTATAATACTCATCCATCTGCTCTATAATGCACTCCCCCTGCTCCATAATGCACTCCCCCTGCTCCGTAATGCACCCCCCCTGCTCCGTAATGCACTCCCCCCCCACTCCCTGCTCCGTAATGCCTCCCCCTGCTCCGTAATGCTCTCCCCCTGCTCCGTAATGCTCTCCCCCTGCTCCGTAATGCTCTCCCCCTGCTCCGTAATGCTCTCCCCCCTGCTCCTAATGCTCTCCCCCCTGCTCCATAATGCTCCCCCCCCTGCTCCATAATGCTCTCCCCCCCTAGCCCCCTGCTCCATAATGCTCTCCCCCCTGCTCCATAATGCTCTCCCCCCTGCTCCATAATGCTCTCCCCCCTGCTCCATAATGCTCTCCCCCCTGCTCCATAATGCTCTCCCCCCTGCTCCATAATGCTCTCCCCCCTGCTCCATAATGCTCTCCCCCCTGCTTCATTATGCTCTCCCCGTGCTCCATTATACGTACTCTCCCCCTGCTCCATAATTCCCTTCCCCTGCTCTTTATCATCTCATTTTCAGCACCTTCTGGAGCACTTCCCAGTGTCCCCGCCTCCTCTGCAGTTCCACAGACGGCTGCAGCCTGCACGTAGGGGCTAGGGCTGCAGCCTCCTCTCTTCTGCCAAGACTCCCACAATCACATGCTCAGCTTGAGGACTTTCGGTGAGTGAGTCACATGATTGTGACATCACCAAAGGTCCTTCTACAACTGATGATAGAACTATCACTTTTGATTGTGACTGGCATGGCCCTACCATTCCGGCCTGAGCACCGTTAGCTGAGGGGACCCGCTTGAGCACCGCTCGGGCCCTTTTGTTCAGCAGGGGGTAGGGAGGGGCAGGGCCATGGGACCTGGGGCCTCCCAGGGGTTTACCCGGTTCCTTACTCTAAATGTTTCTGTCACTCCTTATAAGGTCCGTCACGTGTCCCACGTCATGTACGTGTGTCCTTAACTTCACTCCTTCCCGGGTGCTCCCCTAAACTCTACCCTCCGCCCAGCCCCACTACCCTGGTTCCTCTTCTCCAGCCAGGATCAGAGATTGTGCTCTCCCGTAGGAGCAATCTCACCCTGACCCCGACCTGGAGTGGTGTGTGGTGTCTGAGTGCTTGGATACCAGTCAGTGCCCCTTTCCGTAGCCGAGAGTGGGGTGCAGTACCTCTGTGGCGACTGGATCCGCAGGGGCACCACAGTAGTAATGGTAGGCATTATAACTGTGGGTTTCTCACAACAAATTGTATTGTGGGTTATAAATATTCTAGTGATGGAAAATATATAACTGGTGAAGAATTAACTTCATGGGCCAGTGTCTTTTTCAACCTATAGAACTATGTAATACATATGTATGCAGAGAAGAAATATAATCAGAATTAACATTTCAGCCATGCCAAAGTAATGTTTAGTTTAAACCTGAGCTGTCCTGTAAGAACAATTTTATTATGTACTATTATACTACAGTATGCTATTATCCCCTTCCTGACCTATAACGTTATAGAGACGTCATGAAAGTTGGTGCGTTCCCAACCCATGACGTCTCTATAACGTTATGGCTTGTTTGCGGTCCTGCAGCTCCTGTGACCGGGTCAGTGACAAGTCACCAGAGCTGCAGGATCGCAAGGACCAATACTTTATCCTGGGGAGGTGGCTTAGCCCCCCCCTCCACCCTCCCCAACCCCCCCCCCCCCCCCCGACGATACAGTCGTGGTCATTTGCGGTTGAAAATGAAACCGCAAATTACTGTGACTGTAATAATCGGCGGTCTCCTCCTGCTTCTCCTCCCTGTCCTCTCCTGTCTCCTCCTGCTCCCCCTGTCCCCCGCTTTCTCCTGCCCACCCCCCCACTCATCATCCTGCCTGTCCTCTGCTGTCTCCTGCTTCCCCCCTCTCATCCACCCTGTCCTCGGCTGTCTCCTGCTCCCCATCCCCTCGCTCATCCCCCTGTCCTCTGGTGTCTGATCACCGGACCAGTGAACGCCGCCTCCTCCCGCTCCCCTCCGGCCCTTGGTGCTCTGCTCCTCGCCATTCCGGTCTTCCTCTTTCCGGTCCTGCGCTCCAGTTACCGCAGCCATCATCACTTCCTGTCATCTGCCGCCGACATCCTGTAAGTCCCCCTGACCTGTGGGATCCCTTTTTCTGCAACTCGATCCCCATGTAGGGGGATCGAGCTGCAGTGAAGGGATCTGACAGCCCTGGCACAGTGATCACATAGTGGATCACTGTGCCCAGGCTGTCAGATTGCTTTCTGCAACTCGACCCCCTGCAGGGGGATTGGGCAGCAGAGTAGAGATCTGACAGCCCGGTCGCAGTGATCTAATATGTATATCACTTGCCCCGGACTGTCAGATTGCATTCTGCAGCTCGATCCCCATGCAGGGGGATCAAGCTGCAGAGTAGCGACCTAACAGCCCAGTCGCAGTGATCCACTATGTGGATCACTGCGCCGGGGCTGTCAGATTGATTTTCTGCAGCCCGATCCCCATTCAGGGGGGCTGCAGTGAAGTAATCTGACAGCCCTGGTGCAGTGATCCATTATGTGATCACTTTGCCAGGGCTGTCAGATCACTTCACTGAAACGTTGAGTCACCTGAACCAAGCCTCAGAGATCATGTGATCTCTGAGACTTGGGTTTGCACAGTGATGCTGCACTGTATGGCAATGATCTGCCATACAGTGCATCATCACTGACACCAGAGACTGCAACAAGAGGACACTTGATCCCTTGCTGCAGTCTCTGGATGTAGCAGAGGCGTTCTTTTTAAGCAAAAAGGGAATCTTGGAACGGATTTCAGCGCGTTTGACTCTTTTAGCCAGTAGCGCTCCCACTCGATCTCCCATGGCATAGTACTTGGCTCTAGACTTTTTAAGGTTTTTTTTTCCACTTTACCTGCAGCAAAGACCTCAAGTCGTGCCTGGCCTTAGTCAGGTCTGCCAGACCCTTGGGAGTGGGAGCTGATTTATTTTGTTTTTCCAGCGAACGTAGTCGCTCAGTCGCCTCTAACATCTCAGCCTGGTGTTTCTTTCTGGACATGGCCGACATTTTAATAAGGAAGCCTCGGATAACCGCCTTATGGGCAAACCACAGCACATCGTCCGTCACATCATTTGTATCATTACAGTTAAAGTATTCCATCAGGTGTCTTGAGCTTTTCAGAGGTGGTAGGGTCTGTGAGGAGGTATTTATTCAGTCTCCACTTGCCAGGGGGACGAAGGGCCTGTGTATCTGCTATTCAGACAGAAACAGGAGCATGATTCGTCCAGGTTATGCTTCCAATGTCAGCTGATAAGCAATGTGGGAGCAGAGCGTCATCAACTAAAATATAGTCAATTCTGCTAAAGGAACGAAACCTGGGCGACAGGTACCGTACATGAAATCTTTCTCTGTTCCATGTAAGTATCTCCAGACGTCATGTAAGTGCTGGGACTCAATCAGAGAGCACATCTCCGATCTGGAAAACGCTGGACCCGAACAGTCCAGCGTCTTGGACATTGGGATGTTAAAATCCCCAGCTATCACCCTGTTTCGACCTGCAGCAGATTCGAGAGTCTCGAAGAATTTCCTCAAGAATTTAAGTTGTCCCACATTCGGGCCGTATAGTGAGACTATAGTGAAAGGAACCTGATTGATGGAACATAGTACAATGATAGACCGGCCTGTAGGATCCTTGATTACCCTGTCCAGAACAAAGGATACAGATTTAGAAATCAAAACCCCCACCCCACCCTTTCACCTCTCCGCTAGCATAAAATTGGTAAGGGTAGTGTGTCGAACCCATTCTATGTTCATCTTGCGGGAGAAGGTGAGTTTCTTGCAGGCATATTACCTCACTTTTTTCGTCTTTAGTAGTTGGCGCCATGTCAATGATCTTTTGGTAGGTGAATTTAGGCCATTGATGTTAACGGATACCACCGAGACACTCATGGTGAGCGCAACAGGTCGCCTCTCCTATAAACAAGCAGATACACAATATAGTATTGCAGAGGGGCGAATGTAAGGAAGGAGGGGGGAAGGAAGAGGGAGATAACACACAAAACAATACTAACAAGCAAAAAAAATTAGTAAAATCAAACAGGCGTAGAATCTCGTCGTGAAGAGTCTACAAACAGTAGAAGAGTGTACAAAAAACACCCTGGGGGCTGGACCTAAGTTCCACTTGGAACAAACTAGGATTTAAGGAAAAAAAAAACAGAGAAGGGATCAATTCCGGTCATTCCATTTGAGTACAGTCACGCACTCCTTCAAGTTGCGTCTTTTACAGGGCTGGAGTTGGGGCCAGGGGCACCATGGCCGCGGTCAGAGTTGGGTGAGGGCAGGTTAGTGGGCGACGCCAAGTTCCAGGATCTCAGTGCCTTGCACAATAATGATGGATATGCAAAGGAATATTTAGTGCCTTTATATCTAAAGTTTAGGGAGACAGGAGATCCCCAGGAATACACAATGTTCTTGTCCCGGAGTATCTGGCAGCACGAGCCGAATTCCCTTTGGCGCGAGAGAGTCCCGGGGGAGAGGTCAGGATACACTGACAGACCTCCAAATGGGTCTGGCAGTTGCGAATTTCGTCTCATGGCCTGTAGAAGAGTGTCTCTGATACCGGGACGGATCAGGAGTACCAGTACGTCCCTCGGTATGTCTTTATGCAGACGATTAGGCTTGGGGATCCTATATGCTTTTTCAATTGCTAGGTCTTCGCGAGGTACTTCAGGTAGGATAGTGGTTAGGAAGTCAGTGACCGTTGCAAGAAGATCCGTGTCCTCCACTGATTCTGATAGGCCCCTAATTTTGAAGTTATTCCGTCGTAACTTGTCCTCTAGATGACAGATTGTCGTATTAACTGACCCCATCTCTCGGTCCAAGGCTGAATAACTGTGTGCAAGCTCATTGTGGGCTGACGAGTACTCCGCCATTTTGGATTCCAGATGGGAGGTACGGTCTGCTACCGCCACTAAATCGTCTCGTATTTCACACACCAGACCTTTCATGTCTTTGAACCAGGTTTGTTGCATAGAACCCAGTAGGGACTTAAGGTAGCTCTTTGTCACCGGAGAATCATCCTGCTCCCCCCTAGCTGCGCCGTCGGCTCCCCCAGGAGAGCAAGGGTTCGGTCGGGGAGACTGTTATGTGCCTTGAGGGGCCTGCACCATTTTAGAGGCAGTTGTGCGCTGACCTTCAGACGCAAAGAAATCAGTTACTTTGTGTTCCTTGGTGCGTCTTCGGGAGGAGGATCTAGACATTGCCAGATTTGAGATTATAGGTCTGCAGCGGTACCAACGGGGTTAACAACAGCAAGTCTATGACAAAAACTCTAGGCAAGTATGTTGTGGTCTGTGGTATGTGCTGATTTCACTGGGGCACTGGGGAACTAACACATCAGTCAGTATTTGTATAACTTGGTTAGTAGGGAGTGTTGCACCGCTCTATGTACATGTACATTCACCCTGTGGGCACGGGGCTAGGAGCTGCACAGATCCTTCCCTACATGCGGTCAGTCCTCCAGAGCAGGCAGACGGGGCCAACAATCAGAGCTCTCGTGAACCCTGGGAGCTAGGAGAGTCACCTGTATTCCACAGGCAGTTAACCTCAGCAGAGAGCGGCAGCCGGATGCCCTCCTTTTCCCGCCAGAACTCTCCTCCGCCTCACCTCAGCAGACCGCAGCTGTCCCGGGAACCCCGCCGCCCAGTACCGCAAGGTCTTTCCGTTTTTCCTCTGTCAGATGCCTCCTGGATGATGCAGAAAGGGAGCCGGCGCTTCACAGGCAGTAGGGAGACAAAGGGCCCCCGCTGCAGTCCAGCCTCGTGGCGTGGGGGAGGGAGGGATCCTCTGGAGCTCCCAAAAGGGCTTGAAATCCCGCTCCGGGGCCGATATCCAGACCCCCACCTTGCCGGTAGGTTCCGGTTTATTGTCCCTGGCTCTGGACCGTCTTGGAGTGGTGTAGGTGCCGTTCAGACGCCGTTTAGGTGGGAAGACCGGGAGAGCTCCTCTAGTTTGCGTCCGGCGCCATAGGCGGCAGGACACGCCCCGCCCCAAAAAACATTTTGTTAGAAAAATTAAAATGTCCATTTTTTCCTTCCACGTTGCTTTAGTTCCTGTGAAGCACCTGAAGAGTTAATAATCTTCTTGAATGTAGTTTTGAGTAGCTTGAGGGGTGCAGTTTTTTTGGAATGGTGTCACTTTTGGGTGTTTTCTGTCATGTACGCCCCTCAAAGGGACTTCAAATGTGATGTGGTCACTAAAAAAATAGTTTTGTAAATTTTGCTGGAAAAATAAAAAAATTGCTGATGAACTTTGAACCCTTAAATTCCTACCAGAAATTTTTTTTTTCCAAAATTGTGCTAATGTAAAGTAGACATGTGGGAAATGTTAACTGTTTTATGTCACATAACTCTCTGGTTTAGCAGAATAAAAATTAAAAAATTGCGAAATTTTCAAAATTTGACGAATTTTTGATTTTTTTCACAAATAAATGCAAACATTATCGACCTAAATTTAATACTAACATGAAGCCCAATACGTCACGAAAAAACGATCTCAGAATCACTAGGATCTGTTGAAGCGTTCCAGAGTTATACCCTCATAAAGGGACACTGGTCAGAATTGACAAAAATGCCCAGGTCTTTAGGGTCAAAATAGACTGGGCCCTGAAAGGGGTTAATAGCCAGTTGGTACTGACAATTAACATAGTTCAGATAGCATTATGAAGCATTCCAACTCCTTTAAGAATAGAGGTTTGTCTATTAAAATGATTTTGAAGACATTCTAACAAGCAGTACAAGCCGTGCCAGCTTTTGGTGCCACGTAGACCTCTTTGAGAGCTTGCCAGATAGTCACAAAGTCATAAAGTTTTATAGCTTAATAGATGAAACCATAAAGTATCGAAATTAAAAGACTATTGGGAAGCTGTTTCCATGTCCTCCAACGGCAGGTGAACAGCCTCCTTATAGATATTTAATACATTACATTTTACACCTTGTACACAATTTTTCATGATATATCCCCATTAAAACTGATTAAAACCAATGCATACTGGAAAATAGTTGAGTCAGCTATTCTGGGATAACATAACACATTGTCCTTCATGCCTCAGCAATAGCGTTTATTTCTAGACTGTTAGATGAGGACAGTCAGCCCCCATTTAGTGACATGTTGTTTGTGACAATATATATACAGATGCCATAATATTGGTATAATTTATTGACTATTAAGTACAAGCAGCACTACAAAAGTGGCACGTTTTTGACAAGATCTTGTTCTATAGGGATGTCCTAATTATGAATACCCATCATATTCAGTCCTTAATAAGTGCACAATATGCATTAATGTCCGTTTAAGCATTATTTAAAAATGGCACATATTCACCATGGTGCACCCTAACGTCAAGTTTTTATCCAAATAAAGAATACAGATAGATTAAAGCAAACCTTCTCCCCCCCCCCCTTAGGTTTAAATGTGATTTTACACTTCTAATGTATACTAAAAATTTCTAATGTCCTCAGTTTTGCTGCTGCTCCATATGTTGGGCCCTGTTTTCTTTTTTTTCCCCAAAATGACCACTAGAATGATATGCGGTAAGTCTAAGCCAGGCATTTATCTGGTCCAAAAGCCAAGTTGCCAGATTGAGCCAATCCTAAGGGCCACAATAGAACCCCAAGGGCATTACAGAGAGGACATTCATGACACATCGAAATGCTCATAAGTTTCAGTTTCACATTCACCTGTAGGAAGAGTGGACTTTTGTTTGTACACCAGAAACTCCAGACAGGTTTATGCAAAAATGCAGGTATCTGTCTTGTGAGTTGCTGAAATAACTGAGTGTGTCACTTCTCCAATCTACAGTGTATTTAATAACACACATTGAGACCTCTAAACCTTATTGCTTTCTAATAAGCTTAATACGGGTCAGGACGCCCCCAATTCTGCCAATATATACAGGTCTCACAGATAGCTACGCAGTGCACCATTAGTATTTACCCATCCCTGCTCCCATAATATGTGTCACCTCTCTTTTTTGCACAGCATCCAGACACAGACAAGCATGTCTAGGGCTGCAGAAAACTGTGCCACAAGTTGAGCACTCTTGGTCTTAACCATCAATTCCCTGCCATTTAATTAGTTTGTGATGAACCAGCCTTGATGGCTACAGTGCTGTGTCCATCCCATGACAGAGAACAGGCATAGGAGAAATGGTTTAGACTTTTACACTTTTTATTCCTCTCCAGTGGTTGTTTTGGAAAGCATAAAACAGGGTGCCAATCTGACAAATAGAGGTAGCAAAAGAGTAGACATTAGATGTGACTATGCATTCTTAATGTATAGTCGTCATCCCTACTGTCAAGATGGAAGGTTGCATTAAAGGGGTTTTCCCATGAACACAGTTAATTTTAAAGTTCATTTTAATCAATAGATCTTGGAATAATAATAATTTCCACAATTGGATGTGTTTAAAAGAAATGTTCCTATAGATCTTATATAGTGTCCCTGCTATGTACTGCGTAATGGCCGTGTCTGACCATGCACGGAGCATGGTTTGATTCTGGACAGGAGAAAATGCAAAAAAGTATACAGACAATGCAGCACAGGATTGCAAATAATTCTTTCTTTGAGATAAAATGTTTGTAAAGGTACCGTCACACTACACGATATCGCCCACAACATCGCTGAGAATCCCGGGTTCAGCGTTGTTGCGGCGACATCGCAACTGCATTGTGCTGTGTGACAGCACAATGCAACTGCGATAAATCACTGGTTGCGAGTTGAAAGGTTTTCCAACATGTTGGAAAACCTGCCGATGTCGCACCAGTGATTTGGCTGCATCTTGCTGTGTGACACCGCAATAGTGATGTTGCCAGCGATGCCGCCTATTCGCAACATTGCAGTGTATCGCTCGATGGGTTGTTGCCAGCCCAGCGACCGATCGCTGCGGCAAAATCGTCGCGACATCACAGGCAACATCTGCCTGTGTGACAGGTACAGAAGCGATGTCTGAAGCGAGCGCGCACCCCGCAGCATCGCTTCAGACATCGTTGCCACATCTCCCCATGTAACGGTACCTTTAAAAACAGGCAGGGAAATGTTTTACCTCAAATGAAAAAAGTGAGCTATGATCTTGTGCTGTAATATCTGAATATTCTCTTTGCCATCCTCTCCTGCCCAGGAGATATGGTATGATCAGACCATGTCCCTGTATGGTCAGACACAGCCATTACACAGAACATAGCAGGGACACATACATTAGATTATTTCTGCACAGGAACATTTTTTTTAAACACATCCAATTGTGGAAATTATTAATATAAGCGCTATTGATTAAAATAAACTTTAAAATGAAGTTTGTTCGTGAGAAAACCCCTTTGTGACTTAATTATGAATATATGAATATATTGTTATGAATATGCATAATGAATATGCTGCTTTATTGTTAAAATTATGTAAGAGAGGGATTACGTATCGTCACAACTCCTGCGCTGACCAGTTCAATGGAATTTCTGCCTTGTTCTTAAGATTTGCATAATGTCAACTGATGCTTAGAGTAGCGCTATCTGACAACCCTAAAAAGATAGTGCTGGAAGCCAGAGTATCCCAAGTATTCAGCTGTCAGACATAACTAAACCGCATGCAGTAGCACAGTTTACATGTCGCAGCAATTGTAGGAAGTAGTGTCACCATGTAGCAGAACATAAAACATCTTGTGATCTGTCTTTGGAAGGCATGCAGTTCTTAACTTTGTAACTTGCTCTATTTTTATTCTGAAAACCACAAAGTATAGTTCAGGAGTTTTTTTCTCTTTCTCTCCTCTTTGGCACTTTTAGTGGTGACGTTCAGAAGTGCAGTAACAGCGCCTCAGGAGTCTCCATCAAAGGGTCAAGCAGCAGCTCCAGTGAAACTGACACCAGCTCGGAATCCGACTCTGAGAGTGAGAGTAGTTCCAGCCAGAGTGAGAGCAGCAAGCCATCTGCATGTACTAGCCCTGAGGTAAGCAATTCTTCACAGTTTTCTCAGGAAGGTGTAGGTCGTCTTTGTACACCCATCTACTTAGAATGTTTGATCCTCTAATATGCAGTGTGTTCTTACAAGTAGTTTACATACATGTAACCTGTATGCTGAATTATCCTAAAATAAAAGTTTGGCGATGGGGTTTATGGCTGAAATCTCAGATAGAAGTTCAGTGTACACAGCTTATTAAACAAATATAATGTATAATTAGGCTTAAGATTTGTATGTTTATTAGTAAATTCTCACCTTCGGAGAGTTAAAAGAAACCTTAATATAGAGCCAGGTATTCTTACATTTTAGATATTTGTAATTCTGCTTATGAAATGTTACTACCATGGTCAAAGGGTTCACAAGCTATGACTTTGTTATTGACTAAAAAGAATTTCAGATCTCTGAGCAAAGAATAACAGAAAAAGTTTTATGTTCTAGCTTCACCCCTTGAATGTTAGTTTCGGAGCCTGCTTCTACAGAGTGGGGGCTGGGAATGGAAGTTTATGCATGCCCCTTCGTACAGGCGGGACTATGAACAGAATATGGATGCATTCCATGTCTAGGGCGGCCTGGATGACAACCTTCTATAAACAATACTCAAATGCAGCCCCTGAGAGGAGACAGAGTTTTAGTGAAGGACGCTACCTTATTATTCCACTATACTTAAATATAAGCCAGCATTTAGACATGAGTTCTCAAGAACAAGAATCTTTAGCAGGGCATACATATTTAGAAAGATATTATATGATGCTGTTGACAAATGTGAATCAGACAATAGGGTTGTGCAAGGCACTATACATCTTTCTGTAAAATATCATAATAGGATTCTTCCTCTGATTATGGATTAGCTGTTTTTTTATCATTTGGAATTCTTACTTTCTTTTTTATACTATTGTCAGATTTGGCGCTCTATCTTTTCTCATTAACACCTGTAGCCAAGGTGCTGGTGTATGCTGCCAAGGTCTAACTTGCTATTTACATAATACAAGTCACCAAATATTTGTTCATCTTATAATATTTCTAGGCTTTCTTTATATTGTGCTTTTGGCCGTTGTTTAAATAATAATATTTATTCATTTATATAGCGCTATTAATTCCATAGCACTTTCCATACATTTGCAACGCTGTCCGCATTGGGGCTCACAATCTAAACATGCTATTGGTATGTCATTCGAGTGTGGGAAGAAACCAGAGTGCCTGGAGGAAACTCTTACAAACACAGGGAGAACATACAAACTCCTTGCAGATGTCATTCTTGGTGGCAATCGAACCCAGGACCACAGCGCTTAAAGGCTATAGTGCTACCACTAAGCCACCGTGCCACCCAAGGGTAATTCCCATCTCAGGAATTGCAGAATCCAAGTGTTGGTCACAAGAGGTAATAACAAATATGTTGAACGCAGAGGTGGACATATGTTATCGGTCCCTGAATCATTTACTGGAGTTGGACCTCTGGTTGAATGGATGCCTGTGACAGATATTTTTCAGTAGTATCAGTTACCCATAGACCACCTTTAGGAAAACCTATACAGCACATAGCATTTTTTTTAAAAATGTTTTTCAGTTAATGTTTTTCCAAAGTTAACAATGTAAATAAATGGGGATCACAGTCCCCCAATTCCCGGCCAGCCCTCACCAAAGAATCAGCATAGAATATTTGAAACAAGATATCAATCATAGTGCTGGAAAAAGAAAATTATCATTGGAAATTGAGTACAATCTAGATATAGGCGTATACACCAAATACAATCAGATGAAGTTATTAGGGAAACAGTAGGTAGATATAATCAATACACTAGTAGAAGTACAAGCATTTCCAGCAATCAAAACAGACCAAGGCAGTATCTTTGCAATTCTCTGAATGATCAGCCAGAACTGTCAATTTATAAGGCCCCCAACTTCTTAATATTAAAGTACACCTATAAAGGGCAAGGGATTCAGGTCAACTAACTAAACTCTGCCTATTAATGATCTCTATTACACCTTTCCAGAAAACTTCCAAATTGGGTCATAACCACATCATGTGTAACAAATTTACAGAATGTATTTTTACACATAGAGCTTAAGGTAAGGAGTTATGCCAAAGTCCTACCTCAGATAAGAATTGAGCATTGAGGTGTTTTTTATACCTGTTGCAGTACATATAAATGAGACAGTCTATGGCCGGTATGGGGAACTCCAGGCCTCAAGGACCGCCAACAGTGAAGGTTTTCAGGATTTCCTTAGTATTGCACAAGTTATAATTGAATCACATGCGCTGGTGATAATTCCAACTTCTGTGCAAAGTTGAGGAAATCCTGAAGACATGACCTGTTGGGGGCCTGAAGTTCTATAGGATTCAAATTAGGAGTCCTCTCCAGGAATTCCATTAAATAATAGTCCTAAATGGGCCCATTTCACTCTCCCATGTACAGTACATAGCAGTTTTACTGCAAATGTGAAATGTCATACATGAAAAAGTTGTACCAGTGAATATATTTTAAGATGTTCTCCATATTAGAGTATAAGTACATTACTGTGCAAAAGTTTTAAGCAGGTGTGGAAAAATGCTGAAAAGTAAGAGTGCATTCAAAAGTAGAAGTGTTATTAGTTTAGTTTTATCAATTAACAAAATACCAAGTGAATGAACAAAAGAGGAATCCAAATCAAAGTAATATTTGGTATGACCTTTGCTTTAAAAAAGCATCAATTCTTCCTGGTGCACTTGTACACAGTTTTTTAAGGAACTCAGCTGGGAGGTTGTTCCAAACATCCTAAAGAACTAACCACAGAGCTTCTGTGGATATAGGCTTGTGCAAATCCTTTAGTGTCTTCATAAAATCTCAGACAAATTCGACGATGAGATTAGAGTTTTATAGGGGTCCTATAATCTCTTCCAGGATTCCTTGTTCTTCATTATGTTAATAAGGATAATTGTTAATGATATTAGCTGTATGTTTTGGGTCATTGTCCTAATGCAAAATAAATTTGGAGCCAATTGGACACCTCCCTGATTATATTATATGATGGCGAAATGCCTGTATTTCTCAGCATTTTAGGCGCCAACAATTGAGCAACATTGAGGACTGTTAGCGCAGTGGTTAGCCAAAGAATCTTGGGGCAGCAGATGAAAGAAACAACATGCTAAAGGCTGCCTTCACACTTGCAGATGCTCCGCAACGTTCTGCGGAGGACATCTGCAAGCCTCTGCATGCAGACCGCAGCCCTATCCTTTATAATGGGCCGCATGGTGTCTGCAGATGCTTGCAGACCGCCGTGCGCTCCCATTGCCCGCCATGAGTGATCTGTGCGCATGCGGAGGCGTTCCCAGTGCGGACGAGAGTGTGTGATCTGTGCGCATGTCTCCGCATGCGCACAGATCACTCATGGCGGGCAATGGGAGCACACGGCAGTCTGCAAGTATCTGCAGACACCGTGCGACCCATTATAAAGGATAGGGCTGCGGTCTGCAAGCAGAGGCTTGCAGATGTCCTCCGCAGAACGGCAGATGTCCTCCGCAGAACGCTGCGGAGGCATCTGCAAATGTGAACCCAGCCTAATTCCCTTTCAAATTTAGAAGATGTCAAGCAGTGACATCATCTTAGAAATATTATCAACCTTTGACACTCAGCTATATGCATCTCATCTTCAGACAAGTCTGGCCAGAAATGGTCTTCATGAAGAATTATGGCTAAACATCATACCTTTGACATTGAACTATGCATGCAAATAAAGAAAATGTCATCAAGTTATCTGGAATGATGAGTTAGGCTGGCTTCACACCACGGTGTGATCCGATCTGGGGCTGTCCGGTGTTAACCAGACAGCCCCGGACCGGTTTTTGGCCCCATAGTAGCCTATGGGGCCAGATGGAGCCGGATGGCAGCTCTTTGCCATTCGGTTTCATACCTGCAATGGAATCCGGGAGAATTCGGTTTATTCTCACCGGACACAAAAATGTTGCTTGCAACATTTTTGTGTCCGGGGTGAAAAAACACTCCAAAAAGCTGGATCCCGGATTATCCCGGATTGTCCCGGATTCCAGCGGCTGCACGACGCTGTGATTTCAGGACTGCGGCTAGCTCCCTGTCAGCCGCGGTCCTGAATCATTAGCAGCTGCGTCCGGCTGCACACAGGACCGTAGAGCACATTTGGCCCTCCGGTTCTGTGTGCTGATCCGGTCCGGGGCTGTCAGGATCATCCCGGACAGCCTCGGACCGGATCACACCGTGGTGTGATGCCAGCCTTAAAATCTTAAATATTTGAATATGATGGAAAACAGTTTGTTCACCAAAGGACTGGAGTGCGATACAATATTGAGTGTCTGTAGGCAACAGTGAAAGCTAATGGAGGATCCTTCTAAGTATGAGGTTGTATTTTAGCAAATGGAGTTGGGGATTTGGTTAAAATGTATAGTGCCTTCAACCCTAAAACATACAGGTATATATTTACCCATCATGCATTACCAACAGGAGTCCTCTGATTGGCCTTAAATGTATTCTGCAGCAGGACAATGACCCCAGATATAGTCCGTATCATGAAGAACTATCTTCAGTGTAAAAAAAAAGACTAGAATCATGGAAGTGATTATATAGCCCCCACAGAGACCTAATCACAGCATTATTGAGTCTATGTACATGAAGGGACAGTACAAGCTGACATCCACAGATGAATGTGGTTAGTTGTCCAAGATGTTTGGAGCAACCTCCCTGCTGAGATTCTTCAAAAACCAAGTTCAAGTGTACCTAGAAAAATAATCATTGTGTTTGAAGGCAAAAGGTGGTCACACCAAATTTTGATTAGGTTATTTTTTTTGTTCATTCACTTTGCATTTTGTTAATAGATAAAAATAAAATAGATAAAAAGAAACTATTAACACTTGTATTTCATAAAGCAGCCTTACTTTGCATTTTTCCCCGTCTACTTAGTGTTTACACAATACAGTAGTTATAGGAAAAAAATCCACCCAATACCTTATTACCTTAATTAGAGCAATCATGTTGTGATATTTTATGAAATGGGGTTTGGTTCTAATTGTATTTTGCCTAGTTTTTCCCAATGCTGAATTGCTGTTATGTGCATATCCTAACAATGTTACCCTTTACGTGCTATACTTCATGTTATCATAAAAAGATTGCCTTAAACAGGGCAAAGTATCTTACCATTGATCTCTCATTTATTATAAAAGTGAATATTAAAGCTGAGGGAAGAATATCCGTCATTATGACTTGGTTATAGGACAATTGTCAGGCATTTTGTTGCCGTTATTTCACCTCATACATTTGTCTTCCAGCCTCAGCATGCAAACAAATGGCAGCTGGATAAGTGGTTAAACAAAGTCAATCCTAACAAGACCTCTGTTCTCAGCCAAGCATCAAGCCTAAATCACGGAGGAGTAAATGAGGGTGAACAGGGATGTGAGAGAGTATCTCAGGATGATCAGGCATGTCCAAGTCTCAAGGATGACGGGAGACTTGTCCCTGAAGACCAGAGTGTTGGAGCATCGTGCACAGTAATAGGAAATAGAGGTGTGAAGCTTCAGTCATTACCGCCTGTTGCATGTGCTGCCACAGTAGCGGTTACAGTTCCTTCTGAAACTACTTCCCAAAGGACAGCAGTGTGCAGAAAGCCTACGCGGAGAACTGAGAGGACATCTAGTGTTGATAGTCTACATTACTACAGACCAGATGATCATACTCTCAGCCAAGAAGTTCTAGAGAGTGAGGTATCTGAACAAACTAAAAATAAATTAACTTGTTGCAGCAGAGGATTGCATAGAAAAGAATCTAGAGCAAATCTGTTTGATTACAAAGATAGAACTCAAATTACTACACTTGTCCCAAAATCCAATGAGAATATCGAACTCTCAGTGCAATCTTCCGACCACTGCACAGAAATACAACCAGACATACCTCCTTTTTGTGACTATAACTCTACCTTCACATCAGAACATAATCCCAGGAAAAAAGAATACGAGAGTGATTATATAAACCAAGCTGGTTCTTCTGGTGCACAACGTTATATTAATAGGAGGACTACAAGTGAGGTCACCCCTGAGCTGGAAGAGCAGTTATATACTTTAGTTCCTTTTGGGAGGAATGAATGCTCTGTAAAAGGCAGCAATGACGCCAAGTCTCTTTGGGTACGGATTGATTTAATGTTTTTATCAAGAATTCCACACTGTGTTCCCCGGGAGAACCTCAACATGAATAACAGCACAGACAAGATACTGACTTCATCACAAAGTAAATGTTTATCCCAAGCAACAGATAACTCTTTATTAAAAATGCGGCGCAAACGTAAGGTACGTTCATTTCTGGGCCACTTGAAAATATGTGGGCTGCATTTCAAGTATATGACACTCTGTGACATTGCATCAGATGTCTATAGGACTAATTTTAAAATCTGATGTCAACTCAAGATATGAGTTAATGATTTTATGAATGAGCTTCAAAAAAGGTGAATACGCTCTTGATGCTGTAGTAATCTGAACACAGTTCTGGTTTCTATGGATCTCCCATACTCTACAGTTGCCAGAAAACACATGACCTACACAGCAGGGGCTATGTACACATTCTTATTACAGCTCCATTTTGTATTGCACATGTATATTTCTGTAAATAAGAAGTCTGACTGAGCCAGTAATGCAGTGCATGCATGCAGTACACTTCCTTTCTAAGGGCGTGTTCATATGTTGTGCATTAACTGGGGATTTTTAGTGCAGATTTGAGTGTTCAAAAGCCACAGCACCAGAAAAGTAGATTTCAACAGATCTTACCTTGTTGGGAGGAATTTAATATGCAGTATATATTGACGCATTTGAATTTTCAGTGATTTAAGGCCCTGTCACATACTAGGATAACGTTAACGATATCGTTGAAATATCACAGATTTTCAGTTGTTCAAACAACGTCGTAACGACGTCGTTCAGTGTGACATGTACATCCGATCAATGATAATTGGCCAGATCGTTCATCAGGGGTTTGTGAACCAGACCTTAAACCAAACGATGATCGTTCGTCCAACCTGCAGCATGGGTGTGTGTGACACCTCGATAACTGTTGTTAACGACCTCGCCTATTGAGAAGTGAAGGACGTAGGCGATCTAACGACCGCAAGTATCGTTGGCTTGTCGCGGAATCATTGCTGCGTTGTTAACGATATCAGTACATGTGACATTTCACTAGCGATCACTGAACGTCGTTCCAGCGATCTAGGTCAAGTCGGATCGTTGATCGGATCGTTCGACCAATGAAGCGTGAAAGGGGCCTTTAGTCGTTAAAATGAAATCTGCTGCAAATCCGAACCAAATCCTGCTAGTGATGACTGAGCATGCTCGGCGGTACTCGCCCGAGTATCACAGTACTCGGGATGCTGAGCAAGCACTGAGTATCACCGAGATGCTTGGGCACATATTCAGGTCCTCCCTCCCTGCATGTTGGCGCTCTTTACAGAACCAGCCCATATGCAGGGATTGGCACCTCAGGGATAGCAGATTAAATGTTAGGCTCTCTGGGGGACACTGCAAGGTGTTGTATGCTGTGGAAGATTTAAAAAGCCAACCCTCCCGCCCTGTCTTGGAAAGACTCGTTTTATAGCCGGAGGTGTGTGGTTGGAGCCTATCACTCATTGATAACATTGGGCTCGGTGCTCAAGTCGAGCACCTGAGCATCTCAATATGCTCGACCCGAGCATCGAGCACCCAAGCATTTTACTGCTCGCTCATCACTAAATCCTGCAGAAAATTCCACAGCAAATCTAATTTGTGAACATACAGCACAGGCATTGTACAATTACATACAGGTCTCATGAGCCTTTAGGATACATTGAAAAAGGGGGGTAAATAAGGCAGAAAAATCTGCAAATAATCAGCTCTGAGATCTGCATGAGTTAAATGCAAATTTGTAATGGGTTTTTCTCCAGATTTCCCAGCAATTTTATCCTATGTATCGCATTGAATCAAAATCCACAACGTAAATTCATATGCTACACATTTTATATCGTTATTGCTGATTAATTTTCCCATAGTTTCTATACAGGTATTTCCCCCACATGTATATGAGATATAGTGGTAACATTTTGCCATTACCATGATACGCTGTAGGTTTTCCACTTGGAAAATCCCTACAAAATATCTGTAGCATATCTGCTTCTTGTGAGCAAACCCTCAGACTTTGCACTCTGGAACTGTACAAACCCGCAGTTTCACACAGACGGAAAAGCACATACTATTTAGTGTGAAAATACTATAAAAGACTTGGCTGCATTGATGTAACAATGTTCTTTGCACAGTTTGCTATTGGAAATGTTCTAGGATATACTATTGTGTCTCAATTACCGTATATACTCGTGTATAAGCCGACCCGTGTATAAGCCGACCCCCCTACTTTTGCCCAAAAAATCTGGAAAAACCTATTGACTCGTTTATAAACCGAGGGTGGACCCCAGCACAGGTATACAGCCCCCAGCAGTGTGGTATACAGGCCCCCCCCAGTGGTATACAGGCCTCCCCAGTGGTAGTATACAGCAGCCCCAGTGGTAGTATACAGCAGTCCCAGTGGTAGTATATAGCAGCCCCAGTGGTAGTATATAGCAGCCCCAGTGGTAGTATATAGCAGCCCCAGTGGTAGTATACAGCAGCCCCGGTGGTAGTATACAGCAGCCCCGGTGGTAGTATACAGCAGCCCCGGTGGTAGTATACAGCAGCCCCAGTGGTAGTATACAGCAGCCCCAGTGGTAGTATACAGCAGCCCCAGTGGTAGTATACAGCAGCCCCAGTGGTAGTATATAGCAGCCCCAGTGGTAGTATATAGCAGCCCCAGTGGTAGTATACAGCAGCCCCAGTGGTAGTATACAGCAGCCCCAGTGGTAGTATACAGCAGCCCCAGTGGTAGTATACAGCAGGCCCCCGGGGGTACATACAGCAGGCCCCCGGGGGTACATATAGCAGCCCCCCGGGGGTACATATAGCAGCCCCCCGGGGGTACATATAGCAGCCCCCCGGGGGTACATATAGCAGCCCCCCGGGGGTACCCAGCAGCCCCCAGGGGTACCCAGCAGCCC
>JARQOC010000002.1:453629836-453671862 GCA_033576535.1 Allobates femoralis | reverse complement strand
TCATGTGTTGGTGCCCTCCTCCACACTGCAGAATGTCCCTCAGTCTGAGCTACAGGCAATCAGAAACATGATCGCTGCACTCCCATCAAAACAAGATATTGATAATATCGTGGCCCGCATGGAGGCTTCTCAAGAGAGAGCACTGTGCTCTATAAGAGAGGACATTGATATCCTTAAGCAGAAAACTAGCAATACAGAGGGATCCTTGGTCACCATAGAAGACAGAGTTACTGCTTTAGAAAAGGAGATGTCACGATCCCATGCTTATACGGTTGCTTTCATTATACAGTCAGACGATCAGGAAAACAGAGAACGGCGTAACAATATAAGACTAAAGGGGATTCCTGAGTCTGTGTTGACACCTGAACTCCTAGATACTGTTATGAGCATCTTCAATACAGTCATGCAGCAACCTCCTGACTCAACGTATAAAGTCGATAGAGTCCATAGGGTTTCCAGACCAGCACCTATTGACCCTACCAATCCGAGGGATGTTCTGTGTAGGTTGCATAACTATACGGACAAAGACGCCATCGCTCGGGCGGCCTGGCAATATGGAAACGTATTGCTGGATGATGCTACCATTAGACTGTTCCCAGATGTTTCCAGTCTTACACTATATTTGAGACGACAACTCCGTCCTTTGCTCCTCAAGGTGAAAGAAGCGGGAGCTACGTATAGATGGGGACATTCCTTTCACTTGATAGTGAGGAAAGGAAAGAAAGTGTTCTACTTGTGGCGGAGAGAGGATCTGGATGATCTCTTTGCTTTTTTACACATTCCGCCCATTCCGATCCCTGACTGGCTCTCACTGGAAGGTCTCAGGAAATTTACGGCGCTGCGACGTGACCCACAGTACATTTCAGGAGACTTACGTGGTAAGAACAGAGAGCCCAGACGTAGCCCTCGACCGTCATCTCAGGTGTCTGGATCCTCGAGTCCAAGACGACAGAGGAGAAGATCTTATGAGGACTTGCCAACATGAGAGTCCTAAACACCTTTCCTGGAATGATTGAGATATGAGGTTTATTGTCCCGGATCTTACCCAGAAACACCCTGGACTGGTCTGCCGGGCAACACTTGTTATAAAAAGATAGTGTAATTGTTATATGCAACGAATTTATTAAGTGTTTGGTGTCACTTTATCTCTCTTTTTTGTCTTAATTTTTTCTTGTTGACTTTATAAGAAGTCGATGATGTGGAGTGAAGAAATGACCTTGGTGATATATAGGAGTCCTGGGTCTGCGGATCGTTGCCTTTTGGTCAGTTACGGTCCCTACGACTCTCTCTCATTTTCTTTTCCTTTTTCTTAAGAGAGTTGATTTGCTGGCTTGACCGGCTTAGACTAATATAGTCTTTTTCTCCCTTTTAGCCTTTTATCTTTTATTCTCTTTGTTTTACACTCTTCTACACCCCCCTCCCCTCTTGCCTCCCCCTCTCTCCTGAACCTTTGACCCCTTCTTCCCTGAAGTTCCAAGTTTGTGGAAGTGAACAATATGTCACATAGCACCTTATCTGCTATTCAAATTGGCACGCTGAATGTGCAAGGTCTACATGATGCAGGGAAAAGATCTATTTTGTTTAACTATTTGAAAACTAACAAAATACATATTGCTTTTCTTCAGGAGACTCATATGTGTGAGAACAAGCCTTATAAACTCTCCAGTCATTTGTTTCCTTCGTCATATCACAGCTTATCTAATAACTCACACTCTTCTGGCTCCAGTATTGTGATATCGAGATCAATACCATGGGAATTTCTGGACTCCTACAGTGGTGAAAACGGAAGACTCCTTATGGTTAAAGGTAAGATCGCCTCCAGAACATATACATTTGCCTCGCTATACCTCCCTAATTCTGGTCAGATTACAATGCTCCTGCAGTTCTTAGATAAAATTGAGGTCTTCGCGGAGGGAACACTGGTCCTAGGGGGAGATTTCAATGTTACACTTGACCCAGATCTTAACACGTCTCGAGGCAGGTCTAGTCTGTCTAAAGCAGCTATTAGAAGGTTGAACAGAGCGCTTCATGATCACCAATTGCTAGATGCTTGGTGCCTCTTGTTCCCTACCTCTAAAGACTACACCTTCTACTCTCCAATACATGACGTATATTCTAGACTTGACTTCTTTCTTCTGAGACACACTGATCTGACACAACTAATAGATGCTTCTATTGAGCCAATTTCCTTCTCAGACCATGCCTTGGTTAAGATTTCCCTTATGCTCCATTCCCCGATTCCAAGACAGTGGCAATGGAGACTAAACGCTTCTTTATTAGACGACACAGTAGTCCTGGCAGACGTCTCTAAAACATTGAAGGATTACTTTGATTTGAACATTTCCGCAGACGTGACACCTGGGGGGGTGTGGGAGGCTCACAAGTGTGTAGTTCGAGGTATTTTAATACAACATGGAGCCCGACTAAAGAAAAATAGAGGTGCAGAAATCCAAGATCTTATGACCAAATTGAGAGATCTTGAAACTAGGCATAAACGTCACTCCCTCCCCGATCTGAAGAGAGAACTATTAGATGTTAGAGAGAAGCTACGCACTACTTTACTATATAAGGCAAAAGGAGTACTTACCAGATGCCGTAGACATTTCTATGAATACGGGAATAAGTCTGGTAGAGCTTTGGCAAGGGCCTCTAAAATCTGTAGAGCTACTACGTACGTTTCTGAAATATCACACCCAGGTACCTCGAAACGCTCAAAGTTTCCCCACGATATAGCTGAGGCATTCAAACATTATTATACCGCTTTGTACAACTTAGACACAAATAAAACGCCGGTAGCATTGAATACACTTACTTCACGCATAAGAAAGTATATTAAATCCTCGGCTATGCCGAAATTGGCGGATTCAGTTTCGCAATCCCTGGAGATGCCTATCTCAGACCAAGAGATTGAAGAGACGCTGTCTTCATCTAAATCGGGGAAAGCACCTGGCCCAGATGGGTTTACGGTTGTTTATTATAAAAAATTAAAAGACTCCCTATTGCCACACCTGAAAGCCTTTTTTAATGCCATGGCGATATCTACACCACCCAAAGATGCATTAAGAGCTAATATAACAGTGATTCACAAACCAGGGAAAGATCCTCTGTTATGCTCCAGTTATCGCCCGAAATCCCTGTTGAACGTGGATATTAAGCTTTTTGCTAAAATTTTGGCGGCAAGACTCTCCCCGTTCATTCCGGATTTGATTCACCCAGATCAGACGGGATTTGTCACGGGTCGGGAGGCCAGGGACAACACCACCAAAGCTGTAGACTTAATTTATACAGCCAAGACATCTAAAACCCCGCTGATGTTGTTATCTACAGACGCAGAAAAAGCGTTTGACCGCGTTCATTGGACTTTTATTAAAGAGACATTGTCTCACATCGGATTGGGAGCTAAGATGCTTGGTTGGGTGTTGTCTCTGTACTCCGTCCCGTCGGCAAGAGTGCGGGTCAACGGGATCCTTTCGGAGTCATTTGATATTAACAATGGCACGCGTCAGGGATGCCCGTTGTCCCCATTAATTTTTATTATGACTCTAGAGCCGTTATTGCGTCGTGTCCGAATGAATGGGGATATTTCAGGCATGCAGGTAAAATCGGGTGTACATAAAATTGCGGCATATGCAGACGATCTTCTGTTCTTTCTAACAAATCCAGAGATTTCTCTTCCCATTTTATTGAAAGAATTGGAGACATATTATACTCTTTCCAACTTTAAAATAAATAGATCAAAATCTGAGGCACTAAATGTGTCGCTTCCCCCGAACCAAATAAATAGAATACAGAACGCCTTTCCATTTCATTGGTCTCCTAAAAATCTTCGCTACTTAGGGGTACAGATTACTCCAGATGTTCAAGATCTGTATAGTGCAAATTTTCCTTCACTTCTGCGGTCAATTAAAGCAGACTGTGAGAGATGGCTATTGTCTACTTTCACGTGGTCTGGTAGATGCCAGCTTTTCAAAATGAATATCCTCCCAAGGATATTATATTACCTACAGACATTACCTATTACCATTCCACTATCCTTCTTTACGACAATTGCACAACTGCAGACAAAATTCATCTGGAGTAACTCGAAACCACGTCTAGCAAGATCAATCCTGCATAGACGCAAAAAAGATGGTGGAGTAAATCTCCCAAATATCAAACTGTATTATATAGCCTCCCACCTCACGCGGGTAATAGATTGGTGTAGGCATGGTACAAACAAACTGTGGGTACAAATCGAACAAGATTCTACTCCTTTCAGACTTCAAACATTACCCTGGGTGTCACTTCGGAAAGAAGAGTCATTGTATGACCATCCGACAATTGGGTCCACTCTCAAGATTTGCGATCACACATTAGTTAGATCCTTAATGATACCATCTGCCTCTGTCTTGAGTCCGATCCTTAGTCACCCGGACTTTAAACCGAGTCTTGATGACCCTGTGTTTCAATGTTGGATTAAAGCGGGTCTAGATAGGATTGAAAAATGGAGTGAGGGAGAAACCTGGCCAACCATTGAACAACTTAATTCAATTACATACCCGACGGCTCTGGGTTTCTGGAGATGTGTACAACTTGTGCATTACCTTCATGGACTCCCTTCTAAGAGGTCATATCTATGCCCTAAGACACTGTTTGAATCCCTATGCTCCACCACAGCTGACTGCAGGCATGCTTTATCACAGACATACGCGTGTTTTATCTCTCCCCCGGACCTCCCGACTCCCCATTTCATGCTGCGATGGGAGACAGATTTAGGTCTCAAGCTGTCAACAGAACAGAGATCTGCAATCTATACTTTAGCTCACTCTACTTCAATAAGCTCAAAACTGCAGGAGGCAAATTATAAATTACTGACGAGATGGTATAGAGTCCCAGCTCATTTGCATAGACTCTTTCCTTCTATAGACCCGAAGTGTTGGAAGTGTGGTGGGGCGGATGGTACACTACTTCACGTGTTCTGGGAGTGTGCGAAGCTCCAACCATTTTGGACAGAGGTGACAAGGATCACAAGGCAAGTTACGGGATACTCGGATGACTTAGATCCAGGCCTCTTCCTGTTGCACCACTGTGGGATTCCTCCAAATAAATATAAACACACACTGTTGAGGTTCTTAGTCATAGCTGCGAGATCCTGCATCCCGATGCTTTGGAAAAAGGAGACGTGTCCTTCTGTGGCTATGTGGATAGAGAAGGTGAATGACCTCATGCATCTTGAGGACCTGACATCAGCTATACATGACTCATATGAGAAGTTTAGAAACACGTGGTTTAGCTGGATGAGTTTCCAACAATCTGATCTGTATAAGACTCAGAGGATCCTGAAGAGCTTGCTCTTAGAGACTGGTTGGCTAATGGGTGCGATAGAGAGTACCTTTAATTCCATTTAGGTTGGAAACTTCCCGGGAACCCTACCTTTACCTTCCCTTCCACCCCTCCTAATCCCTCCCCACCCATCCTATCCCCGTTCTGGTATAGTCTTTTCTTTCTTTCTGTGCTTTCTACCTTTCCTTTTTACTTTTTATTTTTCTCTATTATTGGTAATAGACGGGTGTCTATGGAGTAGGTAATGCTTGATTTATAACATTGAATGGCAAACAATTCTGATTTGTTATACCAGACAGGTTGATTCTCTTGCCAGGGTTAGTTTTAATATTGTTATAGTTAATTGAACATTCTCTTCAAGCTCAATGTATTATCAGCAACCGTCATGCGATTCAATTAATGAAACGTATATTTGGTATGATCAGTTCTCGTACTTGCAAGATGATTAAATTTGTAAGTTTTTTCTTTTGTAACTTTAAAACGAAAATAAAGAATTATAAAAAAAGAATAGCACGCTCATTCAATCCCCGATATCGCATTGACATCGTTCCTGCATCGTATTGGACGTTCACACCATACAACGCAGGAACGATATCGGCTCCAACGATCGAACCACGTGACTTTTCATTGAAATTGGATGCCGATATCGCAACGTGTAAACCCCCCTTTACACTTCTGTGAGGGCAACTAATCAGAGGGTAACTAATCAGAGGGTGGGGTTGCAGTTGAACTGCAACCAATCACAGACACAGTCACCGAGGGTGGGTGCGGAAAGCAGAGGAATGTTCATGTTTAATGAGTACACCCGGAAGCAGTGAGGGCAGTGCCGAAAACCGGCACTAATTTAACTGCTTTATTCCACATATGCTTTCAACAAGCTTTACCTGAGGCACTGGGAGGATTGATTAGTCTGCAGTCATATCGAGTGACTGCCAAATTATCATTTTAGACTGGACAACCTTTAATCTGATGACTATGATTATCAACCTCATTCTCCCAGTCCATATTCAGAGAGGTGGACTGTTTTACTTTACTATCTACAAGTTTTCAATAGGGTTTAGGTCAGGTGAAGGAGGCCATGTAATAATTCTTTCATTTTTAAGGCCAAAGGCCATTACTAACCATTTGAGTACTTCAGTGCATGCTTGCAGCATTGTCATAAAATTATGTTTGTCTTCAAAGATGTATCTGATCTGCTTTAAACCAATAAGAATTTAAATTAAAAAATGTTGTAGTTGGAAAATATGCATCATAATTATGATATAATCAAAATACTCACTTGGCCAGGGGCGGACTGGCCCAGGTGGCAAGGGGGCAAGTGCTCCCTGGGCTGGTGGTATAGCCACATCTAGGGCCGCTCCCCCCCCCCCCCCTCCTGAAATGGCGGCGATGTGGCGGGGAGTTGGTGAATGAGCCGCGGCACGGAAATCCTAAGCCGCGGCACGCAAATCCTGCTAAATTTCTGCTCGCACCCTTAACCCCCCACCCACCCCCCCCCCCCCCGGTCCTCAAATCTGGGATGGCAGGCCAAAACTGCCACCCGGGCCAGAGGCACCAGCCAGCCCCTGCACTTGGCTAATAATTGTGCACACAGTATACACACACATAAGAAACTTGTCTGTCAAGGTAAACAGAGTGGGGAGAAGCCGCCAGGGACCTACATTGGATTAACCATTTAAGGCGCACAATCCGCGATCAGTTTCTCAATAAATATATTTTGCAGCGCATCTGAGTAAAACATACACAGCTGCAATAACACAGCCAGGGTCCAATTTATGTTTCCCATTACTTGGACAGCATGAATTTCATGTCAGATTCCCTTTAAGATCCAAAGCCTAAGACCAAATATTATTAATTAAATCCTTCATGTGCTGTTCTAATATTATTTTTGGGCATATCACTCATGTCTTGGCACAGAAGTATAGCACATATTAGACAAGACAGAGGCTCCAAAAATAGTCCCTGCAGACGAAAATAATCTGCTACAGCCATGTAGCGATCCCAAACGCCCAACAGCTGAGTAAATCTTTTTAAATATCATGATAAACAGGGGTATTGACACCTGTCACACTGTTTCTTTGCTCTGTTTAATTTCAAATGAACATATTTTTCTGTAAGCAATACAGGAAAACACAGGGTTATACTGCAAGCAGAGTTGTGTTACATCAATCACACGTCATCTGCTGTCAGCCTAATATGGTTTTTCTACACCTCAGTCCTGCTTCCTATCAGTAAGTGCAAATCATGAATGTTTTATGTTCATGAACCTAGCAGAAAGCTCAAAGGGAAGTTCTCAGAAATCTTTCCATTGTTCTCTATTACTAAGGAGCTTGCAGGGAATTACAATGAGTATTTCTTCTAGGCAAGGAAAAGCAATATGAAATTTAAACATGTCGTGTTGTGCTCCTATCAGTCTGCTCTGGCTGTGCAGTTTTAACCAAATATTACAATTACTGTGTCAGTCTAACAATTAATCTTCTTCTAGTATAATATATTACGTTTTATTTTTTTTACATTAGGTCATCATTTATGCCAGATGAACGTGTGATCATGTCACATTTAGTGATGGGCGAACCCGATCTGTAAAATTCAGGGTCTTTTCCAAAAACCTAGTGTTCCTGCACAGATCCTAAACACTGATTACACTGGGAAACCTGTGTTACAGTTTGGGTCCAGGGGCTGTAAAACAAAGCATATAACTTGTAAACATTATCATTATACTTACCGAGTCTCGCGGCGCATGTCCTGCCATCCCTCTGTCCCGGCTGCATCTACTTCCGGGCTGCTTATTATCTTTCGGGATATTCACTTCACTGCCTGCTTCAACAGCCAATCACTGATGCTGTCACACAGAATGAGCATCTGTGATTGGCTGTTGGAGTAATCTGGAATCAAACCATGTATTCTAATATGGTAGAATGTATGGACTGGTTTCAGGTACACACACAGCACTTGGCTGTGTCATTCTGTACCTGCTCTCTCTACCAGCAAATGTCTGTCTGTCTGGCAGAGAGATGTAGCAGAGCTGAAGTAAGAAGACCTGGACTACATCAGAGAGAGGTTTTTTTTCTAATAAAGATGGAGTCCCTAAATGCGTGTTTGTGTTTTATTTCTAATAAAAAAAACCTTTTTTTGTGTTTATTTGTTTTTTTAATGATTACTAGAAATTAATGGTGGCTAGGTCTAATATAGCTTGACACCATGATTTTAAGGCTTAGTACCAGCTGAGAATACAAAGCTGGTATTATCTCCATTGTTACCCAGCGTGCCGGCCACCCACCAGGGCCAGGTAAGAGCCAGGTAATGCGCTTGGAAATGGCACTACCAAAAATGCTTGGGCCTTAGCATGCTGAGAATCCCAGCCTTCAGCTGCCAGCTTTTTCCTGGCTTGCGATCAAAATGTGGCAGGAGTCCACACATTTGTTTCTAATTATTTATTTAAATAAAAAAAAATATTGGGCTTCCTTGTATTATGATTACCAGCCAAGGTAAAGCCAGGCATCTGGGAGTGGAAGCCCATAGCTGTCCGCTTTTATCAGCGCTGAGAATCAAAAATACCAGGGAGCGCCGTGTAATGTTTTAAAATTATTATTAAATAGACTGTAACATATTTAAGATAGGATGTCAATAAATAAATTTTTTTTATGGCACTGTACACAACAGGATAAAACTATGTTGTGCATTTAATACAGTATGTCTTTGGTCTAGATTGAATTCCATCTAAAATAATTTTAAAAGTGGATCCTGCTCTATAATCTGCTGAAAGCTAACACTCAGGTTTCCTGTCATATTCCACATAGTCTCTAATGTTCTCATTTGTGTGCTCCGAATTCTTGTGCAAGTGATGAATCTGGAGTATTTATGCAAGCCCTGCTTTTACCACACCACAGGTGGTATGGAGATTTCTGAATGTGCTGTATATGAATATTTTTATAAGGGGTGCAAAAAGAAACTTTGTAGCACATTCTTGTGAATCTACATTTTTCACTTTCTTTACTTAATTTTGTTTAACCCGCTCATGCACATAATAGTAAATGTACTTTTATTCTATGTGCAAAGTACTGTACATATGGCTCGTATATCTTTTTGTAGAGGAGTCAATAGCTGGATCACACGCTTGATTCATATTCTGTAAAACTATGACATTTATATAATAGGTGGCTCACCCTTCGCTATAAACGCAGGAAGTGAATGATTTATACAATTAGCAAACATAACATTCAGTTTGGGCTTCAATATCACCTATGTCTGTAATTAATGCCTTTATAACAGAGAGAGACCAGATGTCATATAGACGTAACCTTAGAATAACATAGGACTAAGGCGTTCTTGATTATTGCTCATGTTCCTGGCATTTTTCAGTATAAATACATGTGTGGTCAATACAAAGGTCTGGCATAAGAGTTCTTCCTTCAAAAAGACCCACCAAAGGACAGGAGACATTCATTACATTTGGAGGAAAGGCGATTCCGGCAGCTAAATAGGAAAAGGTTCTTTACAGTTAGAGATGTCAGACTGTGGAATGCCCAGTCACAAGTGGTAGTGACTCGCCCCGTGGGGGCCATGGGTTACTCAGAACTGGGCCCTGGTTCTGTCGTTCGCTGGGGATGTCACTAGAGCAGTCAATTCAATGGGGAATTCAGGGACTCTGCTTCAGGGATCGGAGTTTAGGGAAGGTACTTCTCAGGGTAGGGATACTAGACTTGGGGATACTTGTTTGTGACGCCAGGGTAAGACTGGGATGTCTGGGGCCCAACAGGAAAATTGACTGCAAGGGCCCTCTCCACCCTTCAGCTATATACAAATACCCGTTAGCCATTATACCCATTATATTGGCGGCTCCTGCACCATACCTGGAATGTACAATTACTGTAATTTGCATTAAAGGGATTCTTTAGTGAAAACAAGTTATCAGCGATCCACAGGTTCAGTAGGTGATCACTTATTTATTGGTGGAATCCGACCAGTGGAGCCGCACCGTCAGAAGAATGTGGAGCTTTTCTCCCCACTATAAAATGGAGCGGCTGATAATGATGTGACCGCGGCTCCATTCATTTGAGCTCTGAGAAAAAGCCAAACCTAGCGCTCACAAGCCACTGAGGCAATGAGTGGATCAGTGGTCGAGCTGTACATCAGCTCCAGTCTATTGGGGAGAAAACAAACCTATGACCAAGGACCGTCTTTAAAGACTGATTTTAATGTGTTTCAATGTTTGTTTGTTTTTCCCAATAAAATTAATTTTTAAGGATCTATATCGCAGGATTCTGTGCTGGATGTTTTTGGACATGTAATGGGGAAAGAAGTTGCCCATTCAGCAGTCAGACCCTCATTAATAAATAACTTAGGCCATGTGCACACATTGAATGTTTGGTGAGCTTTTTACCTCAGTATTTGTAAGACAAAGCCAGGAGTGGAGCAATCAGAGGTAATTTTTTCTGTTTTTATCACCCATTCCTTGTTTTGGGTTTATCTTACAAATACAGAGGTGAAAATCTCAAATACTCAACATGTGCATGGGGCCTTAGAAGCAGTGATTACTTGCTTTCTCTGGGGAACCTCTGTAAGTACAAAGAGCAGAACCAAGCTTACTACAGAGATAAGAGAACAGAACCAAGCTTAGTACAGAGACAAGGGAGCAGAACCAAGCTTACTACAAAGGTAAGGGAATAGAACTGAGCTTACTACAGAGATAAGGGAACCGAACTAAGCTTACTACAGAGATATGGCAGCAGAACCAAGCTTACAACAAAGATAAGGGAACAGAACCGAGCTTACTACAGAGATAAGGGAACAGAACCAAGCTTATTACAGTGATAAGGGAACAGAACTGAGCTTACTACAAAGATAAGGGAACAGAACCGAGCTTACTACAGAGATAAGGGAACAGAACCGAGCTGACTACAAAGATAAGGGAACAGAACCGAACTTACTACAAAGATAAGGGAACAGAACCGAGCTTACTACAAAGATAAGGGAACAGAACTGAGCTTACTAAGAGATAAGACACACATACTGCATGGAAGCGCAGTAGCACAAGGACCTGCTTACAAGTGGCAGGAGCTGAGTTCCCGATAACTGAGGCACCAGTCTGGCGGACATCTGCCACCCTCTCCCCTGGCTCAGACACTAATCATATCGGCACTGCTGATAAGATTAGTACCGCCAGAGCTGGACTGGAACCAAACAGCAGCCCTGGAAAACAAACACCCCCAGCCCACATCAGGGCCGGGACGACAGCTAGGCGACCCTAGGCGATCGCCTAGGGCGCCATCTTGTGGAGGGCGCATTCCCGCCTCTCTCCACTGCTCCTCCATTTGCCGCCGCCCGCCCGCAGAGTGAGCCGCTGGCACCGGGCGGAGCAGAGGATCCGCCGCCCGCCCGCCCGCTCGCAGAGTGAGCCGCTGATGGCTGACACCGGGCGGAGCAGAGGATCCGCCGCCCGCCCACAGGGTGAGCCGCTGGCACCAGGCAGAGCAGAGAATCCGCCGCCCGCCCGCAGAGTGAGCCGCTGACGGCTGACACCGAGCGGAGCAGAGGATCCGCCGTCCGCCCGCCCGCCCGCAGAATGAGCCGCTGACACTTGGGAAGAGGAGAGTACAGTAAGAGGAGCTAACTGAGGGGAGGGGGGGGGGGGGAGTATGGAGGCAGTTTTAAGAACAAGTATGGGGGGAATTATGGGGACAATATTATAAAGGGACACACATGGGCATATGGGAGCAGTATGAGGAACAAATCTGGGGGTATATGGGCGCTGTGGGTGGAGTATGGGGTCAGTAATAGGAACAAACGTGGGGGAGTGTGGGGGCAGTATGAGGAACATAGGGGGAGCATGGGGCAGTATTAGGAACAAACATGTGGGGGCGGGGTAGTATGAGAAACTAACAGGGGAGAGTATGGGGCAGTATTAGGAACAAACATGTGGGGCAGTATGAGGAACAAACAGGGGAGAGTATGGGGCAGTATTAGGAACAAACGGGGAGTATGGGGCAGTATGAGGAACAAACAGGGGGAGAGTATGGGGGCAGTATGAGAAACAAACAGGGGAGACTATGGGGCAGTATGAGGAACAAACAGGGGGAGAGTATGGGGGCAGTATTAGGAACAAACGTGGGGCAGTATGAGAAACAAACAGGGGGAGACTATGGGGGCAGTATGAGGAACAAACGGGGAGTATGGGGCAGTATGAGGAACAAACTGGGGAGTATGGAGGCAATATTAGGAACAAACACGGTGGGAGTATTGTGCGGCAGTATTAGGAACAAATGTGGGGGGGTATGGGGGCAGTATGAGGAACAAACGGGGAGTATGGGGCAGTATGAGGAACAAACGGGGATTCCATGGAGGCAGTATTAGGAACAAACATGGGGGAGTATGGGGCAGTATAATGGACAAACGTGGAGGGAGGGATGATTGGGGTTATATGAGGAACAAACATTGGGGAGGGAGGATAGGGGCAGTATAAGGAACAAACATGAGGGGGAGTATGGGGGCTGTATGAGGAACAAATGGATTGGCAGTAAGGGGGCTGTATGAGGAGCAAACGTGTGGGGAGGAGAAAACGGGAGGATTAGGGCTGTGTGAGGAGCAAATGAGGGAGAGGGTGGAGGCTATATGAGGAGCAAACGGGAGGGGGAGGGGCTGTATGAGGAGCAAATGGGGGGAGAGGGTGTGGGCTGTATGAGGACCAAATCGGGAGGGGAGAGAAGGGCTGTATGAGCAGCAAATAAGGGGAAGATGTTGGGGGGATGTATGTAGATGCAGCATGGAGCGCAAGCAGGGGGATTTGAGAACACAGAAAACGGAGTGAGGGGTTGATAAGTATGGACATAGTATGAGTTGGACAGTATGGGAAACAATGGGGTAAGTTTGAGGATCCAGTATAAATAGTGCGAGGGAGATGGCTGCTGAACAGTATGTGGAGTAAAGGGGATGGGTGTGGATACAGTATAACGAGTGAGGACGGGATGGCTGCCACACAGTATGTGGAGTGAGGGGGCATGGCTACGACACAGTATGTGGAATGAGGGGGATGAATGTAGACACAGTATGTGGTATGAGTGGGAGATAGGTGTGAACACAGTATGTGGAGTGAGGGGAGGGAAGTAGTGAAGAAACTTTAGGGCATGAGAAAAATGTAAGGGGGCACAGAATAGGGAGTGAGTAGTGTGGGGCTGTATAGAGAGGGGGCAGCATGCGGGACAGTGTGAGGCCACAGCCAGGAGAGGGAGTGTGATAAGGGAGGACAGTATAAACAGTGGGCAGTATAGGAGGATACAATGTGAGAGGACAGTATGACCAGGGAGTTCACTATGGAAGGAGTGGGCAGTGTGATGAGGGCAGTGTGGAAGACATGTACAGAAAGAGGGACAGTGTGTAAATCATATTTTGTGCAGGAAACAGTGAGGAAGTACAATTATTATTCCAGGGTCAGTGTAGGGCAGATATTTTTGCTTTGGAGAATTTTGATCATTTTGCTATTTTTAAGGGTATCGTGTCGGGATGGGCTGAAGACTGGAAAAGATGGACGTCTCCAGAGACGAGCTGTGGATGTGAAGTCATTATGGCATCTGGACAAGATGAAGAAAAGAAAAAGGCGACCCCGATCAGAGACAAGGTCATCTATAAGGTACCTGGATGTAAATGGTTGTGATACTAATTCTCATTAGTGCTGTAGTTCCTGTGTCGTCTGATGATGATTGAACAACTCCCAGCACCTCCTTACCATTGTTAAGGATGTAGTAGGAGTTGTAGGTTCATGCAGCACAAATATGTATGGGTCTGATCTGACATTATAATTGTTTTACCATGTACTGATGGGGTTCTGATGATGATTTTTTTTTTTTTTTTGCTAGATGAGGGTTGTGATGCTGTACTTATGTACTGATAAGGGTTATATGTATGTATGTATTTCTGTACCTCTGGTGGTTCTGGTCATGTATCCCTGTACTGATGAGAGTTTTAATGCTGTGTTTCTATACTGATGAGGGTTCCATGGATGTATTTCTGTACCTCTTTTTTATTCCTAGACATATTTCGGGGGAGGGGGGGGGGCGCGCCGTTTGCCTTACCTGCCTAGGGCACCAAAATGCCTTGTCCCGGCACTGGCCCACATACTATAAAACCCATCAGCCCCGATCCGTGAATTTTGCCTTTACGCTGTCATGGCCCTCATCACTTTCTTAAAGTTATCTGAAGAGCCACATGTGAATAGTGCAGCGGAGGGAATAATCAACCGCAGCTCCATTTACATGTTACTGTTCAAAGCTACGTTTCTCAGGATTGTGGGGTCCCAGCAGTCACATCCGCAGCGAAGGAAAAGTTATCACCTGTACAGAAGAGAAGTGATGACTTCTATATTGGGGATAATTCATTTAAACAACATATAAATGCTGAAAATCACAAAGTGCAATACCACCTCTGACAACAGGACAGGAGAAGTGGTACTGTGCAGTATGTGTATATTATTATTATTATTATTATTATTTATTTATATAGCGCCATTGGGTTCCATGGCGCTTTACATGAGGATGAGGGAGACAAGAACAAGTACACTAAATCTAGGCGATCAGGACGTACAGGTACAGGAGGGGCAGGGACCCTGTCCACGAGGGCTCACAGTCTATGAGGGGTGGGTTAGGATACAGTAGGATGGGGGAATGTCAGGTATGGGGCGTTCGCCTGGGTCTCATGGCAGGTTGTAGGCTTGACGGAACAGGTGAGTCTTCAGGTGACACTTGAAGTTACTCAGGGTAGGAGAGTGTCTGACGTGTTCGGGTAGGGAGTTCCAGAGTAAGGCAGATGCCCGGGAGAAGTCCTGGACTCGGTTGTGTGAAGAGGTGATGAGGGGGGAGCAGAGGAGGAGTTCTTGGGAGGAGCGGAGGTTGCGTGAGGGTAGGTATCGGGAGACCAGGTCGGAGATGTATGGTGGGGCCAGGTTGTGTATGGCTTTGTACGTCATGGTTAGTGTTTTGAATTGGGATCTCTTGGAGACGGGGAGCCAGTGAAGGGCTTGGCAGAGGGGGGAGACAGGGGAGTAGCGGGAGGACATATAGATGAGTCGGGCAGCGGAGTTGAGGATAGACTGGAGAGGTGTGAGGGAGTTAGCCGAGAGGCCATTGAGAAGGAGGTTGCAGTAGTCAAGGCGGGAGATAAGAGCATGGATGAGTGTTTTAGCGGTGTCGTGGGTGAGGAAGGAGCGGATCCGTGAGATGTTCTTGAGCTGGAGCCGGAGGGATGTGGTGAGGGCCTCGATGTGGGGTTTGAAGGATAGGGAGGAGTCGAGGATTACCCCGAGGCACTTGGCTTGGGGGACTGGGGAGAGGGCACAGTCGTTGATGCAGATGGATAGGTTGGGAGGTGGGGTGGAATTTCTTGGGGGAAGACTATGAATTCAGTTTTGTCCATGTTGAGTTTAAGGAAGCGGGCAGAGAAGAAGGATGAGATGGCGGAAAGGCATTGAGGGATTTTCGAGAGTAGGGAGGTGATGTCAGGGCCGGACAGGTAGATTTGGGTGTCGTCGGCGTAGAGGTGGTACTGGAGGCCGTGGGACTCGATGAGTTGCCCTAGGCCGAGAGTGTAAATGGAGAAAAGTAGGGGTCCCAGGACCGAACCTTGGGGGACTCCGACAGAAAGGGGGTAGGGTGAGGAGGAGGTGTGGGAGTGGGAGACGCTGAAGGTCCGGTCTGCTAGGTATGAGGAGATCCAGGAGAGGGCAAGGTGGGTGATGCCAAGGGATTCCAGGATCCGGAGAAGAAGGGAGTGGTCAACCGTGTCGAAAGCGGCAGACAGGTCAAGGAGTAGCAGGATGGAGTAGTGGTGTTTGTTCTTGGCGGTCAGTAGGTCGTTGGTGACTTTGGTCAGGGCTGTTTCGGTGGAATGGAGGGGTCGGAAGCCGGACTGTAGGCGGTCGAAGAGGGAGGACGAGGAGAGGTGAGAGGACAGTTCGGAGTGGACGTGTTGTTCAAGTAGCTTAGAGGCGAATGGGAGAAGAGATATGGGGCGATAGTTAGAGACAGAGGTAGGGTCAAGTGAGGGTTTTTTTAGGATGGGCGTGATTAGGGCGTGTTTGAAGGCCGAGGGGAAGGTACCAGTGCTAAGTGAAAGGTTAAAGAGGTGGGTGAGGGCTGGGATGAAAATGGAGGTGTGGTTGGGAATGAGGTGGGATGGGAGCGGGTCGTGGGCGCTGGTGGTGAGGTGTGATTTTGACAGGAGGGAGGAGAGTTGGTCTTCAGTTATGGGGGGGAAGTGGCTGATGGAGGAGGAGGGCAGTGTAGGTGGGAAGGGGAGGTGTGGGGATAGTGGACCGAAGCTGCTTCTGATCTTGTCGATCTTCTCCTTGAAGAAGGTCGCAAAGTCTTCAGCAGAGATGAGGGGAGAAGGGGGAGGAGCAGGTGGGCGAAGTAAGGAGTTGAAAGTTTTGAAGAGCTGTTTGGGGTTGCGGGACAGAGAGGTTATAAGGGATGAGAAGAACACTTGCTTGGCGGTAGCGAGTGCCGTCTTGAAGTCAGTGATGGATTGCTTGAACAGAGCAAAGTGCTCGGGGTGTGAGACTTTTTCCATCTCCTCTCGGCGACTCTGGACGCCCGTCTCAGGTTTTTAGTGAGGGTGGTGTGCCAGGGTTGCCTGTTAATGCGTGGAGCATGGAGAGTGAGGGGGGCGGCTAGGTCGAGAGCGTTCATTATGGTAGTGTTGTATAGGGTGGTGGCAATGTCAATGTCGTCAGCGCAGGGTAGGTCGGTGAGAGGGAGGAGTGATTCAGAGAATAAAGGAAGATCAAGATCTTTTAGGTTTCGGCGAGGGTGATCAAGTTTGCGGAGAGGGGGTAGTGTGGCAGGGGAGGAAGAGGCGGAGAAGGTCAAGAGATGGTGGTCGGACAGTGTGAGTACCGAGGTTGTGAGGTTAGAGAGGGAGCAAAGGCGGGTAAAGATGAGGTCAAGCGTGTGGCCTTGTTCGTGGGTGGGAGAGGAGGACCATTGGGAGAGCCCTAGGGAAGTGGTCAAGGAAAGAAGGTTGGAGGCGGCTGGACGGGGAGTGTCAATGGGGATATTGAAGTCGCCCATGATGATGGAAGGGATGTCAGTGGAGAGGAAGTGAAGTAGCCAGGTGGTGAAGTGGTCAAGGAAGGAGGCGGTGGGTCCGGGGGGCGGTAGATGATGGCTATTTGGAGGTTGCAGGGGGAGAAGATTCGGACTGAGTGGGCTTCGAAGGAGGGGACAGTGACGGATGGGGGCTGGGGGATGGGGCTGAAGGTGCAGGAGTTGGACAGCAGTATGCCGACTCCACCGCCGTGCTTGCCAGAGGGACGGGGGGTGTGGGACAGGCTGAGGCCGCCGTAGGATAGTGCGGCAGGGGAGGCCGTGTCGGAAGGGGTGAGCCAGGTCTCGGTGAGGCCAAGGAATGACAGTTTCCTGGAGATAAAGAGATCATGGATGTCGGGGAGTTTGTTGCACACTGAGCGGGCATTCCAGAGTGCGCCGGGTAGAGCGGTAGGTGGGGCATGGGTTGGGGGAATGGGTCTGATGTTGGTGGGGTTGCGAGAGCTAGTGGTGGTGAGGTTGCGAGGGTTGGCGGTGGGTCGCGGGATGAAGGTTGTTGTGGGGATGTTGCGGGGGGGGCCAGGATTGGGGGAGATGTCACCGGCAAGGAGGAGGAGTAGGCCGAGGGTTAGCAGGTGGGAGCATGAGAGCTTGCGAGGCGGGCGTGCTTGTTTGGTGATTGAGGATTGAAAGTGAATGAAAAGGTCGTAAAGTGGGTGAGGTGGTTCGGCAGGATGGAGGGTGAGAGCAGTATTTTGTTGCTGGGAGGGGGGATAAGTGGGGGTAGTACATATACATAATAATAAATACTGAGCATTACACCCAGTATACAGGACAGGAGAAGTGGTACTGTGCTGTGTGTGTGCATATATATATAACAGGCAGCACTTCTATGAAATTCCAAAGTGGACTTTATTCCTGCCTTGTGTGCAACGTTTTGGAGTTAATCCTCCTTCCTCAAGCATAGTGCAACAAGTGAAGTAAAAATCTTATATACATGTGCAGTAAATAACTGTATATAAAGTGCTAAATAGTGTCATACAGTGATCATCATATAAAGTGCAGTAATAGTGCTAAATACTTCAGTCCAGCTGAAGTTATTAATACAGTACACATTATCAGTGTACTAACAAGCTGATCAGTGACACCTGTGTGCATAAAATAATCATTAACCAAACAGTGCATTATACCTGATCCAGCCCTCAGCTCAGCCACATGTAACGCTGGTACTGTGTTATTGGCATCTTCCCGGTTCAGAACTGCGCATGCGCGAACTGGCGTTGCGTCATTTGACACTGCACTGCCATTGCGCAAGCGCGAATCTACCGCGGCCATCTTAGATTCTGGCAAATAGCGTTTTTTTCCCACACAACATATTTAATAATAGTCTCAATCATAAAGATATATTTAGACCTCAAATAACATGAGAAAAGGGAACCCAGCCATACATTTAGAGCTGGCTAGGAAGAGAAACCAAGGAAAACCTAGTTTAAAGTCTCCAAGGTACCCTAGTGCGAGCAAAGTGACAAAGTAGTGGATGGTCAATCCACCACATCGTCACCACTACACACTTAACACTAGAACTACTGAGGTCATTTGACTACTTCGCACTATGTATTTCTATGTAGGTGTCACGAGTGCAGTAGTTCTAGTATTAAACCAAGCCAACTCGCATCATTCACATTCATCCTGGTCCCATATCTCAAAAGAAGAATTATGCATAGGCTTATATGATTCTCAAAAAATATTTTTTTATTTTATTTATGCTAACACAGCCCCAAAAATTTTTTTTTTATATATAGACTTGCTTTTTTTCGGGTAGGATTCAGGTGCACCATCTGTAAACAAATAAATAAATAAAAATTTTTTATTAAAAACATATACCGTATATACTCGTGTATAAGCCGACCCGTGTATAAGCCGACCCCCCCTACTTTTGCCCCCAAAACCTGGGAAAGCCTATTGACTCGTGTATAAGCCGAGGGTGGACCCCAGCACAGGTATACAGGCCTCTCCATTGGTAGTATACGACAGCAGCCTCCCCTGTGGTAGTATACAGCAGTCTCCCCCTGTGGTAGTATACAGCAGTCTCCCCCTGTGGTAGTATACAGCAGTCTCCCCCTGTGGTAGTATACAGCAGTCTCCCCCTGTGGTAGTATACAGCAGTCTCCCCCTGTGGTAGTATACAGCAGTCTCCCCCTGTGGTAGTATACAGCAGTCTCCCCCTGTGGTAGTATACAGCAGTCTCCCCCTGTGGTAGTATACAGCAGTCTCCCCCTGTGGTAGTATACAGCAGTCTCCCCCTGTGGTAGTATACAGCAGTCTCCCCCTGTGGTAGTATACAGCAGTCTCCCCCTGTGGTAGTATACAGCAGTCTCCCCCTGTGGTAGTATACAGCAGTCTCCCCCTGTGGTAGTATACAGCAGTCTCCCCCTGTGGTAGTATGCAGCAGTCTCCCCCTGTGGTAGTATGCAGCAGTCTCCCCCTGTGGTAGTATGCAGCAGTCTCCCCCTGTGGTAGTATGCAGCAGTCTCCCCCTGTGGTAGTATGCAGCAGTCTCCCCCTGTGGTAGTATGCAGCAGTCTCCCCCTGTGGTAGTATGCAGCAGTCTCCCCCTGTGGTAGTATGCAGCAGTCTCCCCCTGTGGTAGTATGCAGCAGTCTCCCCCTGTGGTAGTATGCAGCAGTCTCCCCCTGTGGTAGTATGCAGCAGTCTCCCCCTGTGGTAGTATGCAGCAGTCTCCCCCTGTGGTAGTATGCAGCAGTCTCCCCCTGTGGTAGTATGCAGCAGTCTCCCCCTGTGGTAGTATGCAGCAGTCTCCCCCTGTGGTAGTATGCAGCAGTCTCCCCCTGTGGTAGTATGCAGCAGTCTCCCCCTGTGGTAGTATGCAGCAGTCTCCCCCTGTGGTAGTATGCAGCAGTCTCCCCCTGTGGTAGTATGCAGCAGTCTCCCCCTGTGGTAGTATGCAGCAGTCTCCCCCTGTGGTAGTATGCAGCAGTCTCCCCCTGTGGTAGTATGCAGCAGTCTCCCCCTGTGGTAGTATGCAGCAGTCTCCCCCTGTGTAGTATGCAGCAGTCTCCCCTGTGGTAGTATGCAGCAGTCCTCCCCCCTGTGGTAGTATGCAGCAGTCTCCCCCTGTGGTAGTATGCAGCAGTCTCCCCCTGTGGTAGTATGCAGCAGTCTCCCCCCTGTGGTAGTATGCAGCAGTCTCCCCCTGTGGTAGTATGCAGCAGTCTCCCCCTGTGGTAGTATGCAGCAGTCTCCCCCTGTGGTAGTATTGCAGCAGTCTCCCCCTGTGGTAGTATGCAGCAGTCTCCCCCTGTGGTAGTATGCAGCAGTCTCCCCCTGTGGTAGTATGCAGCAGTCCTCCCCTGTGGTAGTATCAGCAGTCTCCCCCTGTGGTAGTATACAGCAGTCTCCCCCTGTGGTAGTATACAGCAGTCTCCCCCTGTGGTAGTATACAGCAGTCTCCCCCTGTGGTAGTATACAGCAGTCTCCCCCTGTGGTAGTATACAGCAGTCTCCCCCTGTGGTAGTATACAGCAGTCTCCCCCTGTGGTAGTATACAGCAGTCCCCCCCTGTGGTAGTATACAGCAGTCCCCCCCTGTGGTAGTATACAGCAGGTTCCGCCCCCCTGTGGTAGTATACAGCAGTCCCCCCCTGTGGTAGTATACAGCAGTCTCCCCTCCCCCCCCTGTGGTAGTTTACAGCAGTCTCCCCCCCCCCCCCCCCTGTGGTATATACAGGCCCCCCTGTGGTAGTATACAGCAGTCCCCCCCTGTGGTAGTATACAGCAGTCTCCCCCCCCCCCCTGTGGTAGTATACAGCAGTCTCCTCCCCCCCCCCCCGTGGTAGTTTACAGCAGTTCTCCCCCCCCCCTGTGGTATATACAGGCCCCCCTGTGGTAGTATACAGCAGTCCCCCCCTGTGGTAGTATACAGCAGTCCCCCCCTGTGGTAGTATACAGCAGTCCCCCCCTGTGGTAGTATACAGCAGTCTCCCCCCCCCCCCCCCCCTGTGGTAGTATACAGCAGTCCCCCCCCCCCCCCCGTGGTAGTATGCAGCAGCCTCCTCCCCCCCCCGTGGTAGTATGCAGCAGTGTCCCCCCCCCCCCCCCCCCGTGGTAGTATACAGCAGTCTCCCCCCCCCCCCCTGTGGTATATACAGGCCCCCCTGTGGTAGTATACAGCAGTCTCCCCCCCCCCCCCCCCCCCGTGGTAGTATACAGGCCCCCCTGTGGTAGTATACAGCAGTTCCCCCCCCCCCCCCGTGGTAGTATACAGCAGTCTCCTCCCCCCCCGTGGTAGTATACAGCAGTCTCCTCCCCCCCCCGTGGTAGTATGCAGCAGTCTTCCCCCCCCCCCCCCCGTGGTAGTATACAGCAGTCTCCCCCCCCCCCCCCCCCCGTGGTATATACAGGCCCCCCTGTGGTAGTATACAGCAGTCTCCCCCCCTGTGGTATATACAGGCCCCCCTGTGGTAGTATACAGCAGTCTCCCCCCCTGTGGTAGTATTCAGCAGCCCTCCCCCCTGTGGTATATACAGGCCCCCTGTGGTAGTATACAGCAGCCCTCCCCCTGTGGTAGTATACAGCAGCCCTCCCCCCTGTGGTATATACAGCAGCCCTCCACCTGTGGTATATACAGGCCCCCTGTGGTAGTATACAGCAGCCCTCCCCCCTGTGGTATATACAGGCCCCCTGTGGTAGTATACAGCAGTCCTCCCCCCTGTGGTATATACAGGCCCCCTGTGGTAGTATACAGCAGCAGTCCCCCCCCCCCCCCGTGCTATATACAGGCCCCCCTGTGGTATAATACAGCAGCCCCCCCCCGTGCTATATACAGGCCCCCCGTTGCTGCCGCCGCACACCTGTAAAAGAAGAGCTTTCATACTTATCCTCCTGTGACCGCGCGCGCATCCCCCGCTCTCCTTCCTGCTTGTACCCGGTGTCCATCCACGTGACCGCGCGCCGGTAATGACGCCGGACCTTCGTTGTGGACTACGTCGGATCTTTATAATAAAAATGGAGTCCAAATTTTGTTTGTTTTTTTCTGGCATTAACCCCTTTATTACCCAGTTCGCCACTGGAACTAGGGCAACTGGAAGAGTCTGGGTACAGCACCAGAAAATATCACTTCAATGAATGTGCCATTTTCTAGGGCGGCTGCGTGCTGCAATTCACAGCAATGTGGGGCCCAAATGCTTGGGCCTCTCCATGCTGAGGATTCCAGCTCCCAGCGGCCTAGTTGTACCTGGCTGGACCAAAAATATGGCGGAGCCCCACGTCATTTTCTTTCTAGAATTAGTCCTAGAAATGAAAAAAAAAAATAAATAGATGCATAGTGAGCAATTTGAAACCCCAGGTGATTCACCAATTGATCTGTAAAAAGGAAAAAAGAAACTTTTTGTGCAAAAAAAAAAAAAAGTACTTTTTCATTTTTACGGATCAATTTGTGAAGCACCTGGGGGTTCAAAGTGCTCACTAAGCATCTAGATAAGTTCCCTGGGGGGTACAGTTTCCAAAATGGAGTCACTTGTGGGGAGCTCCCAATGTTTAGGCACCCAGGGGCTCTCCAAACACGACATGATGTCCGCTAAAAATTTAAATGGAAAATCAGCTCAAATTGTTAGCGGACACCATGTCGCGTTTGGAGATCCCCTGTGTGCCTAAAAATTGAAGCTCCCCCATAAGTGACCCCATTTTGGAAACTAGACCCCACAGGGAACTTATCTAGATGCATAGTGAGCACTTTAAACAACCAGGTGCTTCACAAATTAATCCGTAAAAATTAAAAAGTAGTTTTCTTTTCACACATTTTCTTTTAGCCTATTTTTTTTTTTTTTTTCATTTTCACATGCGCAACAGGATAAAATACATCCTAAAATTTGTTGGGCAATTTCTCCTGAGTACATAGATATCTCATATGTGGTCATAAACCACTGTTTGGGCGCATGGCAGGGCTCAGAAGTGAAGGAACGCCATTTCACTTTTTGAATGGAAAATTGGCTCCAAAAGTCAAATTGCGCTTTTTCCCTTCTGAGCCCTGCCGTGCGCCCAATCAGTGGTTTATGACCACATATGAGGTAACGGTGTACTCAGGAGAAATTGCCCAACAAATTTTAGGATCCATTTTATCCTGTTGCCCATGTGAAAATGAAAGAATTGAGGCCAAAAAAAACATTTTTTTTAAACCATTATTTTTTGAGATTATATCAGTATAACCATACATAAACAATACTTATTAACATTTGGAGAGACAACATAAGGGAATAGGGGGAAGGGAAGGAAAAGGGGTGCCTCCTCTGCGTGCAGATGTACGGAGAAGGATAGCCGGTATATCAGAGACTAGTCAGGTATATGCGGTCAGTGAGGTACATGGTAGACAGAGGAAATCCATGGATCCCACCACGTCAAAATGTTTTTTTTCGTAGAAAGATCATGGGCAAGGATTCGTTCATAGTTGTAGTGCATGTCTAATTGGGTCACCAATTCTGGTATGGAGGGTGTTGTGGGGAGTTTCCAGTGTCTGGATATGCATTGTCTGCTAGCTATTAAGATATTAGTAACTACGGGTTGGTACAGCTTTGGAATTTCCGCAACACCCACCCCTAGCAATGCCATTTGTCCATTTAGGGTGATCAGGAGACCCGTCACCTTCATTATGACCTCCTGCACAGCCGACCAATACCTCTGTAGCTTCGGGCACTCCCACCACACATGTTCTAGGGAACCTGTTTGACTGCATACCTTCCAACACAACTTGGAGGAGGTTTTACAAATTTGGCGAGTCTAGACGGACAGATATACCAACCCAGTTGGATCTTTTTTGCTTGTTCGAGGTGGTTGACACAGGAGGTGAATTTGGAAGCATGGATTATAGCCGATTGCCAAGTGTCGGGCGAGGCCGTGAATGAGAGGCACAATTCCCATTTTCGCATGTAGGGAAGTTTGTCAAAATTCTTTGGGCTAAGGAGTAGTGTATAAAGTATCGAGATGCCATGTGACAGAGGGCCCATTGTATTATAAAGGCGCTGCAGAGGGCTGTTGAGTTCCGGGACACCCAAAGAGAGGAGGCCAGAGGCAGCCAATAAGTGGCGGATCTGGAGATATTAATAGAACATTGTGTTAGGCAAGCCAAATTTGTGGTGCAGAGATTCGAAAGGTACTAGTCTCGATTCCTCGAGTATATCATGTAATGTGGCAATGCCTCTGAGCGTCCACCCCGAGAGCGACAGGCCCCCAACCAGCAGCTCCAGGGCCCGCAAAGAGATATCACATAAAAGGAAGGAGTAATGAAATCTGCCCAGCAACGACCATGTTCTGAGAAGCGAGGGCATGGTGCGTAGTGGGGAAACTGGTTTTATAGTTTGGAGCAGAGATGCTTCTAGGAGGAGCCTTAGAGAGCCCCTGGGTGAGATTTGAGTTTCAATATTGAGCCAGGTGTGTTGAAAAGAGTTGCCGTCCCACCAGAGTTTTGCTGGCTCAAGTAAGGCCGCTAAGTGATAAGTTTTTAAATCAGGGACTTCCAACCCCCCCCCCTCCCTAACTGGTAGTGACATTATTTTGTGAGATACCCTGGGGGGCTTGTTGTTCCATATAAAGCCATTCAGTGCCCTTTGAAGAGCTGAAATGTATCTGCTTGGGAAACAGAGAGGGAGATTTCTAAATACATAGAGAATTTTTGGTAAAATGAGCATCATTCACCACATGGACTCTAGCAATCCAAGATAGAATTGTTGCGGGGATGTTAGCTATGATGGATTTAACCTCAGAGAGCAGGAGATCGCTGTTGAATTGAGCAATCTTATGCATGTGGGTTATCTGAATCCCCAGGTATGTGAAACCTGAAGGGGCCCATTTAAATGAGTAGGTGGCTTGAAGACGTGCCGCGATCGCAGGCGACAAGTTCAGAGGAAATATAGAAGATTTAGATAGGTTAAGGCGATAGAGTGTAGCATTAGAAAAATCAGTCAAGGTAGAGAGAAGTTCAGGTAAAGAGCGTTCGACAGATGTGCAGGTTACAATCATGTCATCTACATAAAGGCATATTTTGTAGGACCTGTCCCCCATCCGCACCCCAGAGATGTTGCTATTGAGTCTGACTACAGAGGCCAACGGCTCCATCACCAAGGCAAAGATCACCGGAGAGAGTGGACAACCCTGGCGGGTGCCATTTGATATGTCGAATGAGGGCGACAAGAAGCCTGAGGCAAGGACCGAGGCAGAGGGAGCTGAGTACAGGGCTGCAATAGCCCCTTCCACAGGTCCCCTCAAACCGAATCTGCGGAGAACCTCAGTCACGTATCCCCAGTGCACTCTATCAAAGGCCTTTTCCGCATCTAGAGACAAGAATGCACTGGGAATGCCTCCCCTCTCTACCGCGTCCAGGAGGTTCACAACTCTACGAGTTCCATCCCTGGTTTGACGGCCCGGGACAAATCCTACCTGGTCAGGGTCTACCAGTGACTGCAGAACCTCCTGCAGTCTGGTTGCCCAGATCCTCGCGTAAAGCTTGACATCACAGTTCAGGAGGGCTATCGGCCTATAGTCACTCGGGGAAGTCAAGGGCTTCCCCGGTTTCGGAAGGGTGATTATTGTAGCTTCCAAACCCTCCTTTTTGATTGAACCTGCAGTCTGCCAATGATAAAAAAGACGGAGAAGGTAGGGTGTTAAGATGGAAGAGAACTGCGAGTAGTAAGGAAACGTAAACCCATCAGGGCCAGGGGCAGAACGCTTAGAAGCCTGTGTAATAGCCGATTGGACCTCAGTTAAGGAAAGAGGGGCATTTAGAGCATTCAATTGGTCATCTGTCACCTTAGGCAGAGCGGCCCTATCAAGGAACTTATTAATAGTTGCTGGGGAGGGGTGAGGAGAAAGCGGGTCAGAATTCAAATTGTATAGTGAGGAGTAAAAACTGCCCAATTCAGATGCAATGTCAATAGGGTTGGTCACCCTAGAGCCATTCTTTTTAAGCAAAAAGGGAATCTTGGAACGGATTTCAGCGCGTTTGACTCTTTTAGCCAGTAGCGCTCCCGCTCTATCTCCCATGGCATAGTACTTGGCTCTAGACTTTTTAAGGTTTTTTTCCACCTTTACCTGCAGCAAAGACCTCAAGTCGTGCCTGGCCTTAGTCAGGTCCGCCAGACCCTTGGGAGTGGGAGCTGATTTATTTTGTTTTTCCAGCGAACGTAGTCGCTCAGTCGCCTCTAACATCTCAGCCTGGTGTTTCTTTCTGGACATGGCCGACATTTTAATAAGGAAGCCTCGGATAACCGCCTTATGGGCAAACCACAGCACATCGTCCGTCACATCATTTGTATCATTACAGTTAAAGTATTCCATCAGGTGTCTTGAGCTTTTCAGAGGTGGTAGGGTCTGTGAGGAGGTATTTATTCAGTCTCCACTTGCCAGGGGGACGAAGGGCCTGTGTATCTGCTATTCGGACAGAAACAGGAGCATGATTCGTCCAGGTTATGCTTCCAATGTCAGCTGATAAGCAATGTGGGAGCAGAGCGTCATCAACTAAAATATAGTCAATTCTGCTAAAGGAAAGAAACCTGGGCGACAGGTACATGAAATCTTTCTCTGTTCCATGTAAGTATCTCCAGACGTCATGTAAGTGCTGGGACTCAATCAGAGAGCACATCTCCGATCTGGAAAACGCTGGACCCGAACAGTCCAGCGTCTTGGACATTGGGATGTTAAAATCCCCAGCTATCACCCTGTTTCGACCTTCAGCAGAATCGAGAGTCTCGAAGAATTTCCTCAAGAATTTAAGTTGTCCCACATTCGGGCCGTATAGTGAGACTATAGTGAAAGGAACCTGATTGATGGAACATAGTACAATGATAGACCGGCCTGTAGATTCCTTGATTACCCTGTCCAGATCAAAGGATACAGATTTAGAAATCAAAACCCCCACCCCATCCTTTTTCACCTCACCGCTAGCATAAAATTGGTAAGGGTAGTGTGTCGAACCCATTCTATGTTCATCTTGCGGGAGAAGGTGAGTTTCTTGCAGGCATATTACCTCACTTTTTTCGTCTTTAGTAGTTGGCGCCATGTCAATGATCTTTTGGTAGGTGAATTTAGGCCATTGACGTTAACGGATACCACCGAGACACTCATGGTGAGCGCAACAGGTCGCCTCTCCTATAAACAAGCAGATACACAATATAGTATTGCAGAGGGGCGAATGTAAGGAAGGAGGGGGGAAGGAAGAGGGAGATAACACACAAAACAATACTAACAAGCAAAAAAAATTTGTAAAATCAAACAGGCGTAGAATCTCGTCGTGAAGAGTCTATAAACAGTAGAAGAGTGTACAAAAAACACCCCTGGGGGCTGGACCTAAGTTCCACTTGGAACAAACTAGGATTTAAGGAAAAAAAAAACAGAGAAGGGATCAATTCCGGTCATTCCATTTGAGTAGTCACGCACTCCTTCAAGTTGCGTCTTTTACAGGGCTGGAGTTGGGGCCAGGGGCACCATGGCCGCGGTCAGAGTTGGGTGAGGGCAGGTTAGTGGGCGACGTCAAGTTCCAGGATCTCAGTGCCTTGCACAATAATGATGGATATGCAAAGGAATGTTTAGTGCCTTTATATCTAAAGTTTAGGGAGACAGGAGATCCCCAGGAATACACAATGTTCTTGTCCAGGAGTATCTGGCAGCACGAGCCGAATTTCCTTTGGCGCGAGAGAGTCCCGGGGGAGAGGTCAGGATACACTGACAGACCTCCAAATGGGTCTGGCAGTTGCGAAGTTCGTCTCATGGCCTGTAGAAGAGTGTCTCTGATACCGGGACAGATCAGGAGTACCAGTACGTCCCTCGGTATGTCTTTATGCAGACGATTAGGCTTGGGGATCCTATATGCTTTTTCAATTGCTAGGTCTTCGCGAGGTACTTCAGGTAGGATAGTGGTTAGGAAGTCAGTGACCGTTGCAAGAAGATCCGTGTCCTCCACTGATTCTGATAGGCCCCTAATTTTGAAGTTATTCTGTCGTAACTTGTCCTCTAGATGACAGACTGTCGTATTAACTGACCCCATCTCTCGGTCCAAGGCTGAGTAACTGTGTGCAAGCTCATTGTGGGCTGACGAGTACTCCACCATTTTGGATTCCAGATGGGAGGTACGGTCTGCTACCGCCACTAAATCGTCTCGTATTTCACGCACCAGACCTTTCATGTCTTTGAACCAGGTTTGTTGCATAGAACCCAGTAGGGACTTAAGGTAGCTCTTTGTCACCGGAGAATCATCCTGCTCCCCCCTAGCTGCGCAGTCGGCTCCCCCAGGAGAGCGAGGGTTTGGTCGGGGAGACTGTTGTGTGCTTTGAGGGGCCTGCACCATTTTAGAGGCAGGTGTGCGCTGACCTTCAGACGCAAAGAAATCAGTTACTTTGTGGTCCTTGGTGCGTCTTCGGGAGGAGGATCTAGACATTGCCAGATTTGAGATTATAGGTCTGCAGTGGTACCAATGGGGTTAACAACAGCAAGTCTATGACAAAAACTCTAGGCAAGTATGTTGTGGTCTGTGGTATGTGCTGATTTCACTGGGGCACTGGGGAACTAACACATCAGTCAGTATTTGTATAACTTGGTTAGTAGGGAGTGTTGCACTGCTCTATGTACATGTACATTCACCCTGTGGGCACGGGGCTAGGAGCTGCACAGATCCTTCCCTACATGCGGTCAGTCCTCCAGAGCAGGCAGACGAGGCCAACAATCAGGGCTCTCGTGCCCCCTGGGAGCTAGGAGAGTCACCTGTATTCCACAGGCAGTTAACCTCAGCAGAGAGCGGCAGCCAGATGCCCTCCTTTTCCCGCCAGAACTCTCCTCCGCCTCACCTCAGCAGACCACAGCTGTCCCGGGAACCCCGCCGCCCAGTACCGCAAGGTCTTTCCGTTTTTCCTCTGTCAGACGCCTCCCGGATGATGCAGGAAGGGAGCCGGCGCTTCACAGGCAGTAGGGAGACAAAGCGCCCCCGCCGCAGTCCAGCCTCGTGGCGTGGGGGAGGGATCCTCTGCAGCTCCCAAAAGGGCTTGAAATCCCGCTCCGGGGCTGATATCCAGACCCCCACCTCGCCGGTAGGTTCCGGTTTATTGTCCCTGGCTCTGGACCATCTTGGAGTGGTGTAGGTGCCGTTCAGACGCCGTTTAGGTGGGAAGACCGGGAGAGCTCCTTTAGTTTGCGTCCGGCGCCATAGGCTGCAGGACACGCCCCGCCCCAAAAAACATTTTTGTTAGAAAAATTAAAATGTCCATTTTTTCCTTCCACGTTGCTTTAGTTCCTGTGAAGTACCTGAAGGGTTAATAATTTTCTAGAATGTAGTTTTGAGTAGCTTGAGGGGTGCAGTTTTTGGAATGGTGTCACTTTTGGGTGTTTTCTTTCATGTACGCCCCTCAAAGGGACTTCAAATGTGATGTGGTCACTAAAAAAATGGTTTTGTAAATTTTGCTGGAAAAATAAAAAATTGCTGATGAACTTTGAACCCTTAAATTCCTACCAGAAATTTTTTTTTTTCCAAAATTGTGCTAATGTAAAGTAGACATGTGGGAAATGTTAACTGTTTTATGTCACATAACTCTCTGGTTTAGCAGAATAAAAATTAAAAATTAAAAAATTGCGAAATTTTCAAAATTTGACGAATTTTTTATTTTTTTCACAAATAAATGCAAACATTATCGACCTAAATTTAATACTAACATGAAGCCCAATACGTCACGAAAAAACGATCTCAGAATCGCTAGGATCCGTTGAAGCGTTCCAGAGTTATACCCTCATAAAGGGACATTGGTCAGAATTGACAAAAATGCCCAGGTCTTTAGGGTCAAAATAGGCTGGGCCCTGAAAGGGGTTAATAGCCAGTTAGTACTGACAATTAACATAGTTCAGATAGCATTATGAAGCATTCCAACTCCTTTAAGAATAGAGGCTTGTCTATTAAAATGATTTTGAAGACATTCTAACAAGCAGTACAAGCCGTGCCAGCTTTTGGTGCCACGTAGACCTCTTTGAGAGCTTGCCAGATAGTCACAAAGTCATAAAGTTTTATAGCTTAATAGATGAAACCATAAAGTATCGAAATTAAAAGACTATTGGGAAGCTGTTTCCATGTCCTCCAACGGCAGGTGAACAGCCTCCTTATAGATATTTAATACATTACATTTTACACCTTGTACACAATTTTTCATGATATATCCCCATTAAAACTGATTAAAACCAATGCATACTGGAAAATAGTTGAGTCAGCTATTCTGGGATAACATAACACATTGTCCTTCATGCCTCAGCAATAGCGTTTATTTCTAGACTGTTAGATGAGGACAGTCAGCCCCCATTTAGTGACATGTTGTTTGTGACAATATATATACAGATGCCATAATATTGGTATAATTTATTGACTATTAAGTACAAGCAGCACTACAAAAGTGGCACGTTTTTGACAAGATCTTGTCCTATAGGGATGTCCTAATTATGAATACCCATCATATTCAGTCCTTAATAAGTGCACAATATGCATTAATGTCCGTTTAAGCATTATTTAAAAATGGCACATATTCACCATGGTGCACCCTAACATCAAGTTTTTATCCAAATAAAGAATACAGATAGATTAAAGCAAACCTTCCCCCCCCTTAGGTTTAAATGTGATTTTACACTTCTAATGTATACTAAAAATTTCTAATGTCCTCAGTTTTGCTGCTGCTCCATATGTTGGGCCCTGTTTTCTTTTTTTTCCCCAAAATGACCACTAGAATGATATGCGGTAAGTCTAAGCCAGGCATTTATCTGGTTCAAAAGCCAAGCTGCCAGATTGAGCCAATCCTAAGGGCCACAATAGAACCCCAAGGGCATTACAGAGAGGGCATTCATGACACATTGAAATGCTCATAAGTTTCAGTTTCACATTCACCTGTAGGAAGAGTGGACTTTTGTTTGTACACCAGAGACTCCAGACAGGTTTATGCAAAAATGCAGGTATCTGTCTTGTGAGTTGCTGAAATAACGGAGTGTTTCATTTCTCCAATCTACAGTGTATTTAATAACACACATTGAGACCTCTAAACCTTATTGCTTTCTAATAAGCTTAATATGGGTCAGGACGCCCCCAATTCTGCCAATATATACAGGTCTCACAGATATAGTAATACCAGAATTTTTTGCTCAATGCAGTAAAGTAAAAATCCTGATCCCTTTCTTGTAGTAATGTCCCCATCCTGTAGTAATGTCCTTTTCTACTGATTTCCCCCATACTGATCCCCTTTTATAGTGATGTCCACTATCCTGATCCCTTTTTCTAGTGATGTCCCCCATCGATCATGATCCCCTTTTGTAGTGATGTCCCCATACTGATCTCCTTTTGTAGTGATGTCCCCCATCCTGATCCCCTTTTCTAGTGATGTCCCCCTTCCTGATCTCCTTTTCTAGTGATGTCCCCAATGTCATTCCCCTTTTAGTAGTGTTGTCCCCATCTTGATCCCCTTTAGTGATGATGTCCCCATCCCGATCCCCTTTTATAGTGATGTCCCCCATCCTGATCTACTATTATAGTGATTCCCCCCATCCTGTTTTACCTTCTTTTTGCACACTCAAATACACACTCTATCACACTCACACACAAACCCACACACAAACCCCCCCCCCCCCCACACACACACACATACTCTCACACACACTTTCACACATCCTCATACACACTCTTACACTCACACTCATACACACACTGAAACTCGCACACACTTATACACATTTCCTCATTCACCCTCACGCACTCACCCTCTCACACACACTCACACTTTTCTCACTTTAATGATGCATCGCTCCAGTGCAGGGGGCCGCCGCGGTCCCCACTGTGCTGGCTTCCGGCCTCCACTGTGCTATGACTTCCTCCAGCCGCTGCGCAGACAAGCTCTGTTGCAGGTGACATTGATCTTGCTGAGTGGCAGAGCTTGTTAGTGCTGCGGACAGAAGTCATCACACAGCGGGGACTGCTGCGGTCTCCTGCACTGGGGTGATGCATCATTAAGTTGTCCAAGGTGCCGCAGGCCGCATATTGATGCCCCAAGGGCCGCATGCGGCCCCCGGGCCGCGAGTTTGAGACCCCTGGTTTAGACTTTTACACTTTTTATTCCTCTCCAGTGGTTGTTTTGGAAAGCATAAAACAGGGTGCCAATCTGACAAATAGAGGTAGCAAAAGAGTAGACATTAGATGTGACTATACATTCTTAATGTATAGTCGTCATCCCTACTGTCAAGATGGAAGGTTGCATTAAAGGGGTTTTCCCATGAACACAGCTCATTTTAAAGTTCATTTTAATCAATAGATCTTGGAATAATAATAATTTCCACAATTGGATGTGTTTAAAAAAAATGTTCCTGTGCTGAGATCTTATATAGTGTCCCTGCTATGTACTGCGTAATGGCCGTGTCTGACCATGCACGGAGCATGGTTTGATTCTGGACAGGAGAAAATGCAAAAAAGTATATAGACAATGCAGCACAGGATTGCAAATAATTCTTTCTTTGAGATAAAATGTTTCTAAAGGTACCGTCACACTGCACGATATCGCCCACAACATCGCTGAGAAATCCCGGGTTCAGCGTTGTTGCGGCGACATCGCAACTGCATTGTACTGTGTGACAGCACAATGCAACTGCGATAAATCACTGGTTGCAAGTTGAAAGGTTTTCCAACATGTTGGAAAACCTGGCGATGTCGCACCAGTGATTTGGCTGCATCTTGCTGTGTGACACCGCAATAGTGATGTTGCCAGCGATGCCGCCTATTCGCAACATTGCAGCTTATCGCTCGCTGGGTTGTTCCCAGCCCAGCGACCGATTGCTGCGGCAACAGGCAACATCTGCCTGTGTGACAGTTACAGAAGCGATGTCGGAATCGAGCGCGCACCCGCGGCATTGCTTCCGACATCGTTGCCACATCTCCCCATTTAACGGTACCTTTAAAAACAGGCAGGGAAATGTTTTACCTCAAATGAAAAAAGTGAGCTATGATCTCATGTTGTAATATCTGTGTATTCTCTTTTGCATCCTCTCCTGCCTAGGAGATCTGGTATGATCAGACCATGTCCCTGTACGGTCTCACACCCATTACACAGTACACAGCAGAGACACATCTATAAGATTATCTCAGCACAGGAGATGTGGTATGATCAGACTATATCCCTGTATGGTCAGACACAGCCATTACACAGAACATAGCAGGGACACATACATTAGATTATTTCTGCACAGGAACATTTTTTTTAAACACATCCAATTGTGGAAATTATTAATATAAGAGCTATTGATTAAAATAAACTTTAAAATGAAGTTTGTTCGTGAGAAAACCCCTTTGTGACTTAATTATGAATATATGAATATATTGTTATGAATATGCATAATGAATATGCTGCTTTATTGTTAAAATTATGTAAGAGAGGGATTACGTATCGTCACAACTCCCGCGCTGACCAGTTCAATGGAATTTCTGCCTTGTTCTTAAGATTTGCATAATGTCAACTGATGCTTAGAGTAGCGCTATCTGACAACCCTAAAAAGATAGTGCTGGAAGCCAGAGTATCCCAAGTATTCAGCTGTCAGACATAACTAAACTGCATGCAATAGCACAGTTTACATGTCACAGCAATTGTAGGAAGTAGTGTCACCATGTAGCAGAACATAAAACATCTTGTGATCTGTCTTTGGAAGGCATGCAGTTCTTAACTTTGTAACTTGCTCTATTTTTATTCTGAAAACCACAAAGTATAGTTCAGGAGTTTTTTTCTCTTTCTCTCCTCTTTGGCACTTTTAGTGGTGACGTTCAGAAGTGCAGTAACAGCGCCTCAGGAGTCTCCATCAAAGGGTCAAGCAGCAGCTCCAGTGAAACTGACACCAGCTCGGAATCCGACTCTGAGAGTGAGAGTAGTTCCAGCCAGAGTGAGAGCAGCAAGCCATCTGCATGTACTAGCCCTGAGGTAAGCAATTCTTCACAGTTTTCTCAGGAAGGTGTAGGTCGTCTTTGTACACCCATCTACTTAGAATGTTTGATCCTCTAATATGCAGTGTGTTCTTACAAGTAGTTTACATACATGTAACCTGTATGCTGAATTATCCTAAAATAAAAGTTTGGCGATGGGGTTTATGGCTGAAATCTCAGATAGAAGTTCAGTGTACACAGCTTATTAAACAAATATAATGTATAATAATTAGGCTTAAGATTTGTATGTTAATTAGTAAATTCTCACCTTCGGAGAGTTAAAAGAAACCTTAACATAGAGCCAGGTATTCTTACATTTTAGATATTTGTAATTCTGCTTATGAAATGTTACTACCATGGTCAAAGGGTTCACAAGCTATGACTTTGTTATTGACTAAAAAGAATTTCAGATCTCTGAGCAAAGAATAACAGAAAAAGTTTTATGTTCTAGCTTCACCCCTTGAATGTTAGTTTCGGAGACTGCTTCTACAGAGTGGGGGCTGGGAATGGAAGTTTATGCATGCCCCTTCGTACAGGCGGGACTATGAACAGAATATGGATGCATTCCATGTCTAGGGCGGCCTGGATGACAACCTTCTATAAACAATCCTCAAATGCAGCCCCTGAGAGGAGACAGAGTTTTAGTGAAGGACGCTACCTTATTATTCCACTATACTTAAATATAAGCCAGCATTTAGACATGAGTTCTCAAGAACAAGAATCTTTAGCAGGGCATACATATTTAGAAAGATATTATATGATGCTGTTGACAAATGTGAATCAGACAATAGGGTTGTGCAAGACACTATACATCTTTCTGTAAAATATCATAATAGGATACTTCCTCTGATTATGGATTAGCTGTTTTTTCATCATTTGGAATTCTTACTTTCTTCTTTTTTATACTATTGTCAGATTTGGCGCTCTATCTTTTCTCATTAACACCTGTAGCCAAGGTGCTGGTGTATGCTGCCAAGGTCTAACTTGCTATTTACATAATACAAGTCACCAAATATTTGTTCATCTTATAATATTTCTAGGCTTTCTTTATGTTGTGCTTTTGGCCGTTGTTTAAATAATAATATTTATTCATTTATATAGCGCTATTAATTCCATAGCACTTTACATACATTTGCAACGCTGTCCGCATTGGGGCTCACAATCTAAACATACTATTGGTATGTCATTCGAGTGTGGGAAGAAACCAGAGTGCCTGGAGGAAACTCTTACAAACACAGGGAGAACATACAAACTTCTTGCAGATGTCATTCTTGGTGGCAATTGAACCAGTTGTACCAGTGAATATATTTTAAGATATTCTCCCTATTAGAGTATAAGTACATTACTGTGCAAAAGTTTTAAACAGGTGTGGAAAAATGTTAAAAAGTAAGAGTGCATTCAAAAGTAGAAGTGTTATTAGTTTAGTTTTATCAATTAACAAAATACAAAGTGAATCAACAAAAGAGGAATCCAAATCAAAGTAATATTTGGTATGACCTTTGCTTTAAAAAAGCATCAATTCTTCCTGGTGCACTTGTACACAGTTTTTTAAGGAACTCCGCTGGGAGGTTGTTCCAAACATCCTAAAGAACTAACCACAGAGCTTCTGTGGATGTAGGCTTGTGCAAATCCTTTAGTGTCTTCATAAAATATCAGACAAATTCGACGATGAGATTAGAGTTTTATAGGGGTCCTATAATCTCTTCCAGGATTCCTTGTTCTTCATTATGTTAATAAGGATAATTGTTAATGATATTAGCTGTATGTTTTGGGTCATTGTCCTAATGCAAAATAAATTTGGAGCCAATTGGACACCTCCCTGATTATATTATATGATGGCTAAATGCCTGTATTTCTCAGCATTTTAGGCGCCAACAATTGAGCAACATTGAGGACTGTTAGCGCAGTGGTTAGCCAAAGAATCTTGGGGCAGCAGATGAAAGAAACAACATGCTAAAGGCTGCCTTCACACTTGCAGATGCTCCACAACGTTCTGCGGAGGACATCTGCAAGCCTCTGCATGCAGACCGCAGCCCTATCCTTTATAATGGGCCGCACGGTGTCTGCAGATGCTTGCAGACCGCCGTGCGCTCCCATTGCCCGCCATGAGTGATCTGTGCGCATGCGGAGGCGTTCCCAGTGTGGACGAGAGTGTGTGATCTGTGCGCATGTCTCCGCACGCGCACAGATCACTCATGGCGGGCAATGGGAGCACACGGCGGTCTGCAAGTATCTGCAGACACCGTGCGACCCATTATAAAGGATAGGACTGCAGTCTGCAGGCAGAGGCTTGCAGATGTCCTCCGCAGAACGCTGCGGAGGCATCTGCAAATGTGAACCCAGCCTAATTCCCTTTCAAATTTAGAAGATGTCAAGCAGTGACATCATCTTAGAAATATTATCAACCTTTGACACTATATGCATCTAATCTTCAGACAAGTCTGGCCAGAAATGGTCTTCATGAAGAATTATGGCTAAACATCATACCTTTGACATTGAACTATGCATGCAAATAAAGAAAATGTCATCAAGTTATCTGGAATGATGAGTTAGGCTGGCTTCACACCACGGTGTGATCCGGTCTGGGGCTGTCCGGTGACAGCCCCGGACCGGTTTTTGGCCCCATAGTAGCCTATGGGGCCAGGTGGAGCCGGATGGCAGCTCTTTGCCATCTGGTTTCATCCCTGCAGTGGAATCCGGGAGAATTCGGTTTATTCTCACCGGACACAAAAATGTTGCTTGCAAAATTTTTGTGTCCGGGATGAAAAACACTCCAAAAAGCTGGCAATCCGGTTCTTCCTAACATGGGAGCCTATGGGGCCAGATTGCCCAGGTCCGGGTGAATCCGGGAACCGGATTCCAGCGGCTGCACGACGCTGTGATTTCAGGACTGCGGCTAGCTCCCTGTCAGCCGCGGTCCTGAATCATTAGCAGCTGCGTCCGGCTGCACACAGGACCGGAGGGCACATTTGGCCCTCCGGTTCTGTGTGCTGATCCGGTTGGGGGCTGTCAGGATCATCCCGGACAACCTCGGACCGGATCACACCGTGGTGTGATGCCAGCCTTAAAATCTGAAATACTTGAATATAATGGAAAACAGTTTGTTCACCAAAGGACTGGAGTGCGATACAATATTAAGTGTCTGTAGGCAACAGTGAAAGCTAATGGAGGATCCTTCTAAGTATGAGGCTGTATTTTAGCAAATGGAGTTGGGGATTTGGTTAAAATGTATGGTGCATTCAACCCTAAAACATACAGGTATATATTTACCCATCATGCATTACCAACATGAGTCCTCTGATTGGCCTTAAATGTATTCTGCAGCAGGACAATGACCCCAGATATAGTCCGTATCATGAAGAACTATCTTCAGTGTAAAAAAAAAGACTAGAATCATGGAAGTGATTATATAGCCCCCACGGAGACCTAATCACAGCATTATTGAGTCTGTGTACATGAAGGGACAGTACATGCTGACATCCACAGATGAATGTGGTTAGTTGTCCAAGATTTTGGAGCAACCTCCCTAATTATTGTGTTTGAAGGCAAAAGGTGGTCACACCAAATTTTGATTAGGTTATTTTTTTTGTTCATTCACTTTGCATTTTGTTAATAGATAAAAATAAAATAGATAAAAATAAACTATTAACACTTGTATTTCATAAAGCAGCCTTACTTTGCATTTTTCCCCGTCTATTTAGTGTTTACACAATACAGTAGTTATAGGAAAAAAATCCACCCAATACCTTATTACCTTAATTAGAGCAATCATGTTGTGATATTTTATGAAATGGGGTTTGGTTCTAATTGTATTTTGCCTAGTTTTTCCCAATGCTGATTTGCTGTTATGTGCATATCCTAACAATGTTACCCTTTACGTGCTATACTTCATGTTATCATAAAAAGATTGCCTTAAACAGGGCAAAGTATCTTACCATTGATCTCTCATTTATTACAAAAGTGAATATTAAAGCTGAGGGAAGAATATCCGTCATTATGACTTGGTTATAGGACAATTGTCAGGCATTTTGTTGCCGTTATTTCACCTCATACATTTGTCTTCCAGCCTCAGCATGCAAACAAATGGCAGCTGGATAAGTGGTTAAACAAAGTCAATCCTAACAAGACCTCTGTTCTCAGCCAAGCATCAAGCCTAAATCACGGAGGAGTAAATGAGGGTGAACAGGGATGTGAGAGAGTATCTCAGGATGATCAGGCATGTCCAAGTCTCAAGGATGACGGGAGACTTGTCCCTGAAGACCAGAGTGTTGGAGCATCGTGCACAGTAATAGGAAATAGAGGTGTGAAACTTCAGTCATTACCGCCTGTTGCATGTGCTGCCACAGTAGCGGTTACAGTTCCTTCTGAAACTACTTCCCAAAGGACAGCAGTGTGCAGAAAGCCTACGCGGAGAACTGAGAGGACATCTAGTGTTGATAGTCTACATTACCACAGACCAGATGATCATACTCTCAGCCAAGAAGTTCTAGAGAGTGAGGTATCTGAACAAACTAAAAATAAATTAACTTGTTGCAGCAGAGGATTGCATAGAAAAGAATCTAGAGCAAATCTGTTTGATTACAAAGATAGAACTCAAATTACTACACTTGTCCCAAAATCCAATGAGAATATCGAACTCTCAGTGCAATCTTCCGACCACTGCACAGAAATACAACCAGACATACCTCCTTTTTGTGACTATAACTCTACCTTCACATCAGAATATAATCCCAGGAAAAAAGAGTACGAGAGTGATTATATAAACCAAGCTGGTTCTTCTGGTGCACAACGTTATATTAATAGGAGGACTACAAGTGAGGTCACCCCTGAGCTGGAAGAGCAGTTATATACTTTAGTTCCTTTTGGGAGGAATGAATGCTCTGTAAAAGGCAGCAATGACGCCAAGTCTCTTTGGGTACGGATTGATTTAATGTTTTTATCAAGAATTCCACACTGTGTTCCCCGGGAGAACCTCAACATGAATAACAGCACAGACAAGATACTGACTTCATCACAAAGTAAATGTTTATCCCAAGCAACAGATAACTCTTTATTAAAAATGCGGCGCAAACGTAAGGTACGTTCATTTCTGGGCCACTTGAAAATATGTGGGCTGCATTTCAAGTATATGACACACTGTGACATTGCATCAGATGTCTATAGGACTAATTTTAAAATCTGATGTCAACTCAAGATATGAGTTAATGATTTTATGAATGAGCTTCAAAAAAGGTGAATACACTGTTGATGCTGTAGTAATCTGAACACAGTTCTGGTTTCTATAGATCTCCCATACTCTACAATTGCCAGAAAACACATGACCCACACAGCAGGGGCTATGTACACATTATTATTACGGCTCCATTTTGTATTGCACATGTATATTTCTGTAAATAAGAAGTCTGACTGAGCCAATAATGCAGTGCATGCATGCAGTACACTTCCTTTCTAAGGGCGTGTTCATATGTTGTGCATTAACTGGGGATTTTTAGTGCAGATTTGAGTGTTCAAAAGCCACAGCACCAGAAAAGTACAAGAGATTTCAACAGATCTTACCTTGTTGGGAGGAATTTAATATGCAGTATATATTGACGCATTTTAATTTTTAGTGATTTAAGGCCCTGTCACACACTAGGATAACGTTAACGATATCGTTGAAACATCACAGGTTTTCAGTTATTCAAACAACGTCGTAACGAGGTCATTCAGTGTGACATGTACATCCGATCAATGATAATTGGCCAGATCGTTCATCAGGGGTTTGTGAACCAGACCTTAAACCAAACGCTGATCGTTCATCCAACCTGCAGCATGGGTGTGTGTGACACCTCGATAACTGTTGTTAACAACCTCGCCTGTTGAGAAGTGAAGGACGTAGGCGATCTAACGACCGCAGGTATCGTTTGCTTGTCGCGGAATCATTGCTGCGTTGTTAACGATATATGTACGTGTGACATTTCACTAGCGTTCATTGAACGTCGTTCCAGCGATCTAGGTCAAGTCGGATCGTCGATCGGATCGTTCGACCATTGAAGCGTGAAAGGGGCCTTTAGTCGTCATAATGAAATCTGCTGCAAATCCGAACCAAATCCTGCTAGTGATGAGTGAGCATGCTCGGCGGTACTCGCCCGAGTATCACAGTACTCGGGATGCTGAGCGAGCACTGAGTATCACCGAGATGCTTGGGCACATATTCAGGTCCCCCCTCCCTGCATGTTGGCACTCTTTACAGAACCAGCCCATATGCAGGGATTGGCACCTCAGGGATAGCAGATTAAATGTTAGGCTCTCTGGGGGACACTGCAAGGTGTTGTATGCTGTGGAAGATTTAAAAAGCCAACCCTCCCGCCCTGTCCTGGATAGACTCGTTTTATAGCCGGAGGTGTGTGCTTGGAGCCTATCACTCATTGATAACATTGAGCTCGGTGCTCAAGTCGAGCACCTGAGCATCTCAATATGCTCGACCCGAGCATTGAGCACCCGAGCATTTTACTGCTCGTTCATCACTAAATCCTGCAAAAAATTCCACAGAAAATCTAATTTGTGAACATACAGCACAGGCATTGTACAATTACATACAGGTCTCATGAGCCTTTAGGATACATTGAGAAAGGGGGGTAAATAAGGCAGAAAAATCTGCAAATAATCAGCTCTGAGATCTGCATGAGTTAAATGCAGATTTGTAATGGGTTTTTCTCCAGATTTCCCAGCAATTTTATCCCATGTATCGCATCGAATCAAAATCCACAACGTAAATTCATATGCTACACATTTTATATCGGTATTGCTGATTAATTTCCCCATAGTTTCTATACAGGTATTTCCCCCACATGTATATGAGATATAGTGGTAACATTTTGCCATTACCATGATACGCTGTAGGTTTTCCACTTGGAAAATCCCTACAAAATATCTGTAGCATATCTGCTTCTTGTGAGCAAACACTCAGACTTTGCACTCTGGAACTGTACAAACCCGCAGTTTCACACAGACTGAAAAACACATACTATTTAGTGTGAAAATACTATAAAAGACTTGGCTGCATTGATGTAACAATGTTCTTTGCACAGTTTGCTATTGGAAATGTTCTAGGATATACTATTGTGTCTCAATTAATTAGAATATCAAAAAACAATGTAATATTGCCATGTTTCTGGGAGCACTGAAACATATTGACTAATAAATCAATATTCAACCTTTGATGTCTCTTGGAATACGGCAGCACAGTTTTCAACCCCTCATTCTCCCCACATTTTTAAAATAATGACCCTTGGGTTTTCATTGGGTGTAAGTCATAATCATCAACATTAAAAAAAAAAAACACTTGAAATAGTTCACTCTGTAATGCCTCTAAATAATATATGTATTTCACTTTTTGTACTGAATTAGTGAAATAAATTAACTTTTTACGACATTCTAATTCATTGAGATGCACAAGCAACTGTTGTTTTATTGATCAGTGGTTCTAGAAGGAAGTTCCAGTCTCATAAACTTTCTGGTCACACAGGTGTATGTGTGGGGTCCTTGTTCTATGTGCAAGTCTAAAGGCCGCTTCACACACACAGATATCTGAGTCCAATATCTGAACAGATCTCTGGTTGCAGTGAAATCATGGACAGATTGCTCCATGTTGTACACAGCCACAAAATGGAACTATGTATCCATGATTTCACTGCAACCAGAGATCTGTTCA
>JARQOC010000002.1:453459674-453629736 GCA_033576535.1 Allobates femoralis | reverse complement strand
CAGCAATCAGCGACCTCACAGCAGGGGCCAAGTCGCTGATGCATGTCACACACTGCAACATCGCTGGAGAGGTCGCTGTTACGTCACAAAACCTGTGACGTTTCAGCGACATCGCTAGCGATGTTGCACTGTGTGAAGCACCCATTAATTCATTGCCTATATGCATTGTTTGCAGAACTTGAGTAGAGGTACATATGTTTAGATCGATTGTTTAATGTATTGTATACAACATGTGGAGCACTAAAAAATGGTTTATCTTGTGTAGTGTGAAAGTGAACGATTTCAATATTTGAAGAAGAACCCAGTAGAAAAGGAAGACAGTCTACTATCTCCTACCGGGAATAATCATATGACAAACAGTGAGAGTCTGGAACTCAACAGGTATGGTTTCTTTCCCATTCCTAGAACAATATATAGATGATGAGCTGAACCCGGGATATTATTCTTGTCCTTTTACCTAGGACTACAGCCATATCTGTTTTCTAATGTATATTATTGGAAGCATAGTTAGTAATTAACTTTCTTGGATTGCGAAAAACATGTGGCAACATTTTACCAATAGATTACTGCAAAAAAGAGCACAAACACGAGCAGTTTTTTTTATTTTAATGCTGGAGAGGTTGTTTTAAATGTAAGTCTCATGACCTTTTTTTATGCCACTGCCGCCATTTTCATCTATTTAAGACATCGCTCTCAGCTGGTCTCCGGCAATTTGTGACCTACTGGCAGCCCCAGTGTGCATCTTAGGAGTGAGCCAGAGGTCACAACTAGTGATGGATTAACCTGAACTGTAAGGTTCGGGGTCAAGTACTGAACACCTAGTATTTGGGCATGGACCTGGAATACGAACTTCCCTGAGAAGTCCTTGTTACTGTTCGGGTTCGGCTGGGTGATTAAAACCACAGCATTATGTTTACCGAGGACCGCATACTTGTACTTCCCAGGTGCTCATTAACTTCCTGATTATTCACTGCACTCTACCTCCAACAGCCAATTACAGGGACACACTCTCTGTGACAGAGTCTGTGATTGGCTGTTATGCCCTCACCCATTGTGCTGGCGTCTGTCATTGCTTGCCACTGGCAACAATCCTGCCATCATAGGGGTGTAAAAATAAATATTGCATAGGGCTCCGCCGTATTGTTGATTCTCTGTGCAGGTAAAGCGGACAGCTATGGGCTGTTGCCCCCAGCTTCCTGACTTTATCCTGGCTAGCAATCAAAAATACAGGGGAACCCATTATTTTTTGCAATGATTAAATAAGAAAAAAATTTGTCTGGGCTTCGCTCTATTTTTGATTGCTAGCCAAAGTAAAAACCAGGCAGCTGGGGGCTGGTATTCTTAGTGTGGTGAGGCTAATAGTTATCAGGCCTCCCAGTCTACAGAATAGCAGCCTGCAGCTGCTCCAGAAATTGGCACATTCATTAGAAGCACCAATTCCTGGCACTTGACCCGGCTATTCCCAATGCCCTTGTGCAGTGGCATCGGGGTGATAGAAGGGGTTAATAACAGATGAAAATTGACAGGTGACATTAAGCCCTAGACTGCTAATGTTCAGTCTTCCCTGAGACCTGCATATTCTCATTCCTGTGAGGAAATAGTTAAAAATGCACACGCAGAGAAATTTCTTTTATTTGAAATAAACACACAGACAACCCTAATTTTCCCATTTATTAACCCCAAACATACCCACCAACAGTAATCCACAGCAATATCCAGCAATGCACGCAATCCTGGCTCTGCTATATCCAGAGACTGCAGCGATGTAACAACCAACCTATCGCTGCAGTCCCTGAGATCACACATGACTGCCGCGGGGAACCGGTCACCTTACTGTCACTGAGGGCTCTCCATGACAGTCAGGGAACTCAGATGACCACGCTGCTAGATTGCTAGACATGACGGCGCAGCAGTCTGGCAACCCATAAGCAGGTTCAACTGAGTTCACAGCACTAGTTTCCAACACCATGAACTCAATTAAACCTGCTGCTGGATTGTTTATACAGCTGTACTGCCATGTCCCGCGATCTGGCAATCTAGCAGTAGGGTCACCTGAGTTCACTGATTGATGCAAGAAGCTTTCAGTGACATAGTGAGTGATGTCACCACTTCCCACAACAGTCAGTGTGAACCCAGAGACTGCAGCGATAGGATGCTTGTCATCGCTGCAGTCTCTGGATTTTAGGATCATCGAGGGACGTCCTATGTTGGACTGCTTTGTACCTGGGGTTTTTGGGGGGGTTGTTCAAGTGGTGAAAAGGGGTGAGCATTTTTTTTTTAATTTCAAATAACGAATTATTTTGTCTGTGTTTTTACATATTTCCTTCATAGGATTGGTAATTGGCAGTGCTCATCAAGGCCTGACAGTACTAATCTGGGCTTAATGGCAGCTGTCAATATGCAGCTGTCATTAACCCCCTCTATCACCCTGATGCCACCATATCAAGGCATCAGGAAAAGTAAGGTAAAGCGCCAAGAATTGGCGCTTCTCATGTATGTGCCAATTTCAGGGGCAGCTGTGGGATGCTATACTGTAGTTTGGGGGCCCAATAACTATAGGCTTCACCATGCTGACAGTACCAGCCCCCAGCTACCTGGTTTTTACCTTGGCTGGCAATCAAATATAGGGCAAAGCCAACACAATTTTTTTTTAATATATTTAAATAATCAAAAAAAAATAATAGTCTCCCTTTTATTTTTGATTGCCAGCCAAGGTAGAGCCAGGCAGCTGGGAGCGGCAGCCCATAGCTGTCAGCTTTATCTATGCTGAGAATCTAAAATACAGCAAAGCCATACATACATTTTTTTTAATTATTTATTTCTTTTTACACCCCAATGACAGCAGGTTCATTGCCAATGGCATCCAATCACAGATGCCAGCACAATGTGTGCAGGTGCAACAGCCAATCATAGACCCTTTCACAGAGTGTGCATCTGTGATTGGCTGTTGGAGGCAGAGTGCAGTGCATAATCATGAAGTTAATGAATGGCCTGGAAGTACAAGCACGCTGTTCTCGATAAGTATAATGTGGCTGATTTATTCACCATTTGTGTGTTTTCCAGAACCTCCCCTACCCCCCCCTACCATTTTATAATTTTAAAGTCTGGGTTCAGGGTTTGGGCCCAAATCAATCCGGATCCACCAAACCCGAACATGTGCGGGTTTGCCCATCCCTTGTCACAACTCCATATAAATCTAAGAATCTCGATCTGGCCTCAGTCTGGCTTGCATAGCAATGCTTTGAGAATTTGTGATGTAACTTCTGACTTCCAGCCAGTCAGAAGTTATGGGCACAAGATGGCACTGAAAACCCGAAGCGGCACCTAAAAAGGATAAAAATGACTGAAGGGTGAGTATAACACTGGGCAGGGGACTTAGTTTTAAAACACCAATCCAGGGCTGAAGAAAAACCCCTGCTAGAGTGGTGCTTTAAATGTGAATCAAGAATTCAGTAAAATATATATTAGAGAAAATATAGAAAAGATAAGTTACCTATGACTTAAGTCATACCTGAGCAAGTACTTAAAGGTTGGAAGATCTAAAGGGTTTGCTCACATCTGTGTGTAGATACGCCGAGTGCAGTCTGATAAAAAAAAAAATCGGATTGCAGTCGCATCAATATTAACGCCTTCATGATCAATGATATATAGGTACATCCTTGGTCATGTACCCTGCTTTGATGCAAGCTCACAAGCTGAGTTTGCAACATTCCCCCGTATATGTCAGATGTTCTGATCAGCCGATATGTGCAGCTAACAGGTGCAGGGGATAATTAGTTAGATTGTGCTGTCAACCTCTGACAGCACGATCTAACATGCGCCAGCGTGGGTTGTGTTGTTCCCTGCCACCGTAGGCAAAATCCTTGATGCGATCATTGGGTTTCGATGTGTAGTTAAGGAGTCAGATGATGACCCCTGTCACTGTCATTACATACTTCCTGTGAACACCGCCTAAGGGTCATGTCTGCTGTCCAGAGCCATGCTTCAGCATGGCTGTGCACAGTAGAAGCGATCAGATTGTGCAGGCTTCAATCCATTTAAGGGGACTAGTACGATGAATTAAAAGTGATAAAAAAAAGTTTTTAACAACATAGAAAAAAACATAAGTTTAAATTACCCCCATTTTGCCATATTGAAATAAAAAATACACATTTGTTATGGCCACGTTCAGAAATACCCGATCTATCAAAATATAAAATAATCGGTTTGGTAAACTGTGTATCAAACACAAGTCAAAATTCCAAAATTACGTTATTTTGGTTGCCGCAACATTTCAATAAAATGCAATAACAGGCGTTCTAAACATTGCATATATGTAAAATGGTATAATTAAAAATGTGAGGAGCTGGCCATGAACTAATGACTGTCTGACTAATGACAGCACAGAGCACTGATTACATCGATATTATTTTTGTGTTTTATTAGAGAATTGCTTACTTGTCAGTTTTAAGGTCACTTGTCTGTACACAATTGGAAGGGGGGAAGGAATTGTAACAGTGAATCATCCTAGTCAGCCTCCATGGTCATAACCCAATCATGCCTACATTAGCATTCATCGAGCATTCAACATTCAGTCCTGCATCTAGTGGGGGAATCTGTGTCTTTGTTTCTCTCGGCAGGGGGTCCTCCTGGATACACACCTTTGCAGACTGGCTGGAGACTTCATTGTTTGGAATTGATTGTACATATGGTTAAAGGCCCCGGTACAAATAGCGATATCGCTAACTATATCGCCGCAACAAAACAAAAGGTTTTGTGACGCAGCAGCAACCTCGCCAGCAATGTTGCTGTGTGTGACACCTAGCAGTAATCTGCCCCCCACTGGGAGATTGCTGATCGTTATTGAATGGCCTGGACCATTTTTGGATTGGTGATCTCCCGCTGGGCATGCTGGATCGTTATGTGTGACACGGGCAACGACCAGCGATCCTCATTCTCTGGCCGAGAACCTGACAGATCCCAACTACCGTGGAGTTGTCAGAGCATCCCTGGGTCATCGCTGGTAAGTCTGCCTGTATGGCATCTCACCAGCGACCATGTAGCGATGCACCAGCAATTCCGGCCAGGTCGGATCGTTGTCGAGATTGCTGGTGCATCGCTACGTGTAACGGGGCCCTAAGAAAGTTGGGTGGTGTTGTCTTTACTCAACTGGGGGGCTGATTCCAAGAGAAGGAGAATAGAAGAATGCTTGGGGAAAGTTAGTTGGTGCTGGGAATTGGAAGCGAAAGGATCTGTGCTGAGATCAGGCCCTTAGATTATGAATGGTCTGTATAGTTGGGAGTTGGATACATGTGCATCAGTAGTCGACTGGTTTGGTATGCTATGCACTGGGTGCATTGCATTGTGGCCTTCTACCTGGAGTTGCTGTAATACCATGTACAAATACAAATAAAACTTGTTGAATCGTTATCCTGCTTATGTGTTTGTTACCCACAACTTCAGATCCTCAAGTAAAAACAGTTCAAGATGCCAACAATTAGTCATCACACAGCCCCAGATTCCGAAAAATATGAAAGCTACGGGTCTCTGAAAAGAACGACAAAAGTGCAATTCATTTTTTCACAAACTCCTGATTTTTTTTTTTCTCAACTTAGATAAAAGTAAACATGTTTGGAATCTACGAACTCATACCTTGCAGAGGAATCCTACTGACCAGTTTTACTATATAACGAACATAGTGAATTCACAATTATTTTGAGGTTTTTTAATTTCATTTTTTGCAATTTCACCGCACTTGGAATTTTTTTCCTGTTTTCCAGTACTTCATATAGTAAAATTAATGATGTCCTTCAAATGCAACTTGTCCCGCAAAAAAAGTTATGGCTCTTGGAGGAAATGGAAGAAAAACCAAAAATGAAAAAGGAAAATCTCCTGTGGCTGAAGGGGTTAAACAATCAGGGAACATGTTTTTAGTCTGAGGAAAAAATTGCAGCATGCTGTTTATGGTTATGCACACTGTGTGCAGAATTATTAGGCAAATTAGTATTTTGATCACATGATACTTTTTATACATGTTGTCCTACTCCAAGCTGTATAGGCTTGAGAGCCAACTACCAATTAAGTAAATCAGGTGATCTTCATCTCTGTAATAAGGAGGGGTGTGGTCTAATGACATCAACACCCTATACAAGGTGTGCTTATATTATTAGGCAACTTCCTTTCCTTTGGCAAAATGGGTCCGAAAAGAAATTAGACAGGCTCTGAAAAGTCAAAATTGTGAGATGTCTTGCAGACGGATGCAGCAGTCTTGAAATTGCCAAACTTTTGAAGTGTGATCACCGAATAATCAAGCATTTTATGGCAAATAGCCAACAGGGTCGCAAGATAGCGTGGTTGGGTCAAAAAAAGGTGCAAAAGTCATAACTGCCCATGGAAATTGAGGAAAATACAAGCATGAAGCTGCCAAGATGCCATTTTCCACTGGTTTTGCAATATTTCAGAGCTGCAAGGTTACTGGAGTATCAAAAACACAAGGTGTGCTATACTCATGGACATGGTCAAGGTAAGGAAGGCTGAAAAACAACCATCTTTGAACAAGAAATATAAGATAAAATGTCAAGACTGGGCCAAGAAATATCTTAAGATGTTTTTTCAAAGGTTTTATGGACTGATGAAATGAGAGTGACTCTTGATGGGCCAGAGGCTAGATCAGTAAAGGGAAGAGAGTCCACTCCGACTCAGACGCTAGCAAGGTGGACGTGGGGTACTGGTATGTGCTGGAATCGTCAAAGATGAACTTGTGGGACCTTTTTGGGTTGATGGAGTGAAGATCAACTCCCGGACCTACTGCCAGTTTCTGGAAGACAATTTGTTGAAGCAGTGGTACAGGAAGAAGTTGGTATCGTTCTAGAAAAAAACATGATTTTCATGCAGGACAATGCTCCACCACATGTATCCAACTACTCCACAGCAGGCTGGCCAGTAAAGGTCTAAAAGAAGAAAAAATAATGACATTGCCCCCTTGTTCACCTGATCTGAACCCCAGTGAAGATCCTGTGGTCCCCCTAAAATGTGAGATATACAGAGAGAGAAAACAGTACACCTCTGGAACAGTGTCTGGGAGGCTGTGGTGGCTGCTGCACGCAATGTTGATCGTAACAGATCAAGCAACTGACAGAATCTATGGATGGAAGGCTGTTGAGTGTCATCATAAAGAAAGGGGGCTATATTGGTCACTCATTTTTGGGGGTTTTGTTTTTGCATGTCAGAAATGTTTATTTCTAAATTTTGTGCAGTTATATTGCTTTACCTGGTGAAAATAAACAAGTGAGATGGAATTATATTTGTTTTTTATTAAGTTGCCTAATATTTCTGCACAGTAATAGTTACCTGCACAAACAGGTATCCTCCTAAGAAAAAAAAAAAAACACTCCTACTTCTAAAAATATTAAGCTTTGATATTTAAATCTTTTGGGTTGATTGAGAACATAGTTGTTGATCAATAATAAAAATAATCCTCTACAATACAACTTGCCTAATAATTCTGCACACAGTGTAGAATGGGTTAACAAAAAATTATTTTGCACATAAGTCACAAACTAAATAGACAGAAATTGCAGTATTAAAAATCAAAGAGTAAAGTAATAGAAGTATGTCACATAATATAGTCAACACCACAGATATGCAGCACAAATTTACTAAATGATTACCTAAGTAATGTGAAGTACCACTACTTGATCCTAAACTCGTTATTTGAGCGTCTTTTGATAAGACAATCTTCATTTTTCCTTCTGGTGAAAAAATTAACAGAATTCTGGTAGTTCCAACTCTTGAACAGGCCACGTAAAGGTCACCATGTGAAAAGCATGGTGTCACGATGGTCTCTCTAACTTTAGAGATTTGTGACAGGTTTGGGAACTCTCTCATTCCTTATTTGAGACTTCATTTGAAATGTTTTTTTCCTTTGGCAGTGTTTGAGTTAATGCCAGTTTCGCTACTAGCAAACTCCTTAGTTCTCTTTCCAGGTGTGGCTACTTGTTGATCACTCCCATCTCCTTTATGTGGTCTCATGATCCAGCATTCCTTGCTGGTGATTGAACTTAATTCCTGGCCAAGCTACCTGAGGTGAAGGAGTTTCACTGGAGAAGCTGACTGTTGCCAAGCAATCTGCGCCTTGGAGTGTGGCAGAAGCCATGAAGTTGTCTTGTTGTTCCTCCATCTCTTTCCTTCCCCTCTTGTAATTATTGCAGTTATTGGGACTAGTGCTCCCGCAGGACCATCTCCCTATTGAGGGATAACATCAGAGCCCGTGAGGGACTAAGTATCTTGCTCAGCGACGAGGTAAAAGAACCCGTATAAGGATGGTAGGGAGATCAGGGCACTGTCACAGGTGAGTGCAGTAGGGACCTTTCCTCTGTTCCCTATGAGCAGATCCCCCCCCATTTTATTTGCTCCTTCCCCAGTGTTTCCTCTGTTGTTGTGTGTAGTGCGCCAGACACCGTTGGTCTGTGCCCACTCTCATGCTCTGTGTATGGATGCTCCCTAGTCCGCCGGCGTGACACATGGAGATTGTAAATGGATTCCAGTTACTTTCAAGGATTGGCCCTGAGCCTTAAGGCCTCGTTACACGCTTCTATGTCCAACCAACAATCCAACCTGGCCGAGATCGCTGGGACATCATTTAATGATCTCTGCTAAGGTGTCACACATACAGATATATTGAACGACGCAGCAACGATTCTGGTGACAAGCGAACGATATTTGCGGTCGTTTGGTCGCCTATGTGCTTCAGTTCTGAATAGGCAAAGTCGTAAACTAGATCGTTGGAAAGGTGTCGCACACAACGATGTTGCAGGTTGAACGAACGACAGATTTATGGACATGTTCATAAACCTACGATCAACGATCTAACGACTTATCGTTGATTGCATCTACGTGTCACACACGACGTCGCTGCACCGCCCCAAAAGCCGTGACGTACCAACAATATCGTTAACAATATCGTAGCGTGTAATGGGCCCTTAAGTTTTATAAGGTTGAAGGTAGACTTTACTCTACATTGTTAATGGACATTGCAAATGCCAGTCAAACTGGAAAGTGGAGGTGTTTAAAATCAAACGCAAGTCAGATGGAATTAGTGGAGATGTTAGAATGAAAACATCCTTTCCTTTTGCACATCCTGTTAAAGTGATTGATTTTAGGCTGGCTTCACATTAGCGTTTGTGTCTGCATGCTGATGGCATGCAGACACAAACGCTGTCAGAAGCAGTGTCCTTATGATGTGTCCGCAGCGGATAATGTCCGCCTGCGGACACATCACTATGGAGCCCGGCAGCCAATCGGCGCTGTCCAGGGGCGGGCCGGGGGCGGAGATCAGCGCCGGAGATCTCCGCCCCCCGGCCGCCGGTAAGCTCCGGGACTGTCGGCGGGGAGAACAGCTGATCTGAGAGCTGTTTGAATCTTCCCGCGCCGACATCTCCTCACAGTGTCGGCGCGGGAAGATTCAAACAGCTCTCAGATCAGCTGTTCTCCCCGCCGACATCGCTATGAGATTACAGGCGGCGGGGAGAAGGAGGACAGCAGAGGGTCAGCTGATCTCCCGGTGGCCGTCGGTGAGCTCCTGTGACATCACCGGCGGCCACCGGGAGATTTATCAATGGGTCCGCAGCGTTCTCCTGCTGTGTCATGCAGAGGACACTGCGGACCCATTGAAGACAATGCTTTTTTTGTACGCTTGGGGACGCTTGCTGATTGTCCAAGGTCCCCAAACGCACAAAAAAACCCAACAAGCTGCGTCCCGGGTGCGGATGCTGGACACCGGAAGGAGCAGATATCGTCCGCATCCGCACCCGAACGCAGCAAACGCAGGCACCATGCGTTCCTATGTTAAACATAGGAACGCAGTGCGCATGCGTTTGACTGCGTATGGGAACGCAGCAAAACGCTGCCTTCCCATACGCAAATGTGAAGCCAGCCTAACTACATGTGGAAACAGGTTCTTTATCAAGAGTCTTGTTCCATTACACAGCTTTGGTGGATCTAAATTTCTCAACAGCAGAATAGGTGCTCAAAGTTTTAGAAAGAGGTTATGTGGAGGAAGTCCTTGTGGTTCTTCCAAGGAGTTGAGGAACTCTGCTGTATAGAATAATGCTTGAGCAGGGTCTGTCACTGTATCCTCTGACTTGTAGGTCTTGCACACACTTGGAAGGAGACTTAGAATTTGAAGATTGATCTTGTTGATGCTATCATTTTTCAGAGCTAGAATAGCCCTTTCACACAGCCAGCCAGACTTTCTGAAGTTGCATTGAATGTTTAGAAAACCTTTGCTGTTAGCTCCTCAAACGCTGTAGCAAAAGTTGCTTCGAAACATGATCTGTCCAGTGGATGAGTAGACTGGTGTCTTGCCATCTCTAATAGTCAGCAGCTGGCTCGAGAACAAGCAAGCAGAAACGTTGGCTGTCATGTGGACCCTCATGTAAGTGTTCAGCGACATTTGCTTTACTTGTCTGCAAAGGTACAATGTTATGAGGCAGGTGTTGAGTTCATCTGCAGGGGTTGATCTTGTAATAATGTACAGTGTTTGATTAAAGTCACCTGCCAAAACTACACCTCCCACGATAGAATGGTTTCCATGTAAGCCTACCAGCAGTCTATCTGTCCATTACTTCCAGAGCCCTCTTTTGTGACATTGTGCCCTTGAGGAAGTAGCTCTTGTTCCCATGTCTGTCCGCTTTCCTGTCCTTTCTTCAGATTGGTAATTGAGCTGTAATACTGCTTTTCTTTTAGTATCTGACGACCATCGTCCAATCAAATTCCTTTTCTTACGGGGCGTTATTGTCTGTAATTGACAGTATCTAAAATCCCACACAATTAAAATACAGTGAAAGTCGTGACTGACATCAGTCTGTTCAACCACGCTGTCTAAGCGTCACCACCTAAATCCTATTAACTCATACATAAGCTGTCTTATAAAAAGAATGTTCTTCGTTGTCTATAGCAACCAAAGCTCATATTAATGACCAGTAGCAAAATAGAATTTGAGCTGTGATTGGTTGTTATTGGTCACCTGATATATACTGCCCTAGCTGTTTTGAAAGCCTGGACATATTTTACATACACATACAAACAGTAAATAAGCCTGGGGTAAGAATGTTCCCTCAAAACATAGTCTATGACGTTCCCTGAGTCAAATGAGGTGTCTGTGCAAAATATTGTGATTGTAAATGCGACAGTGCAGATTCCTTTAGCGGACATACATACATACACACACATGCTCAGCTTTATATATTAGATTTTTACACTAATGTGACGGCAGGTTGCTTAGCATACACTAATCTTTATGGCAACCAATCACAGACACTGGCACAGAGATCATGTGCAACCAATCACAGATGCTGTCACCGAGTTGGGCGGGGAAATCAGAGTAATATTCCTAAGGTTTATTAAGTGGACCTGGAAGTACTGAGAGCAGTGCAGGAGCTGGTAAGTATAATTTATCTAATTTTAATCATCACTTTGCTTCTTTTTACAGTCACCCCCCCTTAGCAAAACCCAAACAGTAACACGGACTTCCCTGAGAAGTCCCTGGCCGGGGTCCATTCAATGACACTAAATGTTCAGTACAGACCCTGAATCTTCCAGTTGTGGTTCGCTTATCCATAGTCATGCCTTTACTTTATATTGCTGATAGGTTCTTTTTTTTTTTTTAAATCAGATTTTTATTCAAAATAATCCACAATACATATATAACACAGTGTATCAATTTTTCAGAGAATTTTTGTTTTGTACAAAACCCCAAGGCACAAAGATACCAACCCCCCCACCACCACCCTCCAACATTCCCAACACCCTCCCCCTTTAGACAGCGTTATCCAGCATCTGATAGGTTCTCTTTAATGTTAAGTTAGAAACAGCCTGCTACCAGCCCTTGTCGTATGAAACATGGTATCCACGTTAATGTTGATTATTTTTTACAGCTTTGAGATGTCTGTATCAAAGCCAAGGACATGCCTGTCTCCATTACCTTTTCTTTTTGATGAGCCGAAACCAAAATGCACAAGTGAGGAACTCTCTTCTGCAAATAAATGTGATAGAGGTATTATGTCCACCTATGCTTCTCGACACCATCAAGAGAAACACTCACGTTCTCAACAGGTAGGTTATATGCTATGTTTTACTACTAGCCACAAAAAAAGAATTTCCACTTCTATATTCAGACAAATAGTCTGTGCTTCATTATATGAGTGGACATGGTTACTATATGTAGAATCTGTAGTAAAATGTTTAGTCCAACAACTCGTGCAACAGCATACAATACATTGCCAAGAGGTATATGGGAAGTTACGATGAATGGCTAGTGTAAAATATTGGTGATAATATCATAGACTACATAAAATATCTTTGAGAACAATTAAAAAAAATCACTTTTAAAATAGATGCTTGTTTCGACTTAAATGCTCTGTAGGACGATGTGTCGCACGATCTGTGCTGCTGCCAAAGGAACACCAGCACACTGGAGTATCTGGAAATGTAGCTTTATTCCTTCAATCCGACGCTTTCTTTTTTAAAATCAGATCTTTTTTATTGAAAATAAAAGGAGTTTTTTCAATACAATGGAAAACAACACATACAGAAAAACAAATGAGACATTTAACAATAGCTTATACAGCCCACATACGAGTACACCCCCCCCCCATCCCAAAGAACCTTATCACATATTAAAGATGGACGCAACCCCCTTATATCCGGATAAGCATCCACGATTATATTCAATCATAAAATCAAATAATAATTATGCTGTAATATCAGAATAAAACATATAATAGATATGACTAGCAAGACATTTCTAATCGGGATAAACAATGATACCACCTCAGATAGCATTAGGATCCTATCGTGTTCAACAGGGCTATAAAGTGATCACCATGAAAGTATCTCCATCTATTCCATAATTTATCGAATTTATGCAGTGCCTTTCTTTTTTTTTTATACACCCCCTCCTCCAATCTAATCAGATTCCGCATTTTTTCCACAAACTCCTGTAGCCTTAATGGTTGAGGGTCGAGCCAATGAGTAGCTATTATTTTTCGAACCTGGAACAGAGTGCGTTTTAAAGCCAATTCTTCACTAATATCATATTGTCCAGGGCCCACACATCCCAGCACACACACCAACGGGTAAGTGATAAAGCAGACTCAAATACGTTGTTGACATAATTAATACATGCATTCCAAAAGACCGTCACTTGCCTACACGTCCAAAACGTGTATCAGATCCGCTCCCCACACTTTGGACATTTGTCATCTCCCCTAATACAAGTTTGGCACAAAAATGTTGGCGTCGTATACACCCTATGCAACAAATATAGCTGAGATAAACACTGCGCCTCACAAGTGCACAGAAGTGGGACACTATCCAGTATATCTTCCCAGGATTCACTATCAATAGGACCCACATCCCGCTCCCATCTGTCCTTGATCAGCAGCGGTCTCTCCCACTGGAACTGCTGCATCAGGATTCCATAAATCCTAGAAATAAGACCCTTGCCTCCGCTGTGACAAAGTAATGCATTAAACAGTAGGTGATGCTGTATCTTACTCTGCAGTTGTCTAGATTGACTCATCCAAGCATGACGCAGCTGTAGATAGAAATAGAACGTGTTTCGTGGGACAGAGAATTCATCAGACAATTGTTGAAAAGATTTAAGAACGTCTCCATTCAAAATCTGTGCCACAAGCGTGATACCCAATCCCCTCCATAAATCCCTTCCATCCAGCTTGTAAATCTCCGGCAAAGCGGGGTTATCCCAAAGAGGGGTAAAGGGAGTATGTCCCGTCACTTTTAAAATTAATTTAGTTTTTTGCCACATTTTCCTCATGAGCCTCACAGTTGTTAAACAATTTCTGCGCTCCTGCTCCAAGAGCCCAACCTCCAAAAAGGAGGTAATGGAGATTCCCCCCGAATCCGACGCTTTCAGATCTAAACCCGGCTCCTTCCTCAGGGACCATCCAATCGAAATGCTTCGGATTGAAGGAATAAAGCTACATTTCCAGATTCACCGGTGTTTTGGTGTTCCTTTGGCAGCAGCGCGGATCGTGCGACACATCATCCTACAGAGCATTTCTTGCACAGCGGTGACCCGTGGATGTGTGGATCCTGCAGCAGCTGACCCCTCGCGCTCATATTTTGTTGTGGTATACACAACCGGACCAGGTGAGCAGATTCTGATATATCATCTACACTATCCTTTTCATATAAAGATAAGACCCTATTGCGCATTATTTAACATTTCTAGATGTTTGGACTTAAAGGCACTCCTCGTCCTGCTGTTTGGTTCCATTATTATGAAGGGGAATGCCAATACATTGTGTCATGGAAGCACACTGCAGTATGGGTGTAGAAATACTTCTCTGTACTTGGCGTAGTGTCTCAGTGCTGCATTTATGCTTTGATTTCTTTAGTAAATGGATAGATAGAAAGTGGAAATGCTCTTTAGCTCTGCTTCAGAGCATAACATAGAAATTTCACTAGAGTCTCATTGTTGATCTATTTTAACTGGAGCAATCTTGTAATCTCAGTCTACTCATTATCCGTGAGAGAACATGCATACACAGACCAATGCATTTTCCACATGTATAAGATTAATGGTATAGGCAGAAACACCAGCTGTCATAGTCTGTCTCAATACTGGAGCTTATAAATCATGTAGCAGTTTTTTTTCGAGCAGGACATTATTGCTTTTAGTAATTTCATTTTACCGTTCAATCAATGTATTTTTTCCCATATACTGATATTGATAAATCTCCATTAGAAACTTTTCATCCAATTCTGATAATTTTGCAAATACAATTGCGAAGCAGTCTGGTGACATGTAACATGTATGTTTCGTGTACATTGTAAGGCTGCTGACATTAGGCCGAAGCATTACATTTCTTTACTTACCCTTTTTTGCCATCAATTTGAAATTATCTTTTTCATTTAATTATATAATAGTCATATTAATGCAAATGAGTGTTACCCTGAAGGAAGTAGCTCAATATTTTTTATTAATGGTGAGCAGAAAGGCCTGTTCCTCTTTATTGCTATATTTTTTTTTATCTGATTTTAAACGTTTAATGAAGATTTATGATCAATGTCCTTTTTATTCTAAAAAGTAATCTTAATTGAATAATACCAAAAATACAGCTTTTTCAAGCACAAAACAAGGCCTCATTTGGCTGCCTATAGTGATGGTGAGTGTAATCGTTACTGTTCCTTACTTGCACGGATAGTACGGTATTCGTGATACTCATTACTCGGCGAGTATCACTGGTGCTCATGAGTGATGCATCCATTGTGAACGATCTGACACACATTGACAGCCCTTCATTACACAAAGGGAGTCGGCAACCCAGTGAGAGCAAAATTGAACGGTGGGCCCTCTGGGGGGCACAGCAAGATGTTTTATACAGTGAAACAAAAAAGCCCCTCTCGCTGTCCGGAAAGACTTGTTTCATGTCCGGATGTATGTGGGCAGAGCCTATTGCTAGTTGACGAACATTGGAATCGCGAGTATCGAAAACTACTCATGACGAGTATAGCGATTACAAATATTTTGATACTTGTTCATCACTAGCTACTTAGCCTCAGAAATATAGAAAGATGCATTGATAGACTACAAGGAGGCAAAATCTGTAAGATTAAAAAAAAAAAAAGCATCAGGTGATTAATAGAAGCTAAGTAAACATCTTCAGGTGTATTGAACTTGAAAGATGTTTTGTCCTTTACAATACAAGCAGGGCGGCTCCAGGGTTTTGTGGGCCCCATGTGAAACAGTCTTAGTGGGCCACTTTAAAACCTACAACGATTCATAATTATAATATAGAGGCTGTGAGCTGAATATACATAATATAGAGGAATGCTGGCTGGGCTGTATATTGTATTTGAATGCGGCTGCTGCTGGGCTGTATATTGTATTTGAATGCGACTGCTGCTGGGCTGTATATTGTATTTGAATGCGGCTGATGCTGGGCTGTGTATATATAATATGGAGGCTGCTGTGTCCGGCTGTATATATAATATGGAGGTTGCTGGTGGTCTGGCTGTATATATAATATGGAAGTTCTGGTGGTCTGGCTGATATATAATATGGAGCTGCTGGTGGTCTGGCTGTGTATGTTGGAGACTGCTGTGCTGTATATATTATTTGGAGGCTGCTGCTCCCCGCTGGGCTGGCTGTATATATAATATGGAGCTGCTGATTGGCTTTTTATGGTTGGAGGCTGCTTCTGGGCTGTATATATTATTTGGGGGCTGCTGCTGGGCTGTGTATATATATAATATATGAAGGCTGCTGCTGGGCTGTATATAGTTGGAGGCTGTTACTAGTCTGCATAAATTATTTGAAAGCTGCTGCTGGGCTGGCTGTATAAATAATATGAAGGCTGCTACTCTGCTGGCTGTATATATTGGAGACAGCTGTGCTGTATGCATTATTTGAAGATTGCTGTGCCGGCTGTATATATAATATAGAGGCTGCTGCTGGGCTGTCTGTGTATATATGTATTTATATTTTTATATTTTAGGCTGCTGCAGGGCTGGCTGTACTAATAATGTAGGCAGCTGTTGGGCTGTCTGCATATATTGGAGGCTCCTTATAGGTTGGTTGTATATATTGGAGGCTGCTGCTGGTGGGCTGGCTGTATATACAAGACAAACAGACACACAGACACAGATCATACTTTCACACCATGGACACCGCTGATACTGAAGTGAAGATTCAAGTCCTGGTGCGCTCAGCGGTGATTGGAGTAGGATTTTCTTCTCCTCGCAGTGACATACTTCTTCTCTGGTGATTTTCTGTTTGTAACACGCAAGATGAACCCAGCCTAAAACATACTACATAGACTGCTGTATGCTGAATAAATGTTCTTTATGAAAAAAGCCATACGTTATGTGTGTTTGTAAATCTAATTACATGTCAGCACATGTTTGCTCCTATTTTTATTAGAGATTGCAACCATAATAACCATACAGGCTCGTCACATACTAAAGACAATTCAAAACAGAACCTTTGGTCACCGGAACTGAACGGGCATACAGATACAAGGATAACAAAGCAGTTGCTTGATAGCACAAGGTAGAGTTTATTAATAGAATATAATGTGCATGCAATTTATAGGTAAATGATTGTAAGTGTCAAAGTAAGATTACAGGTCATATCAGAGAAAATTGGCTCCTCTAATTTAGTTAGAAGCAGCATATTAGAAGAGTATCGCACACAATGACTATTGAATTATGGATCGTATATTGTATTTTTTAACACAATATTATGAATACACATACAGCATTTTAAAACAAAAGCTGAATTTTTGTCCTGCATTTTTGGGGCCAAATACTATCAAGGTGTTTGCTGATGTCAGTATTAAACACAAGACATACATTACTTTTTAAGAGGACTTGACACCAGTTCAAAGTTTATAGACTATATCTTTATTCTCGCTGCTCCCTTGAGTATGCTGGGGGGGATTGTTTTCTTTTTTTTTTTTTTCTAAATCTACCATTTTTAACCCTTTATGGCGTATGACATACCTATATGTGATAGGTTGTGTCCCTACAATTGATGCTGGCTCATACACTGAGCCCACATCTTACCTGCACATGTATGTCGGCAGTTCCAATCAGCCGACATGTGCCTCTTGAACATCAGCAGACAGATCAAAGATCTGCCCGCTGCTGGCAATTAGTTAAATCCCACTATCAATCTCTGATAGTGGTATTTAACATGTGCCATTCCCTGCTCTCATCAGCACTCCCATGACATGATTGTGGGGTGCTGATGGGTTGTAACGCAGGCAGGGTCCCCTGTGCCTGTCATGACATAATTCCTATGAAAGCTGGCTGGGCTGAGCTCTGGCATTCATAGAAAGACAGCATCTCTGCTGCACAGCACTGCTCTGTGCAGCACCAGCAATCAGACCATCGCAGTCCCCTAAAAGGACTAGTAAAAACAGGGAAAAAGAGAAAAAAAAAGGTTTTAAAAAAATTAAGCCCACCCACAAAAGTTCCAATCACCCCTTTTTGCTCCATTGAAACTAGAAGAATAAATAAAAAAAAAAAAAAATTGGTATTGCAGCATTCAACACTGTCCAATCTATCAAAATGTAAGATAAATTAATCTGATTGGTTAACAGTTTAACAAAAAAATTAAAAATGCCAGAATTAAGTTTTTTTGCGCGCTGCAAGATAGCAATAAAATACAATAACAGGTGATCAAAACACAACATCTAGTCAAAAAGGGTATCATGAAAAATTTTATCTCAGAGCACAAAAAAATAAATTGACAAATATGCCTTTTTTTCTTACAAACTCTGAATTGTTTTTAACCAATTAAAAAAAAAACTATACATGTTTGGTATATACAAGCTCTTACTGACCTGAGGAATCATATTGCCACGTCAGCTTTATCATATAGTGAACATGGTAAAAAAAAATAAAACCAAAAACAATTGTGGAATTGCACTTTCTTTTTGCAATTTTTCCACAATTGGAATTTTTTTCCCATTTTCTAGTACACTATGTAGAATAAATTATGATGTTCAAAAGTACAACTTGTCCCACGAACTACCAGCCCTCATATGTCTATATTGAAAATGAGGTTTGGCCCTAATGAAGCAGCAGGTCCTGCTGTGAAACGCGTAGGCTCAATAAAACAGACTTTTATACAACCCCTCTTCGTTGGTGGTTAGCGCGAAATTGGAACCTGTTTTTTTCTTTCTCCTCCTTTATATATATTGAAAATAAAAAAGTTACGGCTCTTGGAAGAAATGGAGGAAAAACCAAAATGCAAAAAAGGAAAAAGGCAAGGTCGTGAAGGGTTAAATCCGCCTTACAGTTCAAGAGATACAGGACTTTTTTATTTACTAGTAATATTTTGGTCTTTTCCGTGGGAATGTGGCTCACAAGAGTCTCTGGGGATTTGCCGTTAGGTTGCCTTGCATTATTATGCTGTGAACAACACTCCCCTTCATAAAAATGAGGAATACATAAAAAGGCCCAAATCTTTGGTACCATGTCAGATTTAAAAAAGGAATAATTGAGAAAAATCAACTCAGGAGTGTAGCGGGAATAAAATGAGCGCAAAAACTGGTCACCTTTATTTGGCGACAGGTCCTTTTTTAGAGCAATTCTTTTCTTTTCCATCTTTATACAGGTTGTCCTGTGAAGAGTAGGTGATAACATGTAGATATGTTGGAGACCTGCACCGATCAGATCAGGAGTACTGGGCACTTTTATTACTGTTATCTCCATTTGGAATGGAGTGGGAATGCCTGATCACCACCCCATTCATTCCCTACCTGTTAGACAATTCTGCAGTTACATAAGAGATGAATTGATGAAGTGGTGATCGGACATGCACCGCGGCTCCATTCTATATGGGGATATCATGGATAAAAGCACCCCATTCTGTAGATCAATGCGGGACCTTGTGATCGGACCCTACTGACCTATAGGTTATACATATACGGGATAACTCCTCTTCACTAAACAACCCATTTAATTTTTTTTTTTTTATTGTAGCTTTTTTAAAATCACGGCATGCTCTAGGCAATTTTTGCCATGTGTTAATGGGTAGTGTGTTCTTTTAAAGATGTTTTTAGTTACGTTTTTAACTCTAAAGCACATGATTCTATAAGGAATGGGGTTGTATAACCTATGAATCGCATAAATCACATCACATCTCATGTTAACATAGAATACTTTTAGGTGAAACATATAGAAAAAAACATATAGAAAGTAACCAAAGGAAAATATAAACTTGTATTCTAATAGCTGAACTTCAGCAATGATTATAGTATATGAAATCTGATTTTTGATGGTAGCTAATAATTATATTACAGTTTATAGAAGGTTACAAGCAAGGCAAAACACCCCTGCAAGTATCCACTAGAGATAAGAATACTGAGCTTTCTCTTTCTCCTTTCTCAGACCTCACAATGCAGATTACTTTATGCAGGAAGCTAAGCGAATGAAGCATAAAGCAGATGCCATGGTAAGTACACTTTCCTCCCTGATACAGTATGCTAAATTAATTTTGTCCTGGTATTTTATAAGCATGAAGTTATCATCAGCACAAACCACCAAACATAATTATAAAACCTATTACAAGCATGACTGGCTTTGTTAAATTATGGAATGCTTGTATCATTGAGTGTTTTTGTCAAGCAATTACTTTGAAAATAAGTAATTATACAGCCCCGGTGTAAGAGCGTGCTTAAAGTAATATTGTTTTACAGGCACAAAAACCTTGTATAATGTAGTCATAGTGGGATCAAGTGAAATTCAATAGATGTCATTTTTAGCTCTCAAGGTCATTCTTATTGCCTTTAATACTTCTGGTCCCGTGTGGCCTTTCATGTCAAGTATAAACTGAATAAATACAATTAGTTGGACTAAAAGAGAATTATTCACTAAGACACAACCTACAGTAATGATAACAAGACTTTTAATTTTTTTTTAAACAAGATCTCTACATTATTACATCTTTCATGACATCTGTGCAAAAATTAAATATTCCATTTTGTTATATAAGGCATTCACGCTTGAAAACAAGAATACTGCCCTGCTGCCCCTATGTTATCACACTTAGCAACCCAATCCCTCCCTAATACGGCTTCTTCCTTTCAACCCATTTTCTTACATAAATTTTTAAAACTTGAGAGAGCATTTTAACCATCCCACTGTTTCACAGAGTTTTGCTAAAACTTTGCCGACTGTCATGGTGGCATTGACTTCTGTTCAGATTGCACATTCTGAGGCTCCATCCAATGTTTTTTCTGGTGTCTGGGATCAACACTGGCAGGCTCTGGTGTCGACCTACTGAATGCTGATTCATAGGAAGGCTTTCGAGAGTTAATCTATGCTGGTCTGTTTGCTCTTATTATTATATGTTGTGCCGTATATTCATGTTAAGCAAATTGATTATTTAGACTAATCTAAATGTTTCCCCCTGTAACCAGTTTTGCCATAATTTTCCTGGTTTATAAAGTACTAGCTATAAAGCCCAGCGTAATATTTGGTCGTAATGCTCATGTATGGTAATATCGCTCATATATGGTAATGAATGTATGTGTGTGTGTATGTATCAAAGCCACACCCCCTCCTAGTAGCCCCACCATTTCATAGCTCTGCTTGTACACAAAACACCACCCATCCCAGTAGCCCTGCCCCTTTCATAACACCACATTCATGTATAGCCCTGCCCTCTCATAGCTCCACCCCTCCACATAGTCTTGGGGATGAGGCTATGTGAAGGAGGCGGGAATATGTGTAGGTACAGACTGTGAAGAGGTTGTTGCTATGTGAAGTGGGTGTGGCTATGTGGATGTGGCAGGACTTGATACATACACAGTGCTATGTGGATTGTGCATGGCTATGTGCATACACTCGGCTTTGTGGAGTGGGCGTGGCTGTGTGGGCATGTGAAGTGGGTGTGGCCATGTGGAGGGGGCATGTGTTAATACATACTCAGCTTTGTGGAGTGGGTGTGGTCATGTGGAGTTGTCAGGGCTTGATACATACATGCACACCCTCACTCAACTTTATATATTAGATTTTACTAAAAGTCAATTGTTTTGCAGCTGTACCTGTTAATTTCCCAACATATCTACACAACCCCACTTTGGGACTTCTGGGCACTTTTACACCATATATTCTATAAATCAATCCTTTTATCTCTCTCCAAAGGTCTATCAATGCCCCAAGAGCTCAAAACATTTGCTTAAGTTCTACTGTTTAATCCAGTGTACCTAGGGCACGTTAGAAAATGAGCCTGACAACAGATGCATAATACTTTTGGGGTCCTGTACACTCTGTGTAAAAGGAATATTTGAGATCTTCTGTCACGCTGGTGGGTGTGGACCTACTGTGCACCGGGACTGGACTTACCCTGGAGGGACGTACTGTAGCTAAGCCACTACCTGGTTCTTCATTAGAACCTTTGATGGTGAGGATCGGCTTGCTGCTGCCTGTAGCTGCCACGTAGCAATCCAAGGGAATTCTCAGTACTGTAGCAGCTGATCCCAGGGGTCAACCAAGACAGGTTCAGACTCCGGAACATGGCAATATGGCTGAAACTGGCAAACAGGTTTGTACTGGCAGGCTGGTACTTGGCCTGAAGGCTGATGCTGGCAAGCAGACAGTTACAGGCAGGCAGGCTGGCACTGGCTGGCAGCACAAAGCCTATGTAGAAAAAGACTCCTATTGAACTATTGTAAAACAATAGTTTTTATTGAACAACAGTAAAAACATACCATACATAAATAAAATAGTTAAAAAGAAGATGGTGTCGCATCCTTTCTGTGTAAAATACAACTGCTACACATATGTCTCAGGCCTGGTGGTAATGTTCTAACTTTATTGATTCCTCGATTCCTCTATATTCCTCTAGAACTATAAGTAGAATGGTGTAAGGCATTCTGTGCCTTGGCATCTGTGCCATTTTAAAGTGGCATTTTTAAGTGGAATATTCAGAGATAGACCAGAGATAAGCCAGAGGTAACCAGAAGGTAACAACTCTACCCATCTATTACCCTTCAGTACTTTACTTAGCCCATTGCATCAAAATGACGTTCATTTCAATGCTTTTATATGTATGTGCATTAGTCATCCACTTTTATCGCCCCATTCCCCCTCCATCACCCTTTATCCACATCAGCCCCTCTCTACTTCCCTTTACTATGTCCTGCTCCCATACTCTCTTCACCCTACTCAATAATCTAAGCCCGTCATATTCCAGGGTCTCGCCTCAACAAAAACAATGTCATAGAGCCAAACATTACTCCCTCCTCCTCTTTCTACTACTGCTTATGTCAGGCGATATTTCTCCCAATCCTGGGCCACCCTCCTCCAACTTCAACCCCCCCACACACACCCCACATAGAAATCCCAGTAACCTTATTAACATTACCTGCACACCTCCATCTCCTTCTTTTAAATGTGCCCTCTGGAATACACGGTCCGCATGCAACAAACTTCCCTTTATCCACAACTACTTTCTCAGTAACTCTCTTAACCTTTTGGCCCTTACTGAAACCTGGATCCAGGACTCAGACACTGCCTCCCCTGCTGCTATCTCCTACGGCGGTCTGCACTTCTCTCATTCACCAAGACCTGGAAACAGGCGTGGTGGTGGAGTTGGCCTACTCCTGTCCCCACAATGTACTTTCCAGGTCATCCCCCCTGCTCCATCATTCTCATTCCCTTCTTTTGAGGTTCACACCATTAGGCTGTTCCGTCCCCTCCCCCTCAGAGTAGCGGTGGTGTATCGCCCCACAGGTTCAACCACCCACTTCCTCGACCACTTCTCCGCATGGCTGCCGCACTTCATGTCCTCAGAATTACCAACCCTCATCCTGGGAGACTTTAACATCCCCATAAACAGCCTCAACTCCACATCTGCATCCCAGCTCCTAGCTCTAACCACTTCTCTTGGCCTCTCGCAACTCTCAACCTCTGAGACACATAAGGATGGTAACACCCTTGACCTGGTCTTTACCCGACTCTGCTCTTCCTCCTCCTTAGACAACTCATCTCCTTCTCTCTCTGATCACAACATTCTCACCTTCACACTCTCAAACCCTCACCCATCACAGCATAGTCTGACCTATCACACATTCAGAAATCTACAGGCCATCAACCCTCACACATTCACAGACTCTCTCCTCTCATCACTGTCCCCAATCTCCTCCTTCTCCTGCCCCAATCTGGCTGTGAATTACTACAATGACACTCTCAAAAGTACCCTGGACCAAGTAGCACCCCTCACCCTTAGAACCTCCAAACACAGAGTCAAACAGCCCTGGCTCACATCACAAACTCGATTCCTCCAGCGATGCTCGAGGAGTGCCGAACGCCTATGGAGGAAAACTCGCTCACCAGGAGACTTCATCCATTATAAATTCATGCTAAAAACCTACAACTCTGCCCTTCACCTCGCCAAACAGACCTACTTCACCACCCTGATCTCCTCACTAGCCAACAACTCAAAGAAACTTTTCCACACCTTTCACTCTCTCCTCAGTCCGAAAGTGCAGGCTCCTATCACTGACCTCTGTGCTGATGATCTGGCCTCTTACTTCACAGAAAAAATAGAAAACATCCGTCAGGAAATCAGCTCCCAACCTTCAAGTGTTTCTACTCCCATCTGTCCCCACATCCCCTCTGGCTCACTCTCCATTTTTGACCCAGCCACAGAAGAAGAAGTCTCCAGGCTCCTCTCGTCCTCACGTCCCACTACATGCACCTCTGACCCCATTCCCTCACACCTATTACAGACCCTCTCTCCAGTGGTCACCAGTCAAGTCACTTAACCACAATCTTCAATCTCTCCCTCTCTACTGGCATCTTCCCCTCCTCCTTCAAACACTCTATTATCACTCCACTACTAAAGAAAACATCCCTTGACCCATCCTGCACAAATAACTACAGACCAGTCTCCAATCTCCCCTTCATCTCCAAACTCCTGGAGCGCCTGGTCTACACCCGCCTCACCCATTACCTCGCCACTCACTCTCTTTTAGATCCATTGCAGTCTGGCTTCCACCCCTTACATTCTACAGAAACTGCCCTCACCAAAGTGACCAATGACCTTCTGACAGCAAAACGTAATGGTGACCACTCTCTGCTTATCCTTCTTGACCTCTCTGCGGCTTTTGACACTGTCGACCATCAGCTCCTACTCTCTATGCTGCACTCCATTGGCATCAAGGACACGGCTCTCTCCTGGTTCTCTTCCTATCTTTCTGACCGCTCTTTCAGTGTATCTTTTGCTGGCTCCACTTCCTCCCCTCTTCCCCTCACTATTGGGGTCCCTCAGGGTTCAGTCCTTGGCCCTCTCCTCTTCTCTCTCTACACAGCCCCGATCGGACAGACCATCAGCAGATTTGGCTTTCAGTACCATCTTTATGCTGATGACACACAACTATACACTTCAGCACCTGACCTTACCCCTGCTCTAATAAAAAACACCAATGACTGTCTAACCGCAGTCTCCAATATCATGTCCGCTCTCTATCTGAAACTCAACCTTTCCAAAACTGAACTTCTTCTGCTCCCACCCTCTGCCAACCTCCCTAAATCTGACATCTCTCTCTCGGTGTGCGGCACCACGATAACGCCCAGTCAGCAGGCTCGCTGTCTCGGTGTTTTGATGGACACTGATCTCTCCTTCACCCCATACATACAATCTCTCACCCGCTCCTGTCGCTTGCACCTGAAAAATATCTCCAGAATTCGCCCTTTCCTCACCATGGAAACAACTAAAACCCTCACCGTGGCCCTGATTCATTCCCGCCTTGACTACTGTAATTCTTTATTAGCTGGCCTCCCCCACAGTAAGCTTTCCCTCTCCAGTCTATCCTCAATGCAGCAGCCAGGATCACCTATCTAGCAAACCGTTACTCAGATGTTTCTGCTCTGTGCCAGTCACTACATTGGCTGCCCGTACACTATAGAATCCAATTCAAATTGCTCGTTGTCACCCACAAAGCTATTCATGGTGCGGCACCTCCTTACCTCTCCACCCTCATCTCTGTCTACCACCCCACCCGTCCGCTTCGCTCTGAACATGACCTCAGACTAACATCGGCATTAATCCGAACCTCCCATTCCCGACTTCAAGACTTCTCTCGAGCTGCACCAAAACTCTGGAATGCTCTACCCCAAGAAATTAGGACCATCCACAACTTGCATAGCTTCAGACGCTCCCTAAAAACACACCTCTTCAGGGCGGCCTATCCTTCTCCCTAACAGTAGTCACTTAGACGTAAGATATTCATTGTTATAAGCCCCTGTACATTGTGTTCCCATCCCGTCTTAGATTGTAAGCTCCTTCGAGCAGGGTCACCTTCATTTTCTGCCTTTTTTATTGTATTTCCTAAGTTGATTCTATGTTTCTTGTATGTAACTACTGTTCTGCATTACGTTTTTGTACCGTATATTTTTCTTATATGTACCGTTGTACTGTAAAGCGCTGCGGAATATGTTGGCGCTATACAAATAAAGTTTTATTATTATTATTATTATAAAGTGTTACTTGTCCACTTTGGATTTTTCCGTCTATAAGTGTGATGATAAACAGAGATTTATCTAAAGCTACTGTACTCCTATGAAATGATATCACCGCTGATCATGTGCATGTGATATTAACCCACTAGGGGGAGATATAAACTATATTATTGTATGCCTGGTCTATAATTCACTTTTTATGTATTTCATCTTTCTAACCTTTTAACGACCGCCATGTCGTATAAAAACAGTGGCAATTAAAGGTACTTCTTTCTGCCATTTAAATACGTCAGAAAGGAAAAAGCCGGTAACGCCCCCAGTGTCCAAAATCTCCAGGGTTTCAGCTACTGAGGGTAGCTGAGACCTTGCAGATTAGGAATCAGGCTGTTTTTTTTATCATTACCGGCCATGTGATCGCCATTATATACTGATTACCAGTGTATAACTGTGATCACATAAAAAAATCGCCGGTAAAAAATTGATTTTTGTCATTCAACATGAGCAAACATATCGGATGTCTTTCGCCAGTCCCCCCCTTCCAGTCCTCCGGGACTGCTAGTCACCCCGCTCCCTTCCCCTGCCTCCAAAATGCAAAAGAAAAAATTGAGGCTAATCTTCTGTATAACAGTCTTTTATATATAGTTTTTATGCATGATTTTAGTTTGAATAGGAATTATGTTATATATGAATTATCTACTATATTACTATGTGCAATATATGGGGGATGGACTAAATAGGACACACCCCTTCGTTAATGATTGGCTGCAATAAGATATATATAGTAGGAGTAATCATTAGCCTGACATCCACTTGAGGAAGACGCCTTTAGCGTCGAAACGCGTTGTGGCAGGAGGGCTTTTAATTGTTTAATGAATAAAACTTAAAGGTAATATATTCAAGAGCATTGTGTATCCTGTTTTAGCTCTTAGCGCTTACCTTTATTATACCACATTTGTTTATCGGCCTGCCTCCAAAATGGCGTCAGTGGGCAAAAAAAGTGGCTCCTCCGGCTCCTATGCCCAACTTCTGGGATACCTGGCACTTGCGCAGAGCAGACACCTCTGCCTTGCCAGGAGGATGACTCTTTCAATGACCTCACTGAGGTTGTGTTCATGAAAGTTCAGGATCAACCGGTCACACAGGGATACATTGTCATCTTATGGTGATCTCCTGCTCTGGAGATCATTTTGAGATCACAGTTACAGCAGGAGGCTGCAAACAGGTTTTAAGAATCTAAAATTTTAAGTTTGAAAAATGTTACATTTTTAATATTTTCTCTAAAGTGTATATTTTCACAAATAAGAGCAAACAATATCAAACTAAATTTACCACTATCATAAAGTATGATATGTCTCAAAAAAACTTTTTCAGAATCACTGGGATTCATTGAAGTGCTCCAGGATTATATCCACATACAGTGACACTGGTCAGATCTCCAAAATTTGCCCTGGTCATTAAAGTGTAACCACCATTTAAATTTTTATTTAATAATAATGTAAAGCTAGTGATTATAATAAACTTTCAAATATACTTCAAAAGTGAAATAAGATAAGATAAGAAACTTTATTGATCCCGGAGGAAATTACAGTATTACAGCAGCAGAACAAAGATCAAGAACATTACACACTTTACAAAATAAGTCTATATGGACAGCAGATGCGGGTAGACTGGTACATGTACCTCACCTATTCCCCCATACCCTTAGAACTTCACTTAGTCTTGGGATGCTTTACACTTATACATTTGTTAAACATCCACACAGCTGTCGGAACAAACGATTTTCTGTATCTTTTTACACATTAGTTGGATTAGACGCTTGCTGAATGTGCTCTTCTGCTTCGCAAACAGTTCAGAGAGCTGGTGTGTATTGTTGCTCATTATAGCCTTGCATTTCTTATTAATTATATCCTCTAATACCTCCTTGAAAGTCCTAAGTTGTAGACCCACCGCCGCACTAGCCTTCTTGATAAGTTTTTTCACCCTATTAGCGTCAGCTGTGCGCACACTACTTACCCCAGCATATTATTGCAGCAAAGATTGCACTCGCCACAATAGATTAGTAGAACATTTCAAGCATTTTGCTACACACATTAAACGACCTTAACTTCCTTAGGAAGTAAAGTCTACTCATCCCTTTCTTGCAAACCTTCTCCATATGGCACCTCCAATCAAGCTTGCTGTCCAGGTGAACCCCCAAATATTTGAAATTCTCCACCATCTCCACATCCTGACCATCAATAGTGATAGGTAAGCAATCCTTCATGCACCTTCCATAACTCAACACCAACTCCCTGGTTTTCTTTACGTTGAGTTCTAAATGGTTAGCCTGGCACCAGTCAACAAAGTCCAAAACCACCCTTCTGTATTCCTCCTCCCCCCGGCCTCTCTCAATACCTCCGACTATCACTGAGTCATCAGAGTACTTCTGAAGGTGACAAAGGTCTGATTTATACTGAAAATCAGCTGTGTATAACGTAAAAAGGAATGGCGACGGCACCATTCCCTGAGGGGCTCCAACACTGCTCCGAACACTATCCAATACGGCCGCCCCCAACCTTACGAACTGTGGCCTGTCTGACAGGTAATCAATGATCCAATTCACTAATCCCTCATCAACCGCCATTTCAACCAGCTTTTTACGTAATAATAGTGGCTGTAAGGTATTGAATGCACTGGAGAAATCGAAGAACATGGCACGCACAGTGGTTCCATCATTGTCCAAAAAGGAATGTACTGTTTGTAGCAGATACGCTACAGCATCGTCCACCCCCAGACTCTGCCAATATGCAAACTGAAGGGGGTCCGTAAAAGCAGACACCCTCGGACACAAGTAGGCAAGTACAATTCTCTCCAAGGACTTCATCGCATGCGATGTTAAGGCCACCGGTGTATAGTCGTTATGGGAGCTCGGGAAGGTAGTCTTGGGAACCGCCACCAGGCAAGAAGTCTTCCATAGAACTGGTACTCTCTGTGATTGTAAGCTCCAGTTAGACAGGTGCTGGAAGACAGTGCACAACTGATTTGCACACACTCTGAGGACACGTGGACAGATACCATAAGGCCCTGCTGCTTTACCAATAACCAGCTTACTAAACTGTTCCCTCACATCATTTTCGGAGATCAAGAAAGTCTCTAACTTCCTCCCCCCAGTTGATATTGCTTGTCGCTCCCCGGCCCTCTCCCCTGTTGGCATCGCACATTTATTGTTGAATCTGTTGAAAAACTCATTCATTTCATTAGCCATGATCAGCCCCCCACCCCCCGATCTGACCTTGCCTTAAACCCAGTCAATAGCTTCATTCCAGCCCACACTTCTCTGGAGTTGTTGTGTGACAATTTATTTTCCAATTTAATTCTGAGTGCTTCACGGGCAATCTTAATTTTCCCCTTTAAGTCTCGCTGTACAATTTATTTCCTCCTTGTCCTTCCTTTTAAAAGCTTTTTTTTTTCCTGTTTAGTAGATGTTTCAATTCTTTTGTAATCCAAGGCTTATTGTTTGCATAACACCGAATCTCATGATTAGGTACAATATTGTCAGTAACTCTCCCAGTAACCTCATTAACATCATCATTAGGTTCCCTGGCACATAACACCTCCCAGTCTGTGCAATCAAACCAGTCTTGTAACCCCTTCTCTGCTGCCGGAGACCACTTTCTTATCTGTTTAATTGTCGCTGGTTGTTTGCAGACAACTGGTTGATAGGCTGGAGACAATAGTATGAGGTTGTGGTCAGATTTCCCCAGGGGAGGCAATGCAGATGATGAGTAAGCATCCTTAACACTGGCATAGAGGAGATCCAATATATAATTGTCCCGTGTAGAACATTTGACATATTGATAGAACTTTGGTAATGAGATCTTGGCTCGATTAAAATCCCCAGAAATGACAGTTGGAGAGTTAGGGTGTTTCGTCTGAAGCCGGGCAATCACCCCAGACAGTACTTCCCCAGCTGCCTCTGGATTTGCAGATGGTGGTATATACGACACCACTGCAATAACAAGAGAGAATTCTCTAGGCAGATAGTAAGTCCTGAGGCCCACTGCTAATAGTTCAGTGTTTGGGCAACAATGTCTCTCCTTTACTGTTACATGCCCCTGATTACACCATCTGTTGTTAATGTACAGTATCGCTCCTCCGCCCTTCTTCTTACCGCACTTCACTCTGTCCCTGTCAGCCCGAACCATTTGAAACCCTGGTACCGATACACTTGAATCTGGGACGTCCTCATGCAACCAGGTTTCTGTAAAGCACATGAGACTGCATTCCCTGAACTCCTTCTGGGTCTTACTCAGAGCCAGCAGTTCATCCGACTTGTTACCAAGCGATCGTACATTACCCATGATGATGGATGGGACCGCAGGTTTAAACCTTCTCCTCCACAACTTGATCTTCTTGCGTGCTCTGCAACCTCTGAAAGGTCTCCTCATTTCCCGTGGAACATGTGGTATTGCAACTGCTGGAGAAGACTTTGTCCTGCGCAGTTCCAGAAGACGACTCCTTGAATACACTACTCGTTTAGCGACAGACCTAGGGACAACCATCCGATCAGTGATTCCATCCATCCCACGAGGCCTCTCCGTGGCATATTGTATACGGTGCTCTCCGCCGAGCACATATGGCTGTATCACTGACACAGGCTGTGGGCAACAGCATACATCCATCGGTAGTATTAGCTGAGATGGACCATATTGCGTACCCCAAAGTGGCCATGCCAGCAGGGGACTTGTGAGTGGTAGTGTAGGATCCAGGTGAAAAACATATGCTGTGTGCCCAGCGGCAGTAGAAAGTGTGGGGTGTGCTGCATTTTCCATCCCACAGCAGACCAGCGTGCAGGAACGTCGCAATCCACGAGATGAAAACATTGCATAGATCCAAGGTTGAAATTAGAGGTCCAAAAAGACATCAGGAAAGGTACAAAGACTGTAGCAAAACTGTAACAAACAAAATAATAACTGCTGCAATGGGCTGCCACTAGCAAGGCGCCCTATTGTCTCCACAGTCTGGCAGAGAGCAGACAGGCACGTCTGCACACCTCTGAGTCCAGCTGAGAAAATCTGTAAGAAAACCTTTCAAAAACCTTCCAGAAGATGTCTTCACTAAGCTGTTTCTAAACCTGACATATATTGATTCTCAGGGACATCAGCCTTCAGCTCCACACACTGAATACAGCCATAAAAGGGTGGGGATGGGGTCTACACAGCGTGCCACATCTTATTAATGTATCTGCAGTTTACCTCATCAGGCACACAACTCCTGTGATCTTATCTGATTCCTCTGCATTCGCATTACTCTGCTCTGTGCAATCAGCTGAGATGTGTGGAGACCATGAGCTGATAACACGGAGCAGAACCGATGTGAATGGAGGGTAGTCAAATAATATCACAGGAGCTATGTGCTGACAGCCTGGAGCTCCCTTTGCCTGAGGTAAACTGACAATACACAGATCAGCAGTAGCCAGGAGTGAGAGTGCTGTGTAGGCCCCTCCACCCTTGTATGGCCATATTCAGTGTGTGGAGCTGAAGATTGATTACCCTGACAACCAGCATATGTCAGGTTTTGAAACAGCCTAGGGGGACATCTTCTGAAAGGTTTTTGAAGGGGTTTTGTCCAGATTTCACTTAAAAAGTATATTTGAAAGTTTATTGTAATCACTTGCTCTACACTGTTATTAAATAAAAATTTAAACAGCAGTTACACTTTAAGGTTGAAATTGGTTCTGTCGCTAAGAGGTTAAGAGAATGTAATGTGTGACTATTTACTGCACATCATGGGGAGACTGTTTCCCATCACCTTTCAAGTACCTCAAATTGCTGATGTGATTGGAGTGTACAGCCTGGTCTACAGTACATATACATGCACACAGATTTGGCCCATAAAAACTTTAATGAGCATGCTTCTTTAAAACCTCATTTACACATCAGTGAATATTATGGTATGCAAAAAAACACTTTGAGTTTCACCAGTGTGTCTGTTTAGGGCAGATTCACATTAGCGCATAGCATCCCATGCGAAAGCTTCCGATGTGCTATGCTAATGACACTCGGCTCAGGCTTTGCTGCGAGCGTGCGTGTCAGCTACTGGGATCCGACCCTGTGATTGGATCACAGGTGCGGAGGAGTGGGAGAGATTATTCTCCATCTCCTCAATTGCCAGTCATTGCATATAGTGTGCTGCACTCAGATGTCATCTGAGTGCAGACCGATGTTTCACCTGCACCAATAGACTTACATGGGTGCGAGTGAGCTGAGATTTGCTGACAGTTGCAGTATTCTGCAGTTTTTATTCCCTAGTCCGATTGGGGCTGAGGATAAAATATAGTAGGTCGGAGCTGCATCATTGTCTAACATTGGGCTGAGTGCAATGCGAAATTTTCTCGTTTTGCACTTGTGCAAGTCATAAGCTCTTGTGAAAAGATTTAGAAGAAACAGACAGCACTCACCATTAGATGAAGGTTCTTTTAATCCAAGTGCTCCGTTAGGAGGTGCGGGTTGCAAACATTATGTGGCGGGGAGGGAGGTGCGAGGAGGACGAAGGGCGCACGTTTCGCCTGGTTAGGCTTCCACGGGTCCAAATCATATAAGCTCTTGTGACTCCACCCGTACAATCAGTGTTAATTGTATTACTTGCAAAGCTTCTCTTACCCATTGCAATATGGACAGCACATGGATGGCAATGTAAGCTAGCAGTGATTTTCCACAGAATCATAGACTTGTATGGTAATTTGTGACTCCAATTAAAAATGTATATCCCCATAATGGGTACATATGGTATTGGTAACGGGCATATGTTGTATACACAAACACGTCTCTTTTTTTTTTTTTTTTTTTTTTTTTTAACATGCGTTTTGAGCGGTTTTTTTTAATCTTGTTTTCGCATTTTTGATGCCGTTTTTTTTTCTCTTGGTGATATGTCATATTTTAAATAATGCCACTTTGTTTTTGATACTTCTTGGTTTCTGGCTGTGACAAAATGTTATCAATGTACTCATTTGCATATGTCATGCGTTTTTATTCAGTTTTACAGCTATAACGAAAAGTGTATTTCCTTTTTTTACCTGCATCTAATACAAATCTATGTGGAAATTTTGCACAAAAAACTCAGCTTACCCGAAAGAAAAATTGACGTGTTACGGATTTGAAAGATGCTTTGCGGGTCAATTTTCTTTGAGTAAAGAAGAAGCACAGTGGCCATGAGATTTCTATAAATCCCATCCACTTTGCTGGAACAGAAAGACGCGGTGTTTTTTTGATGTAGCAAAAATACACATTGTAAAAAACTCATCGTGGGCACACAGCCTAAGGCTGGGTTCACACTTGTGGACCCCTCCGCAGCGTTCTGCAACATGTCGCGTTCCTGGTGCAGACGAGAGTGTGTTGTTTGTGCGCAGGCATCCGCCTGCGTACAAATCACACAGGCAAATAAATGGGAGCGCACGGTCATGCGCAGTCAAGCGCAGCACCGTGCCCCCCCATTATAAACATAGGGGCTTGCGGTGGCTGCACTCAGCTTGCAGATCCCCTCCGCAGAATGCTGCGGAGAGGTCCGCAAGTGTGAAACCAGCCTAACAGATTCACTGATTTCTGAATGAGGCATTTAGCAAATCAAGTTTATTGCTGGGGTAATCTGACATCTGAATTTTATAAGGCAACAGCCTTAACCCCTTCACCCCCAGGCGATTTTCTGTTTTCCGGTTTTTGTTTTTTCCTCCCCTCCAAAAGCCATACATTTTTTATTTTTCCATCAATATAGCCATATGAGGGGCTTGATTTTTGCAGGACGAGTTACACCTTTGAATCACATCATTTATTTTACCATATAGTGTAATGGACAACAGAAAACAAAATTTCAAGAGTGGTGAAATTGCAAAAAAAGTGCAAAATACACGATTGTTTTTTTTTTATTCACCGTGTTCACTATATGGTAAAACTGACATGCATGACAGGCATTTGCATGGGTGAAAAATGCTGCAAAAACACTAAAGGAAATAATATGCTACAGATTTGAAAAAAACATTAAGATGGTCCAAATCTGCAAGCAAAAATAAACATGTTTTTCAAAAATCTCATTCCCTTTGCTGGTACTGTCAAATTAGTTTTTGCAGAAAAAGTAAATAGAAAAATTACAGCAAAAATGAAGTGTGTGAACATGCTCAAGATTGTCAAGTAACTGTTTTACGGTAGCATTTTGTCTGCATTCATAGAGATTTGTTGCCATCTAGTGGCTGAGTGATTATTTACAACAGTTTATTAACAGCAAGGTACTCAGTGTAAAATGCATTTCTTCAAAAAAAATATTAGTAACACTTTGTAGGGGTTCAGAAATATAAAAAAAAAACTATTTGTCATGCAAGATTCATCAAACAGATTCTCTGAGAAATCTGAATAAAATGCTAAAGTTTTGTGCATCTCTTAGGTGTGGAAAAATAAAAGCTGTTCTGTAGAAACCGACAGCAGCCTCTACACTTCTATCTTTTCATGGGCAGTAATCCCACTTAGAATCTATTATGTTGAAATCAGGTCTCTGTGGAGGCCATATAATCACTATCAGGATTCCTTGTTCTTCTTTACACTGAATTATAGTTCTTAAAGAGGACCTGTCATTAAACCAGGCATGGTGATCTAACTACAGCACTGGATGCAGCATGTCTGTAGCATGCAGGCAAGGGGTCCCCCAGCACTTGAGCAGCCCTGTACCCCGAGATAATACACTTAGAATACTTACATGCTGCAGCCATTAAGGAGGTGGCTAGGGGCTGCAGCCAAGGGCAGATTCACACCCCCTGCATGTTTAATCTGCCCACTGCTGCCAATCATTCTCTCCCTCTTCAGCAGCATTTAAACAGTTTTTTTTTTCTCTCTCCCAGAAAGTCCGTTTAGAGAAACAGAGGTTTTTTCTTCTCTCCGTTTAGCCCCGCCCCATGGGAGCGGGGCTAAACGGACTTTCTGGGAGAGAAGAAAAAACCTCTGTTTAAAGGCTGCTGAAGAGGGATTATCTCGGGGTACAGGGCTGCTCAAGTGCTGGGGGACCCCTTGCCTGCATGCTGCAGACATGCTGCATCCAGTGCTGTAATTAGATCACCATGCCTGGTTTGGTGACAGGTCCTCTTTAATGACATTGGCTGTGTTTAGGATTATTGTCCTGCTGTAGAGTAAACTTGGATCCAGTCAGATTCCCTGATGGTATTGCATGATGGATAAATATCTGCCTGTATTTCTCAGCATCGAGGTTACCATAAATACTGATGAAATCCTCAAGTCCATTTGATGAAATGCAGCCCAAACTTCAAGGAGACTCCGCCATGCTTTACTTTTGCATGCAGACACTCATTATTGGACTGCTCTAATGTTCTTCAGTAAACAAACTGCCTTTATTTACAGTAAAATATTTCACATTTTGATTGTTCAGCCCAGAACACTTGATGCCATTTTTCTGCACCTCCAGTTCCTATTTTCCAACATAATTGGGTATCGATTACAGAAGAATATCCAAATATTAACTCATAAAGTGTTAATCTCCTGCTAAAATTAAACTTTAATTATGCACTTATGCAAAAATAACATACAAAAACCAATAAAAACTGAGTTCACAGAATAGTATGGGAAGGAAGAGGCTTGTCTTATAACTTATACCTCCCTCCTTACCCTGCCTACCAGCGGGGGTCGGCACCCTACATACGATGTGGTGCCCCCACTCGTCGGCTGCTCACACTGTGCTTTCCCTATACTCTCCCTATTAGAGTGAAAGTGGTGCTCCTCACCTATAAACACTCCACAGAGATGCCCTCTGGGAAGCACAGACCCAACCTGTGTCTCAGTGTTAAAAAGACCTGGACCAAACAGATTAGCAGATTAGCACTTATCTGACATATACAGATACACATATGTTCAGAGCCCACTATCTCCCTTCATTACTGTCAGTAAGCCCCCTTCCCTTGTTGACATAGATATGGTGGCTACACTGGCTTATGTCAGGAAAGATACAGTGGTACTAGTACTTAGCTCAGATATGGTGCCATGAGTCTCTCCCTGCGTGCCTCGACGCGTTTCATCATCATCAGGAGGCTCGATATGATGTTTCCATAGCTGCGGTCTTTGCCGGTGCACAAGAAAGCTGATATGCATATTGGAAAAATGAGAAATTGCTGATAAACTTTGAACCCTTCTAACTTCCTAACAAATAAAATTGTTTCAAAAATTGTGCTGATGTAAAGTAGACATGTGGGAAATGTTATTCATTAACTATTTTGGTTCAAGGGCATAAAAATTCAAAGTTTGAAACTTGCAACATGTTCACAATGTTCAGATATATTTTTTTTCACGATTAAATGCAAGAAATATCGCCATAAATGTAACACTAACATGAAGCACAATATGCCACAAAATAAGTATTACAATCACTGTAATCTGTTGGAACGTTCCAGGGTTATAACCTCATAAACGACATTGACCAGAATTTTAAAAATTGGCTGGTCATCAAGGTGAAAACAGGCTGGATGGTGAAGGGGTTAAAGCATTTGATTGATTTTTAGGCTTTGCAAACTACTATAAAAAGTTCAGTAAGAACTTCAGTGATAGCTAAGCCTCTTAAAGATATGACCAAGAAGGGTACTGACTTTTCCTGAAATACGTTTGTCGATTCTCTTGTTGGTTTTAAGGTTGCCTTCTCGAAGGCTCGGGTCCTCAGTCAACTTGATGTTGATTTTCCTTTTCTGGTGGAAGAAGACTCCCCTTCTGTGAGGATGGGTGCAGTCCGTTAACATTCCTCCTTTAAAAGGTTTGAGGGAATGCCTGATTTTTGAGACATAATTAAAGTGTATTTGCAGGAGGATCGGGAGTATGAGTTAAGGCTGGGTTACACATAGCGATGTGCACAACGACCTGAACAACGATCGAGATCGCTGGCACATCGCTATGTGATCACTGGTGAGATACCAGACAGGCAGATCTGACCAGCGACCCCGACATCATGGAAAAGATGATAAACTATTTGATTTCTGGGTTTGAGACCTGTTAGATACCTCCTTGTTAAGTGGAAAAGTTATGGTGGGTTTACACACACCAATCATTGTATCCAATCTCTGAACCAATCTCTGGTTGCAGTGAAATCATGGACAGATTGCTCCATTTTGTGGCTGTGTACAACATGGAGCAATCTGTCCATGATTTCACTGCAACCAGAGATTGGTTCAGAGATTGGATACAATGATTGTGTGTGTAAACCCACCATCAGTCTGGAAGAGAACTCCTGAGTTAATAAAGATGATCTGCATGTGATTGCCTGGTAAGAGAGTTCTGTCAGTATAATCAGTGGACAGGATCTTGATGGGTCCCTTCTAGAAGATGGGGTACTTGCATGCTTCAGGATTCAGAGACAGTGAGATGTATTCTGTCATTATCTTCTTTTTGGACAACAGGTGTCTAAAATTGTTAATTTAGTCTACCTAATCACCTTTTGGGTGCAGCAATTTAAAAAAACACCCCACCCCCAGCTGATCTTTCCTGCTGTTGATTTTTTTTGTAGTTCCTACTTAAAAAAACAGCCATACTACCATGGTATTTCTGCCAGTCAGATGAGATCTGCTTTCTTTAGCTAGGATGTAAGAGGCATTTCTTTCTAGTAATTGTACTTCTCTATTTCACTCTGTTTTCATTGTTTCATATTTTCTCAGAGTCTTTCTATCTCTGCAAGCCTTTCTGGTTCAGGGTTTGTGTTCTTCCCTTTTCCCCCAGTTCCTAAGTAGATATGAGATACACTCAGCGGCAAGGTCTAAGTGGTTTTCTCCTAGTCCTGTGGTTAGGGTTATTCCAGCCTGCCTCAGGGCCACTAGGGACTGCACAGCTAAGAACCTTAGACTGTTCAACAACCGGTTGCGTCGGGTGTGATCATTCTGAGATGGGCTTTATGTTCTTGTGTGCGTTAATACAAGAGCATAACACTGGTTATAATTCTATATGGATGTATGCTAAAGAGTTCACATATTAATGATTTAGATTTCTCTCTTGAATCTTCACTTTGCATTTGTTATTAATCAATATAAACTATTAACACTTCTAGTTTTTAAAATATTCTTATTTTGCAGTATGTCTTCCACACCTTCATGAAACGTTTGCACTTTTTTTATACATAAATACATACACGTGGCAAGCACTGAGTGTAACTGACCACAGCTATAGGGTAACAAATTCATGTGACTATGTAACATACCATACAATGTGACCTATCATTACACTGGAGAAATTTTGAAACTATTTTTAACCCCTTCATGCCAGGAGCATATATGTATGCCCTTGGCCACCTCACTTATGCCAGCACACTTCTCTCACGCGCTAAGCTCACATTATCTCCCACACGTCAGCTGGTCTGATCAGCTGACGTGTAGCTAACAGCACCATTCGAATCATCAGTCTGCTCGGCACTGTTAATCCTTTAGATTGCGCCGTTAATGACTGACAGCATTATCTAAAGCACTGCAGCGGAATCCTGCTGTTCCGCGGTTGCATTGGCAGCCCCGTGATGCAATCATGGGGCCCTGATGTGTTGCCATGACAGCACGGAATCAGCTGATGACCCCGGATGCTGTCATGACTCACTTCCTGGCAGCGATGCCCGAGTGACGTTGTCAGAAAATGATCATTTGTGCTATGCAGAGAGTTGTTAAAGCATCTCTCTGCATAGCACAAGTGATCGCAAACTGTAGTGCTGAGTCAAATACCGTACTTATATTTGGTATTGCCTTGTTCAGAAATGCCCGATCTTTAAAAATATAAAATTAATCAGATCTGTAAACTGCATAAGGGAAAAAAAAGTCCAAACGCCAAACATGCATTTTCTTTGTTGCTGCAATATTGTAATTAAATTAACTCAAAATCCATGTATAGCGTTTAAAAATCCATGTATAGCATTTAAATGTTTAACCCCTGGTGATCAAATGTCTCGTCTAAGGGATATTTGCACAATATCTGTGAGATCGATCAATACACTGGAGAAAAACTGGAGTCTACTGCAATTAACACATTCATTAAATACATATCAAAAATTTGATAGGAGTGCAGAAAAAGCATTGGGGAACTCCCCAGTAGTAGGGCAGGAGAACATGGATACAGTACAGTTTATACAACAATGACTCTGCACTTGTTATTACATCAGTGGGTATAGTGCATAAATCACATACATATGTGTCATATTTACAACAATATATAGTGTGCATCGAAGTACATGCTTTTTTTTTGCACTTTTTTATTGCATTTTTTATATGTATTTACTAAATTGGTTTTAATTGCAATATGCTCCAGTTTTTTTCCCATGTATTGTAATAAAATGCAATAACAGGCGATCAAAACAACTTATCTACCCAAAAATGGTATCAATAGAAATGTCAGCTCAAGACGCAAAAAATAAGCCATGACATCCCAAGATCCTGAAAAATAAGAACACTACGGGTTGTGGAAAATGGTGACAGTTCTTCAAATAATTGGGAATTTTTTTTCACCTCTTAGGGTGGCTTCACACCACGGTAAGGTCCGATCCGGCACTGTCCGGTGTAAACCAGACAGCCCCGGACCGGATTTTGGCCCCGTAGTATCCTATGGGGCTGGATGGAGCAGGATGGCAGCTCTCTGCCATCCGGTTTTCATCTCTCCGGAAGAATCCGGGAGAATTCGGATTTTTCTCACCGGATATAAAAACGTTGCTTGCAACGTTTTTGTGTCCGGGGAGAAAAATCTCCCCAAATTGCTGTATCCCGGATTCTCCAGGATTCCCCTGGATCCTCCCGAATCCGGTGCAATCCGGCGCTCCCTAACATGGGAGCCTATGGGGCTGGATTGTCCCAGTCTGGGAGGATTCGGGAACCGGACTCCTGCGGCTGCACTTCACTGTTGTTTCAGGACCGCGGCTAGCTCCCTGCGAGCCGCAGTCCTGATTCATTAGCAGCTGCGTCCGGCTGCGCACTGGACCGGAGGGCATATTTGCCCTCTGGTTCTGTGGGCTGATCCGGTCCGGGGTTGTCAGATTCATCCCTGACAGCCTCGGATCGGACCTTACCGTGGTGTGAAGCCACACCCTTAGATAAAAGTAAAAGCATACGTCTATGGTATTCACAAACTCGTTCTGCACTGAGGCATTATACTGAAATGTCAGTTTACTATATAGTGAACATTATGAATAAAAAAACAGTCATGTAATTGCACTATTTTTTTTTTTTATTCACCGTACTTGGAATTTTTTTTCCACTTCTTCCAGTATACTAAATGGTAAAATAAATGATGTGATTTAAAAGTACAACTTGTCCCGCAGAAAAACAAGCCCTCATATGTCTATATTGATGGAAAAATAAAAAAATGATTGCTCTTGGGAAAAGGAGAGGGGAAAACAAAAACTGGAAAACAGAAAATCGCCTGGGTGTGAAGGGGTTAAAGACTTTTTCCATATTTTTTTTCAGGTTGGCAGGATGTATTTTATAAACTGCACTTTATATATCAGCTTCATTTTTACAGTTTTAAATCCGCATATTTCTTTTTTACAGCCACAAAATGCAATTATAACATTCTTTCTTACTATGTCAGCCACTAGGGGCAGCTGTGTATGGATTTATTCAATTTCCATTGAATTCAGTATTTGCTGTAGTCTAGTGCATCATGAGTCTCTGTGCATGGAGTTTTCTGTAAAATAAAATTGCACAAATATATGCAGAATCTTCGTTTTCTTGTCATGTACGTACATGTCTCATATTATCATTGCTGCTTATGCATTTAATGTTTGTTTTTTACAAGGTGGACAAATTTGAAAAAGTGATGAATTATACAGAAGCAGCTCTGGCTTTTATTGAATGTGGAAATGCTATGGAGCATGGGCCAATAGAATCCAAGTCCCCCTATATGATGTACTCGGAGACAGTAGAGCTTATAAGGTAACCTCTGCAATCATGGCTTTGGAAATTGCAACTTTTTGGGAATTAATTTAGAGGGCATTTTTCAGAATACAAAAAATATTCTTTAACCTTTTTCATAACACAGTCTGCAGTTATCTTTTTTTAGGATAAAAAGGAAAAAAAAAAAGCCAGGACCACCAAAAAACAGCTTGTAATAAAAATTGTGCAAATACACATATTACTTCCAGACTGTATAATATAGTAAGCATTGAGACATTTGGCAAAAAAAAAATCAATCTTTTGAGCCACCCTGCCAGCGTCAAGGCAATATCAAATAGGGTGGTCCTACTCTATACTATTTTATATTTAGTTGTGCCATATGACCTCACACTTAAAATAGAGTGGACATATAGAGCTAACATTTACCTGCTGCATCTCAAACCTGCTCCCATGGTGCCAGACAGTGCAAGTGAATAAATGGCAACTCAGGCTCCCACACCTGTATCTCCTTTATTGCATATTTCTAACAAAAAATTATTTAATGTTTGACTTAAAATCAAGAGCTGTTTTTTTATTTTTGTAACTGCGCACCTCCACATGGCCACCATGTTTGATGTGGAATAGCTGGTTTTCCATGTTGTATTTGCTTTTCCTTAAACATAACCTGGAACCTATACTACCCAGAAAGATTTGGCTTGTTTAGTCTACTTTTTGCCGATGAGCTTTTGGTGGGTTTTTTAGGCTTTTTATTTTCACTGGCTGTGTCAAAAACGCACCGTCCTACAGTTCAGCAAGGTGGATGGGATTTATAGGAATCTCCTGCACTCTGCTTCATTTTTACTCAGCGTAAACTGACCTGCTGTACATCTTTCAAAATTCGCAACATGTCAATCTCTCCCGTGGGTACGCTGAGTTTTCTGAGCAGATTTTACACATACCGTAGATTTGCATAAGAGGCGGAAAATATGAAGGTAAAAAACGCACCTGTTTTTAGTGCGTTTCCATTGTGAAAATGCATAAAGAACACATGTAATTCACACCTAAGTATATCAATAACGTTTTATCAAAGCCAGATACTAGAAAGCATCAAAAATAAAGCGGTTTGATATACCAAGATGAAACAAGAGCTGCAGCATAAAAAATGCAACAAAAACATATAATAAAATGCACACAAATTTCATGAATAAAACACAAGTAACATAATTTAAATAATAGGAGCAGAAATTCTGTAACATCTTTAACTCGCTAAAAGCTCATGGGAACATGGCCTTAAAAAGAATTTATCATAAGTTTTCAATCTAATCTTAACTCCTTCACAACCAAGGGCGTATATGCCTTCCTCCTTTTGATGCGAGCTCACGCGCTGAGCTCCCATCATCCCCTGCACATGTCAGCTGATCTGGTCAGTACACTATATGGTGAAATAAATTATGTAATTCCAAAGTACAACTCATCTCGTAAAAAAAAAAAAACAAGCCCTAATGTGTGTATATTGACGGAAAAATAACAAAAGTAATGGCTCTTGGAAGAAGGGGAGAGAAAAACAAAAACCGGAAATCTGTGTTGAAGGGTATAAAGACTTCTTTTCCATATTTCGTAAAAGCTGTCCTCCTGCTCAAATTGATGTGGATGACGATGACGTGTGATGCATCATACACATAGTTCAATGAAGTCTTGCGCCTGTAAGTATGCGCATTGATGTCCTATGCTCTACCTGCAGTAGCACCTGCGCAGCCAACAATGCTACTGCACAAGCGCAAGACTTCATTCCACTATGTGGTTGATACAGTACACATCATCTATGTCAATTCGAGCCGGAGGATGGCTTTTATGTGCAGAAAGAAGGAACAGACTCCACAAGGAGTACACCCATTGAACCGGACCAGCCTCCTTTAAATACAGTGTGGGACCAAATCAAATTGTGTAAATGCAGTGAATAGGGGAGTCAGGGTGCAATTTAGGTGTTTGTGTAAGGCATAACAAAAGCAGAAAAAGATTGTGACATTTGTTAAGATGGTGAAAAACTGGTGACAGGTTTCCTTTTAGGAGCATATTTTGTTTTGATCAATGCATGCATTTTTTTTTTGCTTGTTGGGATTCAATAAAAATGTTGCATAGTTTGCCTGCTATATTGCCTGGGTTGCACTGTCTGTTGGTTGCTGCAGATTGACTTATCTGAGAATCTATCCTAGTGGGAGAATTCACACCACTGAAATCATTCTCATCCACAAAAATGTGTGGTAAAGAAAATTGTAGTCATGGAAACCCTTGATTTTTTGTTGAAAATTTCACCTTTTGTACAGGATGAAATTGAGGACATTTGCTATGCAGTGAGCATGCGTTACATTGCCTTAAGCAAAGCAGTCATTATTTTTCTGATATTGTCACTTACTAAGTTGTCCACTTGTAGCTGACAAGAAGACATCCATTGAGATATTTGATACAAAGTTCGGCCTATTGCTGTTTGGTATGGGGAGATATCTATTGAATGAAGTGGGGTGCATAAGGTCAATGATGTGGATGTGGCATCAGAAAACATCTGTACAGCACATATTAAATGTAGTATTGGTCCAGTGTTTTATGCTTTCTCTCCCTATCTCTATTGCGGAGCTTTGATGTGCCCTCACTATCAAAATTATCCTAAAATGGTTGCTGCATTCTGGTCTTTTTTACAGACTATGATAGTTCCTCCTTATTGGCTGCGCTATACATTATATACTTATACGTTATTCTTAAAGTATGCCTTGAGACTGAATTCACATTTGAGAACATGTGCATCACTCAGACAAGAAAATGACAGCTCTATGGTTGGTAACCTAACAACTTTATTATTCATGATTTGCAATACATTAATAGAGAATTGTATTATGATGTACTTATTATTTAAAGGTAGGTTGCAGCCGATACTAACACAGATGCCTCAGGACATAAAAATACCATTTATGGGACTCTCCTATCCAAACAGAAAGGTCATGAACTATTATTATTATTTGTTATAGCATCATTTATTCCATGCCACTTTACATGTGAAAAGGGACAAGACATAGACATAAAATGAAAAGGGACATAGACAAGTACAAAATTATGACAATACTAGACACAGACAGGTACAGGAGGAGAGATGACCCTGCCCACGAGGGCTCACAGTCTACAAGGGATGGGTTAGGAAACAATAGGAGAGGGTAAAGCTGGCCATGCAGCAGTTTAGTGGACTGAGGGTTACTGCAGGTTCTAGGCTTGTCGGAAGAGGTGGTTTCCACAGTAGGCGAGAGTCTGATGTGTTGGGGCAGAGAGTTCCAGAGTATGGGGGATGAACGGGAGAAGTCTTATATGCGTTTGTGGGAAGGAGAGATGAGCGGGGAATAGAGAAGGAAATTTTGAGAGGATTGATGGCTGCATGTAGGTAGGTATCGGGAGACCATGTCACAGATATATGGAGGCGGCACGTTGTGGATCGCTTTGTATCTCATAGTTAAGGTCCCGTTACACTGCACGACGTTGGAATGATGTCGGCAACGATCTCGTGGGCGTGCTGTCGTTTCAGACATCGTTTTGACATCGTTGGTGAGATGTCACACGTCTACATACCGTGGATGACTCAACAATGATGTTGTGAGCAGGTTTTGTTCGCACAACCCAGTGAACGATACCTGCTCATTACTGTAGATGGGCGAAGTCATAAACGACATCGTTATCACATTGTCACACACAACGATATACCAGGTTGGCTGATCGTTGATCATATGGTTTGAGAACATGTCCTCAAACCTGCATCAACGATTCAATGATTTATCGTTACAACTTTGCAGATTCACACGCAACGAGGTCGTAACGATGACGCTTGGACGACTCCAAATCCATGACGTTTAAGCAATATCGTTAACGATGTGCTGTGTAACGGGGCCTTCAGGGTTTTGAACCGGAGTCTCAAGGCAATGGGAAGTCAGTGAAGGGCTTGGCAGGGAGGAGAGGCTGGGCATGCCTTTCTGCAGTTTTTTTTGTCAAATAATGTATGTATCCAGGAAATATATTTGAGTTGGAGTTGACAGAAGGTGACTAGGGCTTGGATGAGTGGCTTGAAGGAGAGGGCAGAGTGAGAATTACCTCGAAGCACCGAGTATGCAGGAAAGGGGAAAGTGGGAAGCCATTTACTTTTATGGATAGGTCTGGTAGTGTGGTAGATTGTGAGTGAGATGGGGGAAAGATGATGAATTCTGTTTTATCCATGTTCAGTTTTAGAAAGCGAGCCGAAAAGAAAGATGAATTAGCAGACAGACATTGTGGGATTTTGGCTAGTAAGGGGGTGATCTTGGGTCCAGAGAGGTAGAACTGTGTTCATCAGTATAGAGATGATACTGAAAGCCAGAGGACTCTATGAGCTGTCCCAGGCTGAAGGTTTAGGTAAAAGAGTAGAAGTCCTAGAACTGAACCGTGGGGAACACCGACAGACGGGGGCGAGATGAGGAAGTAGTGAGGGAGACTGAGATGCTGAATGTCAGGTCTGTTAGATATGAAGAGATCCAGGATAAGGTCAAGTCTGTGATACCATGAGATCAGAGAATCTCTTGCAAAAGGGTCCAAGGTCTCATAGGCAAAAGACAGGTCCAGAAGGAGGAGGACAGAGTAGTGTTGCGTGCTCTTGGTGGTTAGTAGGTCATTGGTGACTTTAGTTAGGGCAGATTCAGTTGAGTGATGTGGTCAGAAACCTGATTGGAACCGGTCAAAGAGGGAAAGCATGTCAAGCTGGACATGCTGTTCCAGCATTTTTGAGGCATAAGAAAGAAATGATATGGGGCGATAGCTGGACACAGAGGATGAGTCGAGGGAGGGCTTTTTGTGGATGGGTGTGATGTCAAGGCATGTTTGAAGTATGAGGTGAAGACACCAGTTGTTAGTGAAAGGTTGAAGAGATGTGTTAGGGTTGGGATGAAGACTGTGGTGAGGTTGGGGATGAGGTAGGATGGAAACAATGGGTCAAGCATTTAGGTGGTGAAATGTGATCTTGACAGAAGAGAGGAGAGCTGATCTTCTATCATGGTGGAGAAGCTGATTTTGGAAGAAGAGGGCTGAGCAGTTATGAGGAGAGCTTGTGGGGACTGTGAGCTAAAGCTTTCTCTGATATTATAAATATTCTTCTTGAATAAGGAGCCAAAGTCTTCAGCAGAGATAATAGGAGATGGAGGAGAGAACTGAAAGTGTTGACTAGCTGTTTAGGGTTGATAGACAGGGAGGATATGAGAGATGAGAAGTAAGTTTGTTTTGCAGCAGTGAGCATGGACTACTTGTATGCAAAGAAGTGCTCAGCGGAATGAGGTCTCTTTCATCTCCGCTCAGTGACCCTGGAAGCCTATCTCAGTTATTTAGTCAGGCTGGTCTGCTGGGGTTTCCTGTTGATTGTGTGAATTTTTGCTATTCATGAAGGGGGTAGCCGAATCAAGCACTGTTGTTATTGTGATGCTATATAAATTGGCAGCAGTATCTGTATTGTGTAGGGAAGCTATGTCTGTCAGAGGGAGAAGGGACTCAGAGAATGAGTGCAAGTCAAAGTGGTTGAGATTTCTGTGAGGATGAGCGAGTTTGTGGAGAGGGGGTTTCACACCAGGAGAGGAAAGAGAATGTCAGTAGGTTGTGGTCAGACAGGGGGAGGGGCGAGTTTGAGAGATTACTAAGGAAACAGAGGTGGGTGAAGATTAAGTCAAGCATGTGGCCATCTTTGTGAGTGGCCTTGGAGGATGATTGAGCAAGCCCAAAAGGAGGTAGTTATAAAAAATTTAAAGGCAGCTGAGTTGGAAGTGTCAATGGGGATGTTGAAGTTACCCATGATGATAGTGTGGATGTCAACAAAAAGAAAATAAAGTAGCCAGGTGTTGAAGTGGTCGATAAAGGTGGTGACTGCTAGCTCTGGGGGAGGGGGGGCGGTAGATGACAGCCAGCTGGAGGTTGGAGGGGGAGTAGATGCAGACGGAGTGCATTTCAAATGAGGGAAGAGTAGCAGGGGATGGTAGTGGAATTGGGGTAAATGCGCATCTATCAGACCGGAGCAAGCCAACTCATTCTCCTTGTTTGTTGCTAGAGAGATGGAATCCACCATAGGAAAGTGCAGCTGGAGAGACTGTCAGAGGGGTTGAATCAGGTTTCGGTGATGCCAAGGAAGTAGTTTGTTAGTAATGAAACGTTAATGGATGTATGAAAATTTGTTGCAGACAGAGCGAGCGTTCCGTAGGGCTCCAGGTAGGGGGACTGTGAGATCAGGGGATGGCTGAATGGGTATAAGGTTTTTAGGGTTGCAATAAATTGTGAAGGATCATGGGAGGGGGTTAGAAATTAATGTGGGGATTTGATGGTGAGGGCCAGGATTTGGAGATGTGTCACCAACAATGAGGAGAAGCAGAGAGAGGCATTAGAAGGTGGGAGCAGAAGAGCGTATGAGGTTGTGTGTGTTTGGAGACAAAGGATTGTATGTGGAGGAACAGTTCTGAGTAGGAGGTGAGATGGCTGGGGGGATGGTGTGAGAAATTACTAGTTGCTTACTACATGGAGGGATTAGAGGAGTTAGTAAGAAATGAAGTAGAATTGTGGTGAAAGTGAACAGAAACATTGTTTGCAGTGGCTTTCTATCCAATTACCTTCCAGTCAAGTTCTGGTCTAAGTCATTATATTGCACTTGGAAAGCTGCACTTTGAAAGGTGCATAAATCAGACTACAGTGTAACCAGTTAGCAAAATTACCCAAATGAGCATATTATAGGTATAAATCTTCTTGGTAAACAATATTACCCCACAGGAATGTACATGGCGCTTTACATATAGAAAGGGATGAGGACAAGTACAATATATGTGGACAATCGTTATACAGGAGGGGAGAGGACCCTGTCCGCGAGGGCTCACAGTCTAAGGTCCCTTTCACATCAGCGTTTTTTTAAATTTGCGGCTGACCGCGGTTTTTTCGCGGCCGCACCTTCCGCAAGTGCAAAACCGCACTTGCCGCACCTGCCGCAAGTACGCCTATACTTTGCATGGCGTTTACCGCAACCGCGCCGCAAGTGCAGCCGGTATGCGGTAATTGCGGCAGATGCAGTTTTTTCACCGCATCTGCTGCAAATTTAAAAAAACGCTGATGTGAAAGGGCCCTAAGAGTAGGAAATTAGTCATACCAGAAAGAGATAATAAGCACTTCACATAGAGGAAATCAGTTGCCTGGGAAAGCTGTGTACAAGGAAATCATACCAGAAAGAAATAATATGCACATCACATAGAGGGAATCAGATGCCTGGGAAAGCTTAATTATATGAATAATCTTTTAAATTATATAGGCTGGTGGAGCAAAGATGGTAATGTTGACAGTTGTTAATCTACAGGGTCTACTTAAATAGTTTGAAATATAAATTATTTTAGTCATTCCATTATCTCCTGACCATCATATGAAAATGAGAGGAGCATAACACAAATTGGATTTTACTGTCTATCTTTATAACAGTTCTACTGACATAACATTTATAAATCATTTTACTACTGACACAACCTTATCCATCACATTTTTATGAACAGAATAGTTGTATTTTGGGTGCAATATAATTTATGAACTATTCTACTGGATATTTATATCCTCCTTCCTTCTTATAGTTACCGCTGTTTGGCTCTTCTGTACTGGAGAATGTTTCGCCTCAAGAGGGATCATGCAGTGAAGTATTCTAAAGCTCTCATTGATTATTTTAAGGTAAGAAAGCAATCAATATTTTTACATATGGCAACATCTGTGCAGGACTGGAGATGCCAATATTACAAACTGTTAACTCCTTAGTGACAGAGCCAATATTGTCCTTAATCCCCAAGCCAAATTTTATTTAAATCTGATCAATGTCACTTGATGTGGTAATAACACTGGAACACTTCAACGTATTTCAGTTATTCTGAGACTGTTATTTTCCTGAAGCATTGTTCTTTATTTGTTTTAGTGGTAAATTTAAGTCAATATAAATTTTGGTGAAAATTTTCAAACTTTCAATTTTTATGTACTTAAACCAGTTAGTCATGGTGTTCAAAAAAATTAACATTTATCTGTCTATTTTACAATTGCATAATTTTTCAAATATCATTTTATTTTGTTGGAGTGTTAGAGGGGTTAAAAGCTTAACAACAATTTCTCATTTTTTTTCAAGAAATTTACAAAAATTAATTCTTTAGCGACTGCTTCAGATTTTAAATGAACTCTGAGGGGCCTATATATTGGAAACTCCCCAAATGTTATAACATTTTAAAAACTGCACCCCTCAAATACTTCAAAACTGCTGTCAGGACATTTCAACCCTTCAGTTGCTATAGAGGAATTAATGCAAAATGGAATGAAGAAAACAAATTGTTGTTTTTACGCTAAAATGTTGCTTTGGCCCCAATTTTGTCACTGTACAAGGGATAGCACAACAAAAAGGATCCATGACTTGTGGTCAGAAAGATCTGTTTGGACAAATGGCAGAGCTCGAAACAGGAGCACGATTTGAGTTGTGTTAAACAAATTTTGCTTAAATAGATTGCGGGTGCTATGTTGCATACGAGGGCCCCTAAGGTGTCTGTACAGCAGAAACTCCCATAAATTACCCCATTTTTGATGAGCATTTTGAACCTGGAGATACTTCACAAAATGTAATAACGTTGGGCCCTCATATCAAAAATGTTCATTTTTTGTTACCGAAAGTATTGGCTTAACCCCAAAGTTTTCACTTTTGAAGGAGGTAACATGAAAAAGTGGACCCCAAAGTTTGTTAACCACTTTCTGCTGAGCGCAGTCATAGTCCACATGTAGTCAAAAATTTCTCTGACAAATGTCAGGGCTGGGAGGGGAAGGAGCACTATTTGACTTTTGGAGAACAAATTTAGCTGAAATAGATTGTGGGCCTGATGTTGCATTTGCAGAGCTCAGAGGGGCTAAGAAAAGCAGAAACATTTAATTGTGACCCCATTTAGCAAACTAAAGCCCATAAAGAATTCATCTAGTCTTGTGGTGAGCATGGTAAACCTGAAAACCAAACAAAATTTTATGGTATGGGCCCTGAAAAAAAAAATGTTTGTACATTGCATTACAGTTTCTATATTGGTGACACTTTTGGGCTTTTTTTGTTGTTGTGGCACCTTAGGGGCTCCACAAATTTCACCTCAGCCCTGTGTGGCCAAACAGTAGTTTCCAACATCTAGGGCATCGCAATATTCGGTTTAAATTGACCAATAAATTTGTGGGTATTAGTTTCACCTTTTAAATCTTATGTAACTAACAAAAAAATGACAATCTTTCCATTATAATGTTATATTTCCAAATCCCAATTTTATAAAATTCAGTTAAACAGCTGTGGGTTCAAAATACTTACCACACCCCTAGATGAATTACTTTAGCAGTGAATTTTCCAATATGGGGTCACTTGTGGAGGTTTCTGCTAATTTGGCACCTCAGAGACCCAGCTAAAGAAGCCCACAATCTGTCACGGTATATGAGTTCTGAATACCAAGCAGCGCCTATGTCAACTAATCCATGCCATAAACTCAAACAGTAGTGTTCAACCACATATGTGATACTGCCACATTTGGAAAAACTAAATAACAAATTGTCCTGTCCGTTTTCTCCTATGACCTTTGCATGAATTAAAACTTTGACGCTAAAGTAAAATTTTAGTGGATGTCAGATGGGAAAGAAATGTCCTCTCCTGATTACCCCACCCTCCGTTTCCAACCTTCCCCAGTATCTCCATCCCTCTGATTCCATATGTTTGTCCGATCGATTGCTCGACGTCTTTCTTCCTGCATGTCGTCTTCTGGGAAGATGGCGGGCGCCTGTGCAAAGCAGTCTCTGCCAGAGGAATGATGTGTAATGACCTTAGTGAGGTAATTACAGGTCAGGATCCTTGGGTCACAAAGGGGTTAAGTGTGATCCCACAGTGATCTCCAGTGCCTTCTGGAGATCACCATGGGATCACAACTTCCAATGTGTGACCTGAGGATCCTGACCTGCAATGACCTCACTGAGATCACTGCAGCTCGGTCTCCTGGCAGGGTGTCTGCAATTACAGTATATGGGGGAGATTCGTTGATGGACCTCACAATGGACCATTTTTAGATTTTTTTTTTTTTTTTTTTGGTTCTACTACATTCTTAGGTCGCAGTGCACGATTAATTAGGAAACGTCACCTCTCACTGCAGCCTCAGGAACCCATTGTAAAGTTTCCCATGGTACCCCAGCTGTGACTTCAGGTGAACTCTTTGAACTCAATGTTGGTAATCTGTCATTGAGTTCAATGGTGCAAGATTACCAGATTATTGATTTAAATGGTGCCGGATTACCTGATTAACCGCCACCATTGAAGTTAATAATCCGGTACCACTTAACTCAAATGTACACGCATTTCAATAACCCATGATAAGTTCAATGAGTTACGGTAACTTGAGGTGAGTTCAGTGAGAAAATTCTGCACTTAATCTGCATCTCCTGGCAGAAAAACGCACCAAAAATGTGACTTGTTTTTGATCCGTTTTTAGTGCAGTTCTGTCACAAAACTGTATGTAAATCCTTATGCCAGCAAAGTCTATGAGAATTCTGAAATTTTGTGCCATTTTGCCTGAGGACTGGATTTTCCAAAAATCTGTGGCCTGAGTAAGACCATTTCAACATTTTATTCACATTCTTAGGTTATCACATTTCACATTTTTTTCATCACAAAAATTATAGCTGTGGCTATTATAGATGACTGACTTCTGTTAGCTTCTCTATTGATAATAGATGTTTACATTTGCTGATGACACAAAGCTTGAGGAATGGCTAATACTAAAGAAGACCAAGGATTCAAAAAAGATCTAAACAAGCTGTAACAGTGGACAGCAGTTAACAGAATGGGTTATAACAGGGAAAAATGCAAAGTCCTGACATCTAGGCAAGAAAAATTAAGAGCATATACAGAATGGGAGGAGTAGGGATAAACAGCAAGTGTGAAAAAGACTTAAGTACACTAATAGATCACAGACTGAACATGAGTCAACAGTGTGATGCAGCAGCAAAAAGGCAAACACATTTCTGGGATGTATTATCAGGAGCATACAGTCTATATCACGTGAAGTGATTATCGCCCTCTACTCCTCTTGGGTCAGATCTCGTCTAAAAACTGTGTCCAGTTCTGGGCGCCACATTTTAAAAAAGACATCAGTAAACTGGAGCAAATACAGAGAAGAGTGACCTGAACGGTGACAGGTCTGCAAACCATGTTCTAAGAGGAACAGTTACAGGATTTGGGAATGTTTAGCTTGCCAAAAATAAGACTGAGAGGAGACTTAATACCTGTCTACAAACATTTAAAGGGCTGCCACACTGTAGAGGGATTATCTTTATTCTCATTTGCACAAGGAGAGCTAGAAGCAATGGGAGGAGACACGGATTAGATATGAGAAAAAACTTTGATTGTGAGGGTGATTAAGAGTGAAACAGGCTGCCACCAGAGGTGGTGAGCTCCCATTCAATGGAAGTCTTCAAACAGAGGCTGGACAGACATCTGTCTGGGATGAGGTAGTGAATCCTCCTTTAAGCAAGGGGTTGGACCAGATGACCCAGGAGATCCCTTCCAACTCTACCATTCTATGATTCTACAATGCTTTTTCCTTAATGTTAGTGTATCAAGGCTGACTGCACATATCCATCACTGTGGAATATTTTATGGACCAATCCTGTTATTTATTGTGCGTGATACCCTGTGTTTATCAGAAGTATAAGTTAAAGTGAACCTTAGTTTAAAATGCCCAAATCTGGTGACCGCTTCACTTTAAGTTTTACCATAATCTCAAACCAGCTATTTTGAAGCTTCATCACCAACAAAGGCTTTTGCATGAAATATTAAACAAATTTTAGTGAGCATATTTAATACTTTTTCTATGTCCCTTGTTGGAAAAGGCCAGGCCAAATATAATAACAATAATGATTAACTTACCTGTCTGGTGACCCCCTGCCAGCTGTCCAGTCCTCCTCTATATGTCATTATGCACCGCATTGCCCGCCTCTTCACTTATTCTCTATACCTGAATACTCCTGGCTATGTAAATGCCTTGAAGGTCACTCTTTTCTGTAAGGTTTTGAGGTCTTAAATGCAAAGAAGAAAGGGGGAGGTGTTTCAAGCTGTGGCTGGTGAGAAGGAGAGAGTCTCTTGCCCTGGTGGTGATGTGCAGAGTGTCTATATACAGGCACCTCAAATGCTATCACATTCCTGCTTTCAGTATGAGATCTCGGTGACTGATTTTGAACAGGCATGACCATACCCCGCCCATCTTGGTTTAGTGGACAAGATTTCTGGCTAGGCACCTTGCTAAATCGGCCCCATTGACTTCACTTCACCAGTCCTGCTGCAGACTTTTTTTTTTAGATATACTGCATAGTAAACTATGTAATATACTAACAATATTGCTTTTTCTTTATAGATTCATCTAAAGGGCCACGGGTACAATCATCATGGAATAATAATGGAAAGTAAGTGATAATAATGGCTGATAAAAGTATTTTCTCAGTTTGTTGCAGTATTACTGGGCTGTTTAATTTTTTTTAACATGGATTCTCTGCATATCCACTTGCAAAAGTAACTGTAAAGACTTTGTTGCAGCCTAAGGACACATTTGACATGGAAAATTATTTTTCCAAGTTAGTCATTAGTGTTGGTTAATAAAGTTTCAGGCTGCCAGTTGTCCCCATCCATTTTCAGGCCACATGATAAGCAGTTTGCAGTGTAATTCAAGGTTCAGATTTATCTCCTAAGGATATATTCCTTGTATAAGCATAAATGTGTGTGCGCATATGGAGGTACTGTGTCTTCACTGCTTCCATCTTGCACTTAATTCCTTTGTGCTTTCCTCCTTTTCTATAGTTTGCTTTCTCTGCCATTGTGGACATACTTTTTCCCCTTTTACATTCTGTGGAAATCTGGGTACAACCCATTTCTTGCCACTTTCTCTAAGGCTGGACTCGCATATCTGTGGTACACAGTCCATGTATGTAGCATAATGCATTGGCAGTCGGGTTCAGGTCTGGAAACTCCAGCCAATTCATGCATCGTTGTCTACCCTTAGACTGTAAAACACAGATGTAAGAGTCCAGTTTAACCCTGAAAGACGTGAGAGGGAGAGGAGTGAGTTTGTCAGGATCTGGAGCTTTGACAGATTACAGTGCCATTTGTTCCATGGCGCTTTACATGTGAACAGTGGTGTAACTAGAGTCTGGGGGGCCCCGGTGTGAAATTTAGACCTGGGCCCTTACGCACATGTTGGTCAGATGTATGGGCCCTGTGTAATGTTCTAAATACTTTAAATACTCACAAATTGACCCCTCTCCCCCTTCATTATGTATTAATGTCCCTTATCCTGCTATATATAGTCCTCCTCCTGGAATAGGGCCCTTATTGTGGTATATGTCGCTCATCATGGTTTATATGGTCTTCCTCCTCCCGCCACCATAGTCCTTCAATTCTTATAATGCATCCCCATATTCTTCCATATATTACAATATACCCCCATAATTGTCTATGTATTATAATGCATCCCATAGTCCCCCATTCATAAGGTAGCCACTATAGTCATCAAATTATTAAAATGCACCTCCATTATCCTCCATATAGTATAATGTAGCCTCATAGTCCTCCATTTAATATAATGCAGCCTCATATCTCTCCATAAAGTATAATGCAGCCTCATATCCCTCCATATAGTATAATGCAGCCTCATATCTCTCCATATAGTATAATGCAGCCTTATATCTCTCCATATAGTATGATGCAATTTCATATCCCTCCATATAACATAATGCAGCCTCACAACCCTCCATATAGGATAATGGAGCCTCATAGCCCTTCATATAGAATAATGCAGCCTCAAAACTTTCCATATAGTGCAGCCTCATGGCTCCTCCATATAGTGCAGCCTCATGGCTCCTCCCTACTCCCCCATAATCCTCTGGCCACCTTGCACTGATTTATTTAGAAAAAAAATAAATCTGTAGTTGCCTCTCCCAGTTCTGTCACTGCTCCGGACTACTTTCAAACAGACTCGGAGGAGGCGGTGCCAGCCTATGTTCCACTGTGGAACGCATAAAGCAGGAAGTGACGCCTTCTCCTAGTGTGGAGGAGGTGGCACCAGCCTGCTTTATACAGTACTAGAAAATAGGCCCGATGCTATTGCATCGGGAGTGCGTAGAAATGAACAGGTACCGTAGAAATAGCGGCTGAATAGTACAGTCCTCTCTCCAGAAACGACGGTGTTGTTGCAGGATTTATATGGTGACTCACTGGTTAACACTATATGGTGGCTCAGTGGTTAGCACTGTATACGGTGGCTTAGTGGTTAGCACTGGATACGGTGGCTTACTGGTTAGCACTGTATATGGTGGCTTAGTGGTTAGCACTGTATATGGTGGCTCAGTGGTTAGCACATTATATGGTGGCTGAGTGGTTAGCACTGCATGGTGGCTCAGTGGTTAGCACTGTATATGGTGGCTCAGTGGTTAGCACTGTATATGGTGGCTCAGTGGTTAGCATTGTATATGGTGGCTTAGTGGTTAGCAGAATATATGGTGTCTTACTGGTTAGCACTGTATATGGTGGCTTAGTGGTTAGCACTGTATATGGTGGCTCAGTGGTTAGCACTGTATGGTGGCTCAGTGGTTAGCACTGTATATGGTGGCTCAGTGGTTAGCACTGTATATGGTGGCTCAGTGGTTAGCACTGTATATGGTGGCTCAGTGGTTAGCACTGTATATGGTGGCTCAGTGGTTAGCACATTATATGGTGGCTGAGTGGTTAGCACTGTATATGGTGGCTCAGTGGTTAGCACTGGATGGTGGCTGAGTGGTTAGCACTGTATATGGTGGCTCAGTGGTTAGGACATTATATGGTGGCTGAGTGGTTAGCACTGTATGGTGGCAGAGTGGTTAGCACTGTATATGGTGGCTTAGTGGTTAGCACTGTATATGATGGCTCAGTGGTTAGGACAGTATATGGTGGGTCAGTGGTTAGCACTGTATGGTGGGTCAGTGGTTAGGAGTGTATACAATGTCTCAGTAGTTAGCACTGTATATGGTGGCTGAGTGGTTAGTTGTTTTCCCATGTTCTCTGGCCCATCTTCCACTGTTCTCTGCCCCGTGTTTCCCTGTTCTGTGCGGTGTCTTCCCCTGTTTTCTGGCCCTGTCCTCTACCAGTGTGTCCCGCCGTCTTGTGCTGCTGTCCTGTGCCCCTGTGTCCCCCTGTCCTGTGCCTGTGTCCCCTTGTCGTCTGCCCATGTTCCTCTGTCCTCTGCCCCTGTGTCTCCCTGTCCTCTGCCCCTGTGTCTCCCTGTCCTCTGCCCCTGTGTCTCCCTGTCCTCTGCCCCTGTGTCCTCCTGTCCTGTGCCCTGTGTCCCCCTGTCCTGTGTGCCCCTGTTCTGTGTCCCCCTGTCATCTCCCCCTGTCCTCTGGCCCGTGTGCCTGAGTCCTGTGGCCCTGTCCTGTGTCCCCCTGTCCTGTGTCCCCCTGTCCTGTGTCCCCCTGTCCTGTGTCCCCCTGTCCTGTGTCCCCCTGTCCGGTGTCCCCCTGTCCGGTGTGCCCCTGTCCGGTGTGCCCCTGTCCGGTGTGGCCCTGTCCGGTGTGGCTGTGTGGTGTGTGTCCCTGTCGTCTACCCCTGTTTGGTGTCCCCTTGTCCTCTGGGCCTGTTGTGTCCCTCTGTCCTGTGTCCCCCTGTCCTTTGCCCCTGTTGTGTCCCTCTGTGTCCTCCTGTCCTGTGTGTCCGTGTCCTCTACCCCTGTTCTGTGTCCCCTTGTCCTCTGCCCCTGTTGTCATCCTGTCCTGTGTGTCCCTGTCCTCTACCCCTGTTCTGTGTCCCCTTGTCCTTTGCCTCTGTTGTGTCGTCCTGTCCTGTGTGTCCCTGTCCTCTGCCCCTGTTCTGTGTCCCCCTGTCCTTTGGCCCTGTTGTGTCCTCCTGTCCTGTGTGTCCCTGTCCTCTACCCCTGTTCTGTGTCCCCTTGTCCTTTGCCCCTGTTGTGTCCTCCTGTCCTGTGTGTCCCTGTCCTCTGCCCCTGTTCTATGTCCCCTTGTCCTCTGCCCTTGTTGTGTCCTCCTGTCCTGTGTGTCCCTGTCCTGTGCCCCTGTTCTGTGTCCCCCTGTCCTTTGCCTGTGTTGTGTCCCTCTGTCCTGTGTGTCCCTGTCCTCTACCCCTGTTCTGTGTCCCCTTGTCCTCTGCCCTTGTTGTGTCCTCCTGTCCTGTGTGTCCCTGTCCTGTGCCCCTGTTCTGTGTCCCCCTGTCCTTTGCCCGTGTTGTGTCCCTCTGTCCTGTGTGTCCCTGTCCTCTACCCCTGTTCTGTGTCCCCTTGTCCTCTGCTCTTGTTGTGACCCCCTGTCCTGTGTGTCCCTGTCCTGTGCCCCTGTTCTGTGTCCCCTTGTCTTTTGCCCCTGTTGTGTCCTACTGTCCTGTGTGTCATTGTCCTCTGCCCCTGTTCTGTGTCCCCCTGTCCTTTGGCCCTGTTGTGTCCCCCTGTCCTGTGTGTCCCTGTCCTGTGCCCCTGTTCTGTGTCGCCTTGTCCTCTGCCCCAGTTGTGTGCCCATGTCCTGTGTCCCCCTGTCCTCTGCTCTCTGTATTCCTTGGAGCGGCATTGAAGCCGGTCATGTGACAGGGCGGGCTAATGTGACATCACAGAGGGCCTGTCACATGACCGGCTCGAAAAAGAAAGTTTGTGTGCAGTCAGCAGAGCGGGGAGGGGTAAGTGCGGAGCGGCCGGGGGAGAGCGGGCGGCAGCGGCGATACTGACCGGCATATGCGGTGGGAGATCAGCGGCTTATGCGCATGAGCGGCTGATCTCCCGAGGGGCGCTGGGCGGTCACCTCGGCGCTATGTTGGTGGGATAGCGGAGTCTCTGGGGCGACGTGTAATATCCAAGATGGCGGCAAAATCTCGCGAGATTTTGTCGCCATCTTGGATATTACATGTCGCCGCAAGGACAGTGCTCCTCCAGCTGCATGGCGTCACCGAGGCCCCAGCGGTGCTAGAGCAGCGAGGGGCAGCGGTGACCTCGGGGAGGCGGCGGCGGGGCGGAGGCGACGGCGGGGCGGACGGGTGGGCGGCGGAGGACGGCGGGTGGCGGGGACGGCAGTGCGGCTGCGGCTCGCGATGACGCTACGCGTCATCGCTCGCAGTCGCGCAAAGGAGTCTGGGATTCGGCGACAACGCCCGAATTCCAAACTCCCGATTATATAAGTAGATGTGTTCCACAGTGTAACACATATGGAAAGAAAAGAATGGTAAGAGGAAGCGAGGGGTAGGGTGGAGGCGGCAGCAATAGCAAGCAGGAGGCTCCCTTCCTTGACACACTGGCCTAAAGCAGCGTGTGTGCTACCGTGCAGTGACATGGGTTTGTGTCCTTGGGGACGCACATCCATGTGAAGCAGTCACTGGGATCGGCGATCGTTAAGCCACTGCATGTGAAAAGGGCATACATAGACAAAAACAAAATTCATAAACAATACAATGCACAGACCGATACAGGAGGGGAAAGGACCCTGCCCGCGAGGGCTCTGTCTACAAGGGAATGGGTAAGGATACAGTAGGTGAGGGTAGAGCTGGTCATGTGCCATTTTAGTGGACTGAGGCTCACTGCAGGTTGTAGGCTTGTTGGAAGAGGTGAGTCTTCAGGTTCCTTTTGAAAGTTTCCACGATAGTCGAGAGTCTTATATGTTGGGGCAGAGAGTTCCAGAGTATGGGGGATGCACGGGAGATGTTTTGTATGCGATTGTGGGAAGAAGACATAAGGGGAGTAAATAAGGAAATCTTGAAAGGATTACAGGTTGCGTAAAGGAGTATACTGGGAGATCATGTCACAGATGTGTGGAGGAGACAGATTGCGTATAGCTTTGTATGTCATGCTTAGGGTTTTTAACTAGGACCTCTGAGAAATGGGGAGCCAGTGAAGGGCTTGGCAGAGAGGAGAGATTGGGGAATAGCGGACAGAGATGTGGATTATTCGAGCAGCAGAGTTTAGGATAGATTGAAGGGGTGGAAGAGTGAAAGATGGGAGGCCAGAAAACAAGAGGTTGCTGTAGTCAAGGCAGCAGATGATGAGGGCATGCACAAGTGTTTTTGCAGTTTCTTGATCAAGGAATGTATGATCCGGGAAATATTTTTGAGCTGGGGTTGGCAGGATGTGGCAAGGGCTTCGATGTGTGGCTCTAAGGAGAGGGCAGAGTCAAGGATCACCCTGAGGCAATGAGCATGTGGGGTTGGGGTGAGTGAGCAGCCATTGACTTTGATGGATAGGTCTGGTGGGTTGTGATAGTGAGATGGGGGAAAGATGATGAATTCTATTTTGTCCATGTTCAGTTTTAGATATCGAACAGAAGAGAAAGCTGAAATAGTGGACAGACATTGTGGAATTTGGTTAGTAAGGAGGTGATGTCAGGAAAAGAGAGGTAGACCTATGTGTCATCAGCATAGAGAGATACTGAAAGCCATGGGACTCTGAGCTTTCCCAGGCTGAGGGTGTATATGAGAAGAGTAGGGGCCCTACAACTGAATCTTGAGTGACACTGACTGATAGGGGGCGAGCTGAGGAGGTGTTGTGGGAGAGGGAGACGCTGAATGTCAGATCTGTTAGATATGAAGAGATCCAGGACAAGACCCAAGTCTGTAATACCAACAAAAGAGAGAATTAGTAACAGGAGGGAATGGTCTACAATATCAAACGCCGAGGGCAGGTCCAGGAGAAGGACAGAATAGTGTCACTTGCTCTTGGCGGTTAGTAGGACATTGGTAACTTTAGTTAGGGTAGACTAAGTTGAGTGATGCAGTCGGAAGCCAGATTGTAAGCGGTCAAAGAGGGAGCAGGAGGAGAGGTGGGAAGACAGTTCAAGATGGACATGATGTTCCAGTAATTTTGAGGCATAAGGGAGAAGTGATATGGGGCGATAGCTAGACAGAGAGGATGTGTCAAGGGAGCGCTATTTGAGGATGGGTGTGATCAAGGCATGTTTGAATGATGTGGTAAAGACATCAGTTGTGATAGGTTGAAGAGATGGGTTAAGTTTGGCATACAGGCTGTGGAAAGCTTGGGGATGAGGTGGGATGGGAGTGGATCAAGTGTTCAAGTAGTGAGATGTGATTTTGGTAGAAGAGAGGAGAGTTTATCTTCTGTCATGGTGGAAAAGATGTTTTTGGAAGAAAAGGGTTGATTAGCTATGAAGAGGGGATGTGGGGACTGCGGGCCAAAACTTTCTCTGATTTTACCAATATAGCTGTTAGGGTTGTGAGACAGGAAGGTTATGAGAGATGAGAAGTAGGCTTGTTTTGTGGCAGTGAGTGTGGACTCGAAGTTGGTGAGGGACTGGTTGTATGCGACAAAGTGCTTAGTGGAATGGGATCTCTTCCAACTCCGCTCAGCAACCTGGAAGCTTGCCTCAATTCTTTAGTCAGGCTGGTGTGCCAGAGTTGCTTGTTGTTAGTGCAAGTTTTGTTGTGCCTGGGGGGGGGCGACTGAATCAAGATCTGTATTTATTATGGTGTTCTATCAAGTGACAGCAGCATCAGCATTGTCTAAGGAAGCCATGTCTGTGAGAGGGATATTTAACATTTTTGCAAAATCAGGCAGCTAGATAAACGATTAATAGCAGTAGTGCAATTTTCAGGAAGACTATTTAGAAAGTTCCTTAACTTCATATATAGGAAGTATTTGAACATTATAAAAAATTCTGTGTGATGGTCTGAATATATCGATATAATTGGAGTTAAAGCAGAGACACGCTATGTGATCTACTCGCATGACTCACCCGGAATGGCCCCTGTCTCTCTGGACGAGAGCGTGGAGCTGTATAGAAACACAAGCAGCTGATGCGCGCCCATACAGAGAGACAGGTGCTGTTCTGGGTGAGTCATGGGAGACTCATGGATTGTCTCGCATGCATCTCGCGTAATGTGTCTCTGTCCTTAAGAGTTGTCCACTGCTTTTATATTCCTATCATTTAGTGGTAAATATAAAATAGAAGGAAGGCTGACACCCAGCCCCAAACCAATCAGCTATTGTCCTCTTTGGCAGTAGTTGGATGTACACAATGTATGTAGCTGCCTGGTGTAGCAAATCAGCTCTTATTCTTAATCTGCAGTGCTAACTAAACAGTGTGAGTTCTGCTCCATAGGCTGAGGTCAGACTAGCATATGGCATCCAATACGAGAGCATCAGATGCGATATGCTAATGACCTTCAGCTCAGGCTCTGCTGCAAGACTGATTCAAGTGTCATTATGCTGTGATCGGATCCTGTGATTAGATCACAACTACGGAGGAGAGGGAGAGTCTAATCTCTCAATCTAGTCCATTGCCAGGCTCAGCGTATATTGTACTGAGCTCTAATGACATCAGTGCAGTGTGAAGTTTCAAACTCATCCATAGATTTGTATGGGTGCAAGTGATCAAAGCCTCGCTGACAGTCTCAGCATGCTGTTTTTTTTTTTCAGTCAGATTAGGGCTGAAGAAAATTTTGCAGATCTGAGCTGTAGCATTGTCTAACAGCCAAGTGCATGTATCATACTCATGCGAGTTACACACTGCACACTAATGTGACTCTGCCCTCGGACCTACTCTGATATTGATACCGTAACAGAATAGGTCTTGCATATCATAGTAGTAAGTAGACAACCTTTTTAATATAAGATTTAAACTATACATAGTAAGATAACAACAAAAACTCAAGATACTTAAATATTTATTTGTAAATATACCAATTAATGTTTATTGTGTTACTAAACATTTGTTTAATAATTCTATACAAATATATATGAAATGTAAAATTCACAATTGATACAAAATGAAGTTGCAATAAATATATTTTATCATTAAAGGCCCAGTTACACGGCACGACATCGTTAACGATATCACTAAAGCGTCACAGGTTTGGAGTTGTTCAAGCGACATCGTTATGACCTCGTTGCATGTGACTCTGCAATGTTGTAGCGATAAATCGTTGGATCGGGGTTCGCAGGTTTGAGAACATGTTCTCAGATCAGATGATCCACGATCAGCCACCTGCTATATCATTGTGTGTAACACCGCGATAACGATGTCGTTTACGACTTCACCCATTCATAGCATGAGCAGGTATCGTTATCTGGGTTGTGTGAATGATACCTACTCACAACATTGCTGGTGAGTCGTCCACGATATCTAGACGTGTGACATCTCACCAATGATGTCAAAACGATGTCTGAAACGACCGTGCGCCCACGAGATCATTAGCGACATCATTTCAACGTGGTGCCGTGTAACGATACCTTTACCAAACATGTTGTATCCAATCATGGTGGTTTTAAATGTCACTGGATCTATACCTAACTATCCCTATGACAGCAATATTCACAACTGATGTTGACAATGGCTCTGTACCCAACCATTCTTGCACTTTACCCATCTATCCCTGTTTTTCTGCCCAGTTATCACCCCCTCTTGTTCTCTGTGCATCAATCCAATCACAGCTGTTTGTCCCCTTGAGCAATTGATGCTGAGAAAATAGTAGTACGCTTAGAACAGATGGGGGAGAGCGTATATATTCTGGACAAAGTGTTTGAGTGTTGGCAAGAATAATGTTATGTATTAAAAAATGCCTATTTTACATACCTTCTAGAACCACAGGAATGTCTTCACCATTGTCCCCAACACCATCTCCAGTGAGCTCTCAAGGAAGTATCTCCAGTTCTGGTGCCACCAGCTCTAGTTCTAGCTCTATTATAAGCATTCCCCAGCGCATTCACCAGATGGCAGCCAACCACGTCAGTATTACCAACAGTATCCTGCACAGCTATGATTACTGGGAAATTGCGGATAACCTTGCCAAAGAAAACACAGGTACATTAGCATAATGCAAAAGTCTTAAATTTGTTCCAATACAATAATCACAGTGTCCTAATTATATTTAAACCTTTTGTACATTTAGAAAGCTGGTGCAGACATATTTTCTTTACATCTGAGCATTGATAACATTTGGGCCTAGTCTGGGCAGCACAAAGCTATTCTGATAAATTGGTTCATTCTGCAGTCAAGCAAATTTATTTCACCAAGGATTATTATGAGGGTACAATTGTGCTAAACAGTTTACATACCCCGGCAGATTTTTTGCTTTCTTTGTCTTTTTTTCAGAGAATATGAATGATAACACAAACACTTTTTTTTTCATGCATGGTTAGTGGTTGGGTGAAACCATTTATTGTCAATCTATTGTGTCTTCTCTTTTCAAATCATAATGACAACCAAAAACATCTGCCGGGGTATGTAAACTTTTGAGCACAACTATATATAACTATAGCAAACCCTCACTGTATAACATGGCTGAGTACTATGTGATTTCTATTAGATAGCACTTGATCCAATATTATACTATGGAACAGTACTGACCAGAGCTTCTATTCTTATGCTGTTCCGGCATGTGAAAAAAATTTCTGATTGTTGCAAGTAGCAGCATAGATTAGTGCCCACCCATTCAAGTCTATGGGTGCATGTAAAACGTCAGACTGCAGTTGACAATATGGAGTAGATGGAGAAATCAAGTTCTCCATCTTCTCTTCACTAATACAATTCTCTCATGTGACTGAATCAAATCACTATAAACTGACACTCGAGTGTCATTAGCATAATTTGCCCACTTCACTCACATGAGAGAGTACATGCTACTTCAAGTCCAGGTTAGGAATATTAGGTTTGTAGTAAGAATTTTCAGCCTGAAATATAGAATGTTTACATTCACCAGGAAGGAGTTTTAAAAAATTAAAAGATAGATTAAGGCAGATTAAGGCTCAGATTGGCCTACAGGGGAACAGGTGAACCCCTGGTGGGCCCTTGTAGTAGGAGTAGGCCACTTACCCACCAACATGAGCAGTAGTTGGGCCTATACATTTGATTCACAATGTACAGACAAGGGCAGCATCTCATCATGTATTTAACAAACTGCCTATATTATTTTATAGAAATGCAGGTAAATTAGTAAATTTGAGTAATGTAATATTTGCACATAGCTGAACAGTCGGCGCCTAGAGTATTTTGTTCTGGTGGGCCTTGGCAGTCCAGTCTGACACTGGACAGATTAAGCAGATTAAGCAATGCTGTCTAATCAATAGACACTGCAAACTAGAGGCCCTGTCGCACATAACGACCGCTCCAGCGATCCCGACAGCGATTACGACCTGCCGGGATCGCTGGAGCATCGTTACCTTGTCGCTGGGGAGCTGTTAAACAGGCAGATCTCTCCAGCGATCAGGGCCATGGGAGCCACCTCCCACATCGCTGAAGGCGATGTCAGCGTCCTCCCTGCTTAGTGCTACCTTACGCTGGCAACTATGATAAACACCGGTATCTAGGCAGCACACGCTGCTTAGATACCTGGTGTTTATCATAGTTACCAGCGTTTTCCCTGCTTACAGGCAGCACTAAGGAGGGAGGACGCTGGTAACCATGGTAAACACTGGGTATCTAGGCAGCACGCGCTGCCTAGATACCCAGTGTTTACCATGGTTACCAGCCAGTCAGGTCACTGATCGCTGGTTTTTCGCTGTCACACACGCAGCGATGCCTGCTGACCAGCGGGACACCAACGATCAAAAAATGACCCAGAGCACTTAAAAGCAATCAGGCCCCTGCTGTGAGGTTTCTGATCTATGCTAAGTGTCATACATAACGACATTGCTGGAGAGATTGTTGTAACGTCACAGTTACAACGATCTCTCTAACGATATCGTTATGTGTGACTTGGCCTTTAAGGTGGTGTCTCGCGTGGCGATCTGGCCTGCGATGTCGGAAGCGATGTGCAGGTGCACGCTCGCTTCCGACATTGCAGGCCAGCTGTCACACAGCACGAAGTTGCCGGTGACACGGCGGCGATGTGGGCGGAGCCATCGCTCGCTGGGCTGGGCTCAGCCCAGCGAGCGATGGCTCAGGAACGCTGCGATATAGGCTGGATCGCGCCGCCAACAGTGTCAGACGGCGCAATCCAGCCTAATCGCTGGTCACAGGTGACAGGTTTATGAACATGTTCATAAACCTGTCAACCTGCGACCAGCGATAATTTGCAGTTGCGTCGCGCTGTCACACAGCGCGACGCACATGCAATATCGCCCGCGACATCGCTGTTACGTCACTTTTCGGCGATGTCGCGGGCGACATCGCCACGTGTGACACTACCTTTAGTCTATACAGTCTTACAATGCACTAGTTTGTTGTAAGGGTTCATGCTATTTGATGAACCTTTTTTTAAGATTGTCTACTTTGTTTACACCATTTATTATTAGTCATACTAAAGAGCAAATCAATAAAGACAATTTCTTGGCGGTAATTGCATCAGAATTCTGGTGCATTTAGTAGACTAACTCTCCCCGCTCTACAAAACCCTCACCCCATTATACAATAAAAATAGATATAGCTAAAAGGTTTTTTTCTTTTGTTTTATTATAGAATACTCTTGCTGGATCTCCTACCACTCCCACACTGGCCAGTACATTGACTGTGTCTACTTCATATTGCAGTGATGGCAGCGTGTCACTGTGTGTCACATGTGTGGGTCATTGGCTGCAGCACATTAACGTTGAGAACATTGCTTAATGAATTGTCAATTGTTACTCCCCAGCCACCTCTTTAATTCTAATCTATTTTTAAGTAATGATGATATTTTTGAAAGTAATAAAAAAATGCTCTCCACCCATATTTCAGCTAGGTTGACTAAACAAGAATTTGAAAAAAAAAAATCCTTTACAAAAATACAAAAGTTCTGAAACATTTTAGGAGATATGGTGTTTACAATATAGCTAAACAAAGCTAATTTTTACTTTCTTTTCAGAATTCTTCAATGAGCTTGATTCCTCAATGGGACCGATAACACTGCACAGTTCAATGGAGCACTTGGTCCAATATACCAGACAAGGACTTTCCTGGATACGGCATAGTTCACGCCAAGTTATGTAGTGAATTTGTAACACTGCATCTATTTCCACTCAACCTCTATTTTTCCAGGTATTGAGCTACTGAAAGCTCCATTACTTCTAGCATTACTTTACAACTTTGGAAATCACTCATCAGCATTGGACAGAGATACACAGTACACTTTTAATAATGAAGAGTTACAACAGGTTACAGTATGCATCTAAATTACCATATGTCAGACAATACTTTATATAATAAACATCTCTATTCTGTAATGTGCAAACAACTTCAAAGTAAAACGAAATCTGTACAAAATTACCGGAAACTTGGGAGTGGATCAACCAGGTTGCAATTAGGTTTGGTTTAGGTTTAGCCAAAGGGAGTAGAGTCTAAGACTGTGTTCACATGATGAGTAATGGTGAGTGTTTGATGCTGCAGATATTCTGTAGCATTTTTGCACCTAGCCAGTAATTAGGTTACTTGTGTTTTTTTTTTTTTTATTTGAATTTTGTATATGTTTTTATAACTTGAATTTTTATGTCATTTTTGGTATCTTTTTAGTAGGTCATGTTTTTAATAAAGCTGCTGTTTTTATACCTCTTGGAATTTGGCTTTGACATAATGTTATTGATACAGTCATGTATAGATTACAAGTGTTTTTATTGTATCTCTGCAACAAAAAAAACACCTGTGTCTTTTACCTGCAGATTTTCCACATAAAAGCAAAGAAATGTAGATGTAAGGTTGCCTTCACACTTGCAGATGCATCTGCAGCGTTTTGCAGATGCATCTGCAAGTATCAGCATGCAGACCGCGGCCCCTATGTTTATAATAGGGCGCACCGCGGTCTGAAAGCTCTCATTCATTCCTGTATGTGAAGCGTCCGCAGGCGGATGCATGCTTACAGATCACACTCTCCCGCCCGCACCATGGACGCGAGATGTCGCGTCCATGGTGCGGGCGGGAGAGTGTGATCTGTAAGCAGGCATCCGCCTGCGGACGCTTCACATACAGGAATGAATGAGAGCTTTCAGACCGCGGTGCTCCCTATTATAAACATAGGGGCCGCGGTCTGCATGCTGATACTTGCAGATGCATCTGCAAAACGCTGCAGATGCATCTGCAAGTGTGAAGCCAGCCTTACACATGTCAAACACATACCGCAGGATACAGCGTAAAATAAAAAGCACATTGGGCATGAAATTTCTATAAATCCCATCCACTTTTCTGGAACTGTAAGATGCTGTGGTTTTGGGCAGCAAAAATACACAATGTCAAAAACGTATCAAAAACTCATTAAAGTGATCGTGGGAGCCTAAAAGATTATCTGCTATTTACACCAAGCATTTGTAATGCAATATGGCTCTTGTCATAGTGAATCATCAGGTTGATGTTTCCTGTATTGCCTACAAGACCAGAAATAAAAGACAGGTTGAGAAGCCAGGCATACAATACAAAATCTGCACAAAGAATCATATACCAGGCAATAAGGCAAATGTTTGACAGAAAAAATCAGCAACAAGAACAAGTGAAAATGCAGACAACCTTTTAAAATATGATTATAATAAAAATACCCATTAGGTGAACACACTGTAAAAGTTTGGTAGAAAAAAAAGAAGTATAAGATATACTGTATACTAGTTCATCTCAATGAATTAGACTATCATCAAAAAGTTAATTTATTTCAGTAATTCAATACAAAAAGTCAAATGTATATACAGTGTCTTGTGAAAGTATTTGGCCCCTGGAACTTTTCAATCTTTTGCCACATTTCAGGCTTCAAACATAAAGATATAAATTTCTAATATTTTTGTGAAGAATCAACAAGTGGGACACAATCATGAGGTGGAAAGAAATTTATTGGATGTTTTAAACTTTAACAAATAAACTGAAAAGTGGGGCGTGCAATATTATACGGCCCCCTTGAGTTAATACTTTGTAGCACCACCTTTTGCTGCGATTACAGCTGCAAGTCTCTTGGGGTATGTCTCTATCAGTTTAACATATTGAGAGACTGAAATTCTTGCCCATTCTTCCATGCAAAACAGCTGGAGCTCAGTGAGGTTGGATGGAGAGCGTTTGTGAACAGCAGTTTTCAGCTCTTTCCACAGATTCTCGATTAGATTCAGGTCTGGACTTTGACTTGGCCATCCTAACACCTGGATACGTTTATTTTTGGACCATTCCATTGTAGATTTTGCTTTATGTTTGGGATCATAGTCTTGTTGGAAGATAAATCTCCGTCCCAATCTGAGGTCTTTTGCAGACTCCAACAGGTTTTCTTCCAGAATGGTCCTTTATTTGGCTCTGTCCATCTTCCCTTCAATTTTAACCATCTTCCCTGTCCCTGCTGAAGAAAAGCAGGCCCAAACCATGATGCTGCCACCACCATGTTTGACAGTGGGGATGGTGTTTTGAGGATGATGAGCTGTTGCTTTTATGCCAAACATATCGTTTTGCAATGTGGCCAAAAAGTTTGGTTTTGGTTTCAGCTGATCAGAGCACCTTATTCCACATGTTTGGTGTCTCCCAGGTGGCTTGTGGCAAACTTCAAACGAGACTTTTTATGTATATCTCTGAGAAATGGCTTTCTTCTTGCCACTCTTCCACAAAGGCCAGATTTGTGCAGTGTACGACTGATTGTTGTCCTATGGACAGACTCTCCCACCTCAGCTGTAGACCTCTGCAGTTCATCCAGAGTGTGATCAAGGGCCTTTTGGCTGCATCTCTGATCAGTCTTCTCCTTGTTCGAGATGAAAGTTTAGAGGGACGGCCGGATCTTGGTAGATTTGCAGTGGTCTGATACTCCTCCCATTTCAATATGATCGCTTGCACAGTGATCCTTGAGATGATTAAAACTTGGAAACTCTTTTTGTATCCAAATCCGGCTTTAAACTTCACCACAACGGTATCTCGGACCTGCCTGGTGTGTTCCTTGGTCTTCATGATGCTCTCTGCACTTGAAACAAAACCCTGAGACTATCACAGAGCAGGTGCATTTATACGGAGACTTGATTACACACAGGTGGATTCTCTTTATCATTACCAGTTATTTAGGGCAACATTGGATCATTCAGAGATCCTCACTGAACTTCTGGTGTGAGTTTTCTGCACTGAAAGTAAAGGGGCCGAATAATATTGCACGCCCCACTTTTCAGTTTATTTGTTAAAAAAGTTTAAAATATCCAATAAATTTTGTTCCACTTCACAATTGTGTCCCACTTGTTATTGATTCTTCACAAAAAAATTAGAAATTATACCTTTATGTTTGAAGCCTGAAATGTGGCAAAAGGTTTAAAAGTTCAAGGGGGCCAAATACTTTCACAACGCACTGTATTATATAGCCATTACAAACAAAGTGATCTATTTCAAGGGTCTATTTCTGTTAATGTTGATGAATATGGCTTACAGCCAATGAAAAACCCATAGGTCATTATTTAAAAAAAAATTATAGTAGGGAGGATTAAGGGTTAAAAACCACACTTCTGTATTCCATGAGACATCAAAAGGTGAATATAATAATGATTAGTCAACGCATTTCAGGGTTCCCAGAAATACCCTGAAACATGGCAATATGACATTGATTTTTTTTTTTATAATATTCAAATTCCTTGACATGCCCTAGTATGTGTGTATAAGTTAGTGCAGGGTCAAAGGCCTAATTAGCCCCAAGATGGCTCTAAATTACTGTAACTTTAGCTACCTAGGAGGTTGGCACCCTAATGTTGACTTGGCGCCGCCACTAAACTGAATCTGATGCTCGGGAACCCTGTAGATACCCTAAGAATAAATATGTACAATAAAAATGGACAAAAAGTAAGCATCTGGAGAGAGATTTAAAACGCTAATAGGAGTCTTCTCTTTTAAAATAATCTAATTATTAGAAATCCCAGAAAAGGAGTTTTTATATTTGATATATAAAAGGTGTATTGGACCTTAAATATAAAGAATCCCAAAATCAATAGTCTGAAATATAAAGAATCATTTTTTTTTTTTGTTAATTAATGTAATTATTAGTAGCTCACCGTCTGTGGTTGTGTGAGACACAACCACTATAATGCACATGTTACAGCTGCTGCAGACCCAGGTGGAGTGGTACTTGTAAGAGGTGATGAATTGGGTAGAAACCTGCGCTGCTATTCCAACAAGGAATAGTCTCAGATCAGTCCATATAAATTATGAATGATTAATAGGGATGGGCGAATCCTGAAATACTCGGACTGGCTGGACTCTAACGAGTCCGGGTCCGAGACTCGGTACTTCGTTGCGAGTCCAGCGAGTCCGAGTAGTAACCTGTACTTTTGCAGTGTATCTATACAGATACACTACAAAAGTACCCTAAAAGCTAATGTATCTGTATAGATACACTGCAAAAGTACAGGGACTCGCTACCCCCGAGTAATTCCTAAGGAAACTCGGCGAGTGGCGAGTCCCCCGAGTCCGCTACTATTCGGGCGAGTCCCGAATAGTAGCCAGGAATTCGCCCATCCCTAATGATTAATTTTGGTCTATGCGTTTCAAAGCCACAACGAGCTTCTTCCTCACAACAAATAGGAAGGTTGTTGTGGCTTCGAAACACGTAGACCAAAATAAATCATTCATAATTTTTATGGAATGGTCTGAGACTATTCCTTGCTTGAACAGCAGTGCGGGTTTCTACCCAATTTATCACCATGTACCAAAAATTGATAAAAACATACATATGTTCATTGTTCCAAACACTAAAGAAACATCATGTTTTTCACAAAAGCTATATCATGCTCAAATGAATTTGATTAAGCAGGCTAAATGTGTAATGGTCTATTAATGTGACCTCAAATATTAGCCAGAATAAAAAATGTCCTAAACCGTTAAGTCACATGTACTTAGTGTGAAATAGGCAGTAAAAACTATTCCTCTCTATGGGGTTTTCAAAGAATTTAGTCCCTCGTCATATTTGGTGCTAGTGCCAACATGTTTACCCCAAAACTCATGGGGTTCATAAGGGAATCCATGGTAATGGAGAACAGATATTCAGAATACATGATGTGAAGCACATGTTTCTTTTGTGTATGGAACAGAGAACCTATTTATGTTTATGTCCATTTTTATTATACATATTTATTCTTATGGTATCTATAGGCTTTATGAGGGACAGCCTTGGTTAAGTGGCGATGCCAAGTCGACTTCAGGGTGCCAACCCCCTAGTGAGATGGGGCAACAGAAATTTAGGGCCATTTAGTCCCTTTCACTATATAGAGCTCCGGGAAAAAATTGAGACCACTGCAAAATTTTCAGTTTCTCTGATTTTTCTCTTTCTTGGTACATATTAATGCAAAGAAAACAATTTCTTATTGATTTAGTAACAACAATACTCATGTTTTAACTCAGGAAGCGTTCAGAAATCAATATTTGGTAGAATAACCATGATTTTAATTCCAGCTTTCATGCGTCTTGGCATGCTTTCGAGCAGTCTTTTACACTGCTTTTGGGTGACCTTATGCCACTCCTGTCACACAAAAATGTAAGCAGTTCTTCATGGAAAAAAGCCTTTCATCAATGAGAAGCAAAGGAGAGCAAAACTGAAGTTTGCCAAAGACCATAAGGATTGGACCATAGAGGACTGGAGTAAGGTAATCTTCTCCGATGAGTCTAATTTTCAGCTTTGTCCAACACCTGGTCGTCTAATGGATAGACAGAGACCTACATACAAGCCACAGTGTCTTACACTCATTGTGAAATTTGGTGGAGGATCGGTGATGATCTGGGGATGCTGCAGCAAGGCTGGAATTAGGCAGGTTAATCTTTGTGAAGGACGTATGAATCAAGCCACATACAAGGCTATCCTTGAAAAACACTTACTTCCTTCTGCTCAGGTAATGTTCCCCAACTCTGAGGACTGGTTTTTCCAGCAGGACAATGACCCATGCCACACAGCTAGGTCAATCAATGTGTGGATGAAGGAGCACCATATCAAGACCCTGTCATAGCCAGCCCAATGTCCAGACCTGGACCCAATTGAAAACCTTTGGAATGTAATCAAGAGGAAGACGGATAGTCACAAGCCATCAAAGAAGAACTGCTTAAATGTTTGTACCAGAAGTGGCATAAGGTCACCCAAAAGCAGTGTGAAAGACTGGTGGAAAGCATACCAAGACACATGAAAGGTGTGATGAAAAATCATGGTTATTCCACCAAATATTGATTTGTGAAGTCTTCTTGAGTTAAAACATTGGTATTGTTGTTTGTAAATGAATAAGAACTTTTTTTCTTTGCATTATTTGAGGTTCTGAAAGCACTTGGTTTTTATTATTTTGATGATTTCTCATTTGCTGTAAATAAATACTAAATTTTTAGCTTTGAAATTCGGAGACGTGTTGTCAGTAGTTTATAGAATAAAAGAACAATTTAATTATACTAGACTTTTATAGAGTATTCACCTACTGGGTATTTTTTAAGTAGTATTTAAGTAGTTTTTAAGTAGTGTTAATAAAAGTTATATTTTAAAAAGGTTTTTTGTATTTTCACAGTTTTCTTGTGCTTGAATCCTTACCATATATTTCTTTTTCTGCTCTTGTTTTGAAGAGTCTTGGAGTCCTCAACAAGCACAAGAATGCATTACATCAATCTATACAGTATCTACAGTTTATATCTTTCTATAGACAATTGTCTAACACAAACATACTGTAATCTTTTTTTTTTTTTTTTTTTTTCACTTGCAGAAAAAATGCAGAAAAAACGCTCAAACAACAAAAACAATATAAAAACGGCTTATTAGGTTTGCAATACGCCACAGAAAAAAAGTGATTCCTGAAGCGTATTCTGATTTTAAATGAGCTTTTGATCACTGAAAAAAGACGCAGTGTGGACATACTCGTAGGCCTCGCTCCCACTTGATAAAAAAAAAAAAATTGCATTGCAATCGCAACCAATGTTATTCAGTGAGGCAGTGTTGATCTGAGAGTTTTTCCTCAGCTGTAATAAACCTAAGGAAAGAATCGTACCATGCTGCATATGGCCACATATATTGGACTAGACTAGCCATAGTTTTTTTTTTATCGATACACTACCATACTTTATCAAAGAACACTGTAAATGGCCCTGTAAATTATTTTGCATAATAACTGCTGAGAAAAATTGCACTCTCTGATGACACATGCAGATTTTACTCATCCCACATTTTTGGATGATTATAATCAATGTGACTTTTTTTTTTTTATATGCAAGGGGAAGTAAAGTCTTCAGACCAGGGTCAGATAGCCATACGAGTCAGACAAGGATCACATCGCAGTATATGAATCATCTTCTACTTTGACCCAACTGTGACTGTTTCATGTGTTTCTATGTAGCTGTCATGCTTGGGTCAGGAGAACAGCTGACCAGTCCAAGCATTGCGATGCAATCTTCATCCAAGTTACACAGAAGTCTGATCACGATTTTTAATTGATTTAGGCTTTCTAACCATTACGTTGTAGCCTAAAAGTTTGCATACAACTCAATGGTACACATTTCCTATTATTGTGTTTAAACAACCTCAAACTAGAACATACAGGCTCGAGTGTAAAATTGAAGGTCAAAGTGTGTCACTTCTTACTAGCAGGATCTGTCAAATTTGGGGGAAATTGAGCTATAATTCTGGCACATTTGGCTTAGTAAAGCATCCCAAAAGTATTCCTTTGGACTGCAGCTGTAACTCAGTGATTAATGGTAATCAGTAGCATTAGGCTAGAGTCCCACTACCAAATTACTCACATCAGTAGGGCATCAAAATGCCCAGGCTGGCTGTCTGCTCTCCTGACCTGAGCATAACAGCTGCATAGACATAGATAAAGCTGTCACTCTCGGGTTAGAAGACCCGCCGCCTGGTCTGTACAGTTGAATGTGATCCTTGCACGACTCATATGGCAGTGTTACTCCAACCTTATAAAACGTTTCAGCACGGGGTCCCACTAAGCATCCACCATCCGGCTGGAACACAGCAGGCGTGCACGTCTTCGTTATTTTGAAATGGATTGTTAAGAAGTCCATTTTTAATTTGGAGTTGACAGATGATGGCTACATGTTTGTCATAAAATTTACACTTTCTAAACAGTTCATTTCAAACTGCACACGCATACCCATAAGTGTAGTGTTCTACAACAGTGTAGGCATATCACAGCTGAGTCCTGGCGAAAGGGTGCATGCTACATGAAATCTACATTAAATTCAATATTAAGGATACAGACAGTGGTATGGCATCGTATTGCCCTACCTTACATTTATGCTATGTCTCCAATTTAATCTTGGCAATTAAAATCAGCTGTAGAGTTTGAATATTTCCACTGGCAATAATGCACATTGCAGATTTATTTATTTCTCTATTTTTGACAGATCTTTGTCTATGGAATGTCTATTTAAATGTAAAAATATTAGAATCTGAGAGTCCTTAGTGTTGGAAAGGTATCAACCACTGAGGACTCTGCGATTCTAATATTTTTCTATCTTCTTTAAATGTATTAAGACCTGTTGGTGTAAAGAATCTGGATAACAGATGAGCTAAATGATTATTATCAGAACTGGTGGCCACATCAATATTTTATGGCTGCTGGACAGGAGTCCTGTCCTGTGAACTGACTCCTAACTACTGGCATCATTTGATTAGTGGGCAGGGTGCAATGTCATCATTGTGCCATGATATACACGATGTTGTGCTAAGCCAACAAGTCAAAAGAGGGGCTGGGCATGCCAGCAGGTAAGACTGATTTCAGAGCTCCCAATCAGTGGCCACAGACTACTGACCTATCCGCTGGACCCGGATCCTGAGAATTTATTCACCAATTTTCAATTGACATGAGTGTGTGTGCCACACTATAATAGGTCACATTGTGAATTCCAGCTGAAGTAAGAATTAATTGAAGAGAAAACATTATTTTTACATAAAAAATTGAAAACTCAATATTCACGATATCACTGTGTTGTGTACACAGCCAAGTGTCATTTCTTGCAAATAATTTTCACTTTTCGCTATGCATCATGTAAACAATGCTGATGAAAGGATTAACAGCGAAGCTTCGAGCTCTGTGTATGGTCATAGTAAACCTATGTAGCACACTTTTTAAACTTGTAAAATAACAGAATGGGCCTTAATTATCATATAATAAGCACTTTTATATTTAAGAGAGATATGTTTATGTTGAGAAACTTTTTTAAAATGTCTTATTAAAAATAAAAACAAATCTATTATGAAAAATTATCTCGTGTGTTTTATGTATTTTTGCTACATTTTTACGTTCCAATTTAGTTTAAAATACATTGTGCATTAAAATACAGCGTTATACAGTACTAGCAAAGGCAATGAGATTTCTTAAATATCATGCACATGTTGCTCACAGATTTAAACCTTTAAGCAATCAGACTTAAGCAGTTATGTGACATAATAATAATAATAATAATAATCTTTATATAGCGCCTACATATTCCACAGCGTTTCACAATTTAGTGGTTCATATGCAAACAGTCATAAGTAACATTTAGAAAGAATACAATAATTAAAGCAGAGAAACAATTTAAAAATACAATACAATAATTAAAGCAAGGAAACAACGTAACCAATACAGTACAATAAATAAAGCAAAAATAAAAAAGGCGACCCTGCTCAAAAAAGCTTGCATTTACAACGAGATGGGGGTTACATAAAGTACAGGGGCTTATTACAGTGATGGTCCAGGCATGTTGAGGAAGTAGGGGATATAGAAAATTACATGAATGGTTACCAGCCAATCTGTGTAGAGCTTTTGGGTTTTGTGCACTTTGAAGGAGAGTTATGTCCAGAAAACTAGTGAATGGGCTATATACAGTATAAAGGACTTCTATTAGGGAGCATGATGGGCTGCCTTAAAAAGATGTTTTTTTTTAGGGAGTGCCTGAAGCTATGTAAATTGTGGATAGTCCTAATTTCTTGGGGTAGAGCATTCCAGAGAATTGGTGCATCTCTGGATTCTTGGAGTCGGGAGTGGGAGGTTCAGATTAATGCAGATGTTCGTCAAAGGTCATTTGTAGAACATAGAGAATGGGTAGGGTGATAGACAGAGATGAGGGAGGAGATGTAGGGAGGTGCTGCACTGTGAAGAGCTTTGTGGATGAGAACAAGCAATTTGAATTAGATACTGTAGTGTATAGGCAACCAGTGCAGTGACTGGCACAGAGCGGAGGCGTCTAAGTAACGATTGGCCAGATAGGTGATCCTCGCTGCTGCATGAAGGATGGACTGGACAGGGGAAAGTCTAGTGAGGGAGGGAGGCCAATTAATAGAAAATTGCAGTAATCAAGGCGAGAATGGATCAGGGCCACAGTGAGGGTTTTTGTTGTTTCCATAGTGAGAAAGGGGCAGACTCTAGAGATGTTGTTCAGGTGCACACAAGAAGAGCTGGCGTGAGATTGTGTATAGGAGGTGAAGGACAGATCTGTGTCAAACATGCTTAGGCATTATCGTGGTGCCGCCCAACGAGAGGGAGATGTCAGATTTAAGGAGGTTAGTGGAGGGTGGGAGCAAAAGTAGTTCAGTTATGGAAAGGTTGAGTTTCAGATAGTGGACATGATGTTGGGCATTGCAGTTACAGTTATTGGTGTTCTTTAATAATAATAATAAAAAATCTTTATATAGCGCCAATATATTCCGCAGCGCTTTACAATGCAGTGGTTAGAGTACAGAAAATATAATACAGGAAGTAATTACAGTAGAGAACAAATACAGTACAATAATTGGATACAAAACAATAGGCATATAATCAATATAAAAAAGAAAATACAATAAAGCAAAAAATGAAGGTGACCCTGCTCAAAAGAGCTTACAATCTACAACAGGATATGGGTTGCGTAAGGTACAGGGGCTTATTGCACTAATGGTCCAGGCATCTTGAGGAAATGAGGGATAGAAATAAACTTACATGAATGGCCATCAGACAATCTGTGTAGACCTTTTTGGTTTGGTGGACTTTGTAGAAGAGTAATGTCGAGAGAAAGACCATTCACTAACTACAGTGCAAAGGACTTCTATTAGGGAGTATGATAGGCTGCCTTAAAAGGATTGTTTTTCGGGATCGTCTGAAGCCATGCAAGTTGTGGATAGTCCTGATTTCTTGGGGTAGAGCATTCCAGAGGATTGGTGCATCTCGGGAGAAGTCTTGGAGCCGGGAGTGGGAGGATCGGATTAGTGCGGATGTTGGTCAAAGGTCATTTGAAGAACGTAGAGAACGGGTGGGATGATAGACAGAGATGAGGGATGAGATTTAGGGGGTGCTGCACTGTGGAGAGCTTTTTGGGTGAGAACAAGCAATTTGAATTTGATCCTGTAGTGTACAGGTAGCCAGTGCAATGACTGGCACAGAGCAGAGGCATCTGAGTAATGATTGGCCAGATGGGTGATCCTGGCTGCTGCATTAAGGATGGACTGGAGAGGGGAAAGTCTAGTGAGGGGGGCGGGGCCACTTAATAGAGAATTGCAGTAGTCAAGGCGGGAATGGATAAGGGCCACGGTGAGTTTTTTTTTTGTTTCCATGGTGAGAAAGGGGCGGACTCTAGTGATATTCTTCAGGTGTAAGCGACAGGAGCGGACGAGACTTATGTGTGGGAGGAGAAGGAGAGATCGGTGTCAAACATAACACCCAGACAGCGAGCCTGCTGCCTAGGAGTTATCGTGGTGCTGCAAACTGAGAGAGAGATGTCAGATTTAGGGAGGTTAGTGGAGGGTGGGAGCAGGAGTTCAGTTTTGGAAAGGTTTAGTTTCAAATAGAGAGCAGACATGATATTTGAAACTGCAGCTAGACAGTCATTGGTGTTCTTTAATACCGCAGGGGTAAGGTCAGGGGCTGAAGTGTATAATTGTGTGACATCAGCATAAAGATGGTACTGGAAGCCAAATCTGCTGATGGTGTGTCCAATCGGGGCTATGTAGAGAGAGAAGAAAGAGGACTGAGGGCTGAGCCCTGAGGGACCCAAATAGTGAGAAGAAGAGGGGAGGAAGTGGAGCCAGCGAATGATGCACTGAAAGAGCGGTCAGAAAGATAGGAGGAGAGTCGGGAAAGAGCAGTGTCCTTTATGCCAGTGGAATGCAGCATGGAGAGTAGGAGATGGTGGTCAACAGTGTCAAAAGCTGCAGAGAGGTCAAGGAGAATAAGCAGAGAGTGGTCACCATTACGTTTTGTCATCAGAAGGTCATTGGTCACTTTGATGATGGCCGTTTCTGTAAAGTGAAGGGGGCAGAAACCAGACTGTAATGGATCTAGAAAAGAGTGAGCGGAGAGGTAACAGGTGAGGCGGGAGTAGACCAGGCCCTTCAGGAGTTTAGAGATGAAGGGGAGATTGGAGACTGGTCTGTAGTTATTTGTGCAGGATGGGTCGAGAGAGGTTTTCTTTAATAATGGAGTAATGATCGAGTGTTTGAAGGAGGAGAGGAAGATGCCAGAAGAGAGGGAGAGATTGAAGATTTTGGTTAGATGAGTGGTGATGACTGGAGAGAGGGACTGGAGTAGGTGTGACGGAATGGAGTCAGTAGTGCATGTGGTGGGGCGAGAGGAAGAGAGGAGCCTGGAGACTTCTTCTTCTGTGACTGGGTCAAATGTGGAGAGTGAACCAGAGGGGATATGGGGAAGAATGGGAGTGGCAGCGCTTGGAGGCTAGGAGCTGATTTCCTGGCGGATGTTGTCTATTTTCTCCAAAAAGTAAGAAGCCAGGTCATCAGCACAGAGGTCAGTGATGGGGGCTTGCACTTTAGGACTGAGGAGAGAGTGAAAGGTGTCAAAAATTTTTTTGGATTGTTGGATAGTGAGGAGACCAGGGTGGTGAAGTAGGTCTATTTGGCAAGGTGAAGGGCAGAGTTGTAAGCTTTGAGCATGAATTTATAATGGATAAAGTCTCCTGGTGAGCGAGTTTTCCTCCATAGACGTTCAGCACTCCTAGAGCATCACTGGAGGAATCGAGTTTGTGATGTGAGCCAAGGCTGTTTTGTTCTATGTTTGGAGGTTCTGAGGGTGAGGGGCGCTACTTGGTCCAGGGAGCTTCTGAGAGTGTCATTGTAGTGGTTTACTGCCTGATCTGGACAGGAGATTGAAGAGATTGGGGACAGTGATGAGAAGAGGGAATCTGTGAGTGCATGAGGGTTAATGGCTTGTAGATTTCTGGATGTGTGATAGGTAGGATTGGGCTGTGGTGGTCGAGGGTTAGTGGCTTTAGAATTGATGGTAAACTGCATACAGCATCTGATAAATCGTGAACTGTGAGTTTGTTACCCTGGGGGGGACCCTGCAGGGAATGTTACCATAGGGGCTGCAGAGCATGTTACCTCTGGGGGCCGCAGGTGATGTTACCCCTGGGGGCCACAGGGGATGTTACCCTGGTGCTCCAAGGCATTTTACCTGGGGCTGCAGAGGATGTTACCCCTGGGGTCTGCAGAGGACATTACACCTGAGGGCTTTAGGGGATGCTACACTGGAGGGGCTGCAGTGGATGTTACCCTGTGTTGCCTCTCAGAGGAGCTGGCAGCTGCTGCTAGGTGCAATGGGTATTTACCTGGCAATTTTTTGGTGAGTTTTTGAGCCTGCAGAGGATGTTTCCTTGGGGAAGGGGCCTACAGGGCGAGTCACCCCTAGTGGCTGCTGGGAATGTTACCCTGGGGGATGCAAGAGATGTTACTCTCGGGAGTATAGGGGATGTGGCAGGGGGATCTTATCCTGGGGGCTGCTGGGAATGTTATCGTGGGGGCTGCAAAATAATGACACTCAGAGGGCCAAAATCCAAAACACTGGTCACCCCATGCTATATTTGAAAATTATTTGTATATAAATAATTTGTGAAAAAAGGTGTAGGTTCCCTCTATTGTAGAAAATCAACCAAGGTAAAGCCGACAGCTGAACTCTGACATCAACAGCTGCAGCAAAAATGTAGAATTTGATATTTTGATTGTAAAAAACACATTTCTTACCAAGAGAAAATCAGCTATTTTTGCTGTGTTTTTTGCACTTCCTCATTGCTTTACATCAAAAAATGAAGTAAAACCTCTGAAAAGAATTCACATGCTCATTCTTTTCAAAATGCAGCAAAACCTGCAACGGTAATATAAACTCAGGTTTAGATTAGCATATATTTGTGTAAAACCATGGTAAAAACGCTGCACATAAACGCAGCAAAATGCAGTGTAAAACATAGCCTTATTTTCCACTCGTTTAGTGGTTTGGTGAATCTACTGGGTTTTCTCTTTTCAACCCCTTCAGGACCCAGCCTATTTTGGCCTTACTGACTTGCCATTTTTTGCAATTCTGAGCAGTGTCACTTTGAGGGTATAACTCTGGAACGCTTCAACGGATCCTAGGATTCTGAGATTTTCTTGTGACATATTGGGCTTTATGTTAGTGGTAAATATAGGTTGATAATTTTTGTGTTTATTTGTGAAAAAATAAATAACTTGGTGAAAAATTTTAATTTTTATTCTGTTAAACCAGAAAGTTCTGTGACACAAAATAGTTAACAAATAACATTTCCCACATGTCTACTTTACATCAGCACACTTTTGGAAAAAAACATTTTTTTTGTTCGGAAGTTATAAGGGTTCAAAGTTCATCAGCAATTTCTAATTTTTCCAGCAAAATTTACAAAACCATTTTTTTTAATAACCACATCCCATTTGAAGTCCCTTTGAGGGGTGTACATGACAGAAAACACCCAAAACTGACACCATTCCAAAAACTGCACCCCTCAAGCTACTCAAAACTACATTCAAGAAGATTATTAACCCTTCAGGTGCTTCACAGGAACAAAAGCAACATGAAAGGAAAAAATGGACATTTTAATTTTTCCAACGAAAATGTTCTTTTAGCCTCACTTTTTTCATTTTCACATGGGCAACAGGATAAAATGGATCCTAAAATTTGTTGGCCATTTACTCCTGAGTACACTGATAACTCATATGTGGTCATTAATCTCTGTTTTAGTGCATGGCAGGGCTCGGAAGGGAAGGAGCACCATTTTACTTTTTCAATGGAAAATAGCTCCAATTGTTAGCGAACACCATGTTGCGTATGGAGAGCCCCTGTGTGCCTAAACATTGGAGCTCCCCCACAAGTGACCCCATTTTGGAAACTAGACCCCACAAGGAACGTATCTAGATGCATAGTGAGCACTTTGAAACCCCAGGTGTGATGCCCGCCCCCTCCAGCGCTCCAGCCTATGGAAGGGGCTGTGACAGCCCTTTCCATAGGGTTACAGTGAAAATCGCTGTGATTAGCTGTTGGAACGTTTCAACAGCTAATCACAGCGATTGCAGATGGAGGGGGCAAAGTCACCCCCCCCCTCCGACATCACCTAAGGTCCTCTCCTGTGTGTAGGGCTGGTGACATTTCACTGGCCCCACACACAGGAGCTGCAGGACCCCGATCTTTTGATGACGTGATACAGGCGTCATGGGTCGGGAACGCACCGACTTTCATGACGCCTGCGCCACATCAAGGTCGGGAAGGGGTTAAATCATAATGAAAACCAAAAACATCAAAATGACCCTGATCAAAAGTTGACATACCCTGGTGATTTTGGCCTGATAACATGCACAGTAGTTAACACAAATGGGTTTGAATGGCTAATAAAGGTAACATCCTCACCTGTAATCGGGATTGTAATCAGTGTGTATGCAGAAAAGCTGAGTGAGTTTCTGGGATCCAGACAGACGCTTGCATCTTTCATCCAGCCACTGACGTTTCTGGATTGTGCTAATGTAGAAAGCAAAAGAATTGTCAACAGATCTATGGGAAAAGATAGTTGAACTGTATAAAACCAGGAAAGGGATACAAAAGGATATCCAAGGAATTAATAATGTCAGTCAGCAGTGTTCAAACTATAATTAACAAATGGAAAATCAGGGGTTCTGTAAAAACCAAACCGAGTAGACAAAACAAAAGTTTTGGCCACAACTGCCGGAAAATTGTTTGGAATGCAAAGAAAAACCCACAAATAACATCAGCTGAAATACAGGACTCATTGAAAACTAGCGGTGTGGCTGCTTCAAGATGCACAATAAGAGGTACTTGAAGAAAAATGGGCTGCATGGTCGAGTCGCCAGAAGAAAGCCATTACTGCGCAAATGCCACAAAGTATATCACATACAATATGCCAAACAGCACAGAGACAAGCCTCCAAACTTCTGGAACAAGGTAATTTGGAGTGATGACACCAAATTCAAACTTTTTGGCCACAAACATAAATATTACTTTTGGAGAGATGTCAACAGAGCCTATGATGAAAGGAACACCATTCCTACTGTAAAGCACGGAGGTGGATCGCTGATGATGTGGAGATGTGTGAGCTACAAAGGCACAGGAAACTTGGTCAAAGCTGAAGGAAAGATGAATGCAGCATGTTATCAGCAAATACTGGAGGCAAATTTGTTCTCATTCGCCCGAAAGCTGCGCATCGGACGTACTTGGACATTCTATCATGACAACTATCCAAAACACAAGGCCAAGTCGAACGGTCATTGGCTACAAGCGAACAAATTAAAGTTCTGGAGTGGCCATCTCAGTCCCCTGACCTCAATATCACTGAGACACTCTGGGGAGAACCCAAGCGTGCAATTCATGCAAGAAAGCCCAGGAATTCTCAGGAACTGGAGGCTTTTAGCCAAGAAGAATGGGCAGCTTAACCATCTGAGAAAATATTTAGATAGGAATCACTGCACGCGTACAAGGAAAATATGCTTCAGGTGAAAGTTTATTTATAGTGTATGGGCCTTGATCACAAAGTCGCTGTAAAATAGGAAAAATATATAAAATCAGAATTTTTTATTTGGTTTATTGTTACATCATATTTACAATATAAGTACAACTCATATATACAAGTAATTGGTTAGAAAAAATCCATGTATAACACTTTAGATTTGATTGGGAGGAACAACTCAAAGTGCGAGTAACCAAAGAGATGGAAAAGAAGCGAAAATATAGTGAGCACAACCAGGTCAAAAGAAATTCCTGTATAGGATCTCATTGTTAAGATTAGTCTATAATGCATAAACTGAAACCTAACCTTGGTTTGAATGCATCTAATGAAATGTAGATACCCGTAGAGAATGATCAATGGAATGATTATTTGCAAAATTGAACCTATGGGGAAATGAATGGTGATTATGTATGGTTAATTTGGGTTGAATGGGTAAAAATACCTTGAATACTCACTATGAATGATCCATAGAAGCACTGATACCGTGAGGGGAAGGTTGCTCAATCATATAACTGTGGTTGGATGTGAGTAAGTGCTGTCATAGTAGATCTATAGCAAGGTGCCAGTATTAGGATATTCCATAAGGAATGGTGAATGCCAGTTAAAGAACTGGACACAACCCCCCAGTGAAGAAGATGCCATAAAATACATAAAAATCATTACCTCTTGGGTTTGGTTGGAGGTCAAATCTAGGGTATACAATCCAATAAGGTGCAGTTGTGGTTAGTCAGTTGATTGATGTGTGCCAAGCTTGGAGCTGTCACTCAGAAGGGGCTAGGAATAATTAACAATAGAGTATTAATAAGGTGCTTCGAGAGGTACTTATCTTAGGCTGGTCCCAGAGGTTCACATACGTTGGTGGAACAGTGGAGGGTGTTTCCACCCAAGCTTCCATGGAGAAATAACAACTAGAAGCTGTTCAGCGCTTCTATTTACGCGTCGGCCGGTCATGTGACCGGAAATGGCATGACGCCGCTCGCGCATGTGCAGTAGACCGTTGTACCTCCGCGCATTGCAGCTGGTAACAGCGTGTGTATACACCGTTCCTATGGTGATCGCTCATTCCCAGATGCGCTCACCAGTCTAGATAGGATCACTTTCTAGGGAGCTGTGAAATTGCATGGTTCTTCCTGAGGGTGCACAGGGAGCGGGATTGAGTGAATCCAGTGTATAGACACTAGGATGAAAGCAAGGAAGCATGGAAATTAAGGCATAAAGGAATATATTCATCCATAGGGACAGCTAGTGTTCAGGGACCACCTAGATATATATTGTGGATCTAAGCACCATAATAAATGTGATGAGGCCAACAACTACTGCATGGTGTGGGCGCATACAGGTTAATATAATATTTTCATAAGTTGCCGACAGGCTGTTAGCAGAGCTCCATGTGTGTAGTTTCCGGTCATTAGACTTTTTTCTGCACGTTTTCATAAGTTGTATGTAGTAGCTATTCATAAGGGACTGAGTGCTTTATATGTGAGTTATGTCAGTTTTGTGAACTATGGAGTCAAATGAATAGCTAGAACAGTAAAACAATGGAAAATGGAACTTAAAATAGGAAAAATGTCAACAACATACCGTAAATCAAATTAAAACAAGTAGGAGTCCAAACCAGCAAAAAATAAAAAATGAGTAAGGTTAAATGGGGAAATTAAACTTATAATGTGGCCATATAACTCTAATTTGTTAATCATCATCTTACCCAGGAGGTGCTAGTACAGGCATGACTGAATTTTCTAAATATTAGGTGACCTAGGAGAAAGTTATACACATTAGTTTAGCCAATCAATTTCGCGGTTGAGAACCCTAGGTGTTAGAGTATCTAGTGTGTAGATTCAGTATGATTCTCGCTGTTTTAATAACTGAATATGATTACCACCTTATCTAGGCTTATGGACCTTCTCCAGTATCTGGAACCTGAGTTGGGACACATTGTGTCTAGCTTCTTTGAAGTGGGCTGGTAGGGGTAACCAGGTTTTTTCGCACCTGATGGTGGACTTGTGACTGTCACGAATGGCTTGTGTGGTTTCGCCTACATATAATAGTCCACATGGGCATTTTATCACTTAGTTTCGCAGGTAACGAAGTCCTTGATGGGGTATGATTTGACTGAACGAGGGTGAACTTCCTCATTGCCCTTAATGACATTGGAACAAGACATGCAGCTCAGACATGGGAATGTACCTGTCCGTTTGTGTCCAGATAGTCTGTGTTGGGTTCGGTCTGGTTGATCCTAGAGCCGTCTCATGCACATAATGGGAGGCGTTTTGAACACGTCAATATTAGGATATGACTTCGTAAATAATGGCCAGTGTTGTCAGATCAGGTTGTGGACTCTTTGTATGGACGGGTGGTGGTAGTGTACAAATGGGAGTCTGGCTGGTTTGTTAATGTTTACAGTTGGGCAGTTGGTTTCAGTTGTAGCTCTATGTAATTCACTACTCAGTAGTTCCTTGGGTAGTTGCGGCAACTGAATTTGTTTGCCATCTCATTTAATCTAGTCTCTCTAGTCTGGGGGTTTGAGACTATTCTAGTGACCCTTTTAAATTGGGACATTGGTAAACTGTTTTTAGTGGATTTTGGGTGACAACTCTCATATGAGAGTAAGCTATTGCAATCTGTCGGTTTGGTATAGATAGCTGTTGTAAGGAGTCCATGGTGGTTTTTGAGTACTTTGGAATCAAGGAATGGGATGGCATTGGTGTCATGGGAGAGAGTGAATTTGAGTTCAGGTCTGACTTGGTTCATGGCGTTATAGAAGTCAAGTAAGCTCTGTTCATCTCATTGCCACATGCAGAAAATGTCATCTATGTATCTGACCCAAACTAGTGCATTTTTTTGGAATATGGGGTTAGGATAGACATATTCCCATTCAAAACGATCCATGTAAAGATTGGCGTAAGCAGGCACTACATTAGATCCCATAGCTGTACCACAGATTTGAATATAGAACTCGTCCTCAAATAGAAGTTCTCACGTAATACGATGTTAATAAATCAATACAGAGTTCTTGGGTTTTGGTATCGACCCTGGCTTCTTGTAGGGTGAGTGAGACTGCCTCTATGCCTTTATTGTGGTCTATTGATGTATATAAACTATTGACGTCCCATGTGTTTAAAATGCTGTTACTGGGGATGGTTCCAATGTCCTTCAATTTTTGTAGGAAGGCGCCTGTGTCTAGAATGAAGGATTTGGTTCTGTGGGTGTATGGGATCAGTAGTTTTTCCAAAAAGACTGATAGAGGGTTTAGTATGGAGTCGGTAGAAGCAACTATTGGTAGTCTTGGAGGTTTATGTAGATTTTTATGTATCTTTGGTAAGATGTAGATAACCGGAGTGATGGGATGGTGGTTCGTCAGGAATGTCCTAATTTTGTCGTCAATGGTTTTGTTCTGTATATTTTGGTCAAAGTACTGTACATTTTTCTGCGTATGGAGGCAGTAGGATCCGTCTGTATTCTTTTATATGTAGTGGTATCGGATAGTTATCTCCTGATCTCATGAGTGTACAGTGTCTTATTCATGACCACAATTGCCCCTCCTTTATCCGCTGGCTTGATAATTATGTTTTTATTTTCCTTGAGGGAGGTAATTGCTTGTTTCTCAGGGGGTGTGAGATTCTGGCAGACAGGGAGAAGGCCAATTCGTTGGTCATGAATAACCTGTTTCACATCTCTGTCAATAAGGTCAATGAATGCCTCAACTGCGTGATTAGTTTTGGGAGGTATGAATGTACTTGGATTCCTAAGGCCCAATGTATCTAAAGTTAGTGAGTGGCGCAGGCTGCGATCTGGTAAGGTGCCTAGTGTGGTCCCCCTGGGTAAGGGGTTGTTCTCAAAGTGTACCTTCAACCTAAAGTTACGGTAGAATTACTGGAGATCCTTCTCTAATTGGAAGGAGTCCCATAGCGGAGTGGTGCAGAATGATAACCCTTTGTTAAGTACCTTGAGTTCAAGATGGCAAAGGGAGTAATATGAAATGTTGACTACTACGTTTGGACTCCTACCTGTGATCTTAAGATCATCTGACGATCTGGTTCTCATGTTCCTGGATCTCTGGGTAGGAGTGCGACTGGGCCTAAAAAAAACAGGCCTGGGGGCAGCTGCACCTCCAGTGTCACTTCCGGGTCCTGGCGAGGAACCCCTGGCAGGCGAACCTCCTGATGGTGTATTTCCACCCACTGGACGGCGGGGTTTTGGTCGGGGTCGTCTGGGTGCTGGCTCCTCCCATCTATAGACTTTATTTGCTAAGTAGTCTTCCGTGTCACGTTGGCTAAACTAATGTATATAACTTTCTCCTAGGTCACCTAATAATTAGAAAATTCAGTCATACCTGTACTAGCACCTCCTGGGTAAGATGATGATTAACAAATTAGAGTTATATGGCCACATTATAAGTCTCATTTCCCCGTTTAACCTTACTCATTTTCTTATTATTTGTTGGTTTGGACTCCTACTTGTTTTAATTTGATTTATGTTGTTGACATTTTTCCTATTTTAAGTTCCATTTTCCATTGTTTTACTGTTCTAGCTATTCATTTGACTCCATAGTTCACAAAACTGACATAACTCTCATATAAAGTACTCAGTCCCTTATGAATAGCTACTACATACTATATACTATATATGAAAACATTATATTAACCTGTATGCGCCCACACCATGCAGTAGTTGTTGGCCTCATCACATTTATTATTAATAATAATAATAATAATAAAGCTTTATTTATATAGCGCCAATATATTCCGCAGCGCTTTACAATGTAGAGTACAGAAAATATACAGTAAGTAGAGTAGAGAACAAATAAAGTACAATAATTGGATACAAAACAATAGGCATAGAATCAATGTAAAAAAAATACAATAAAGCAAGAAATGAAGGTGACCCTGCTCAAAAGAGCTTACAATCTACAACGGGATAGGGGTTGCACAAGGTACGGGGGATTATTGCACTGATGGTCCGGGCATCTTGAGGAAATGGGGCATAGGACTAAGCTTACATGGATGGTCATTATACAGTCTGTAGACCTTTTTGGTTTGGTGGAGTTTGTAGAAGAGTAATGTCCAGAGGGATAGCCCATTCACTGTCTACTGTACAATGGACTTCTATTAGGGACCATGATAGGCCACCTTAAAAAGATGCGTTTTTAGGGATCGTCTGAAGCCATGCAAGTTGTGGATAGTCCTGATTTCTTGGGGTAAAGCATTCCAGAGTTTTGGTGCAGCTCTGGAGAAGTCTTGGAGCCAGGAGTGGGAGGATCGGATTAGTACGGATGTTAGTCGAAGGTCATTTGAGGAACGTAGAGAGCGGGTGGGGTGATAGATAGAGATGAGGGAGGAGAGGTAGGGGGGTGCTGCACTGTGAAGAGCTTTGTGGGTGAGAACAAGCAATTTGAATTTGATCCTGTAGTATACGGGCAGCCAGTGCAATGACTGGCACAGAGCAGAGGCATCTGAGTAATGATTGGCCAGATGGGTGATCCTGGCTGCTGCATTAAGGATGGACTGGAGAGGAGAAAGTCTGGTGAGGGGGAGGCCGCTTAATAGAGAATTGCAATAGTCAAGGCGGGAATGGATTAGGGCCACGGTGAGGGTTTTTGTTGTTTCCAGGGTGAGAAAGGTGCGGACTCTAGTGATATTCTTCAGGTGTAAGCGACAGGAGCGGACGAGACATTGTGTGTGGGAGGAGAAGGAGAGATCGGTGTCAAACATAACACTCAGACGAGCCTGCTGCCTAGGCGTTATCGTGGTGCCGCAAACTGAGAAAGAGATGTCCGATTTAGGGAGGTTAGTGGATGGGGGGAGCAGAAGAAGTTCAGTTTTGGAAAGGTTTAGTTTCAAATAGAGAGTGGACATGATATTGGAAACTGCAGCTAGACAGTCATTGGTGTTCTTTAAAACCGCAGGGGTAAGGTCAGGGGCTGAAGTGTATAGTTGTGTGTCATCAGCATAAAGATGGTACTGAAAGCCAAATCTGCTGATGGTCTGTCCAATCGGGGCCGTGTAGAGAGAGAAGAGGAGAGGGCCAAGGACTGAACCCTGAGGGACCCCAATAGTGAGGGGAAGAGGAGAGGAAGTGGAGCCAGAGAATGATACACTGAAAGAGCGGTCAGAAAGATAGGAGGAGAGCCAGGAGAGAGCAGTGTCCTTTATGCCAATGGAATGCAGCATAGAGAGTAGGAGCTGATGGTCGACAGTGTCAAAAGCTGCAGAGAGATCAAGGAGAATAAGCAGAGAGTGGTTACCATTACGTTTTGCTGTCAGAAGGTCATTGGTCACTTTGATGAGGGCGGTTTATGTAGAGTGAAGGGGGCGGAAACCAGACTGTAATGGATCTAGAAGAGAGTGAGCGGAGAGGTAACGGGTGAGGCTGGAATAGACCAGGCACTCCAAGAGTTTAGAGATGAAGGGGAGATTGGAGATTGGTCTGTAGTTATTTGTGCAGGTTGGGTCGAGAGTAGTTTTCTTTAATAATGGAGTAATGATCGAGTGCTTGAAGGAGGAGGGGAAGATGCCAGAAGGGAGGGAGAGATTGAAGATTTTGGTTAGATGAGGGGTGACGACTGGAGAGAGGGACTGGAGCAGGTGTGAGGGAATGGGGTCAGTAGTGCATGTGGTGGGACGAGAGGAAGAAAGGAGCCTGGAGACTTCTTCTTCTGTGACTGGGTCGAATGTGGAGAGTGAGCCGGAGATGTGGGGAAGAATGGGGGTGGCAGCGCTTGGAGGCTGAGAGCTGATTTCCTGGCGGATGTTGTCTATTTTCTCCATGAAGTAGGAAGCCAATTCATCAGCACAGAGGTCAGTGATGGGGGCCTGCACTTTAGGACTGAGGAGAGAGTGAAAGGTGTCAAAGAGTTTTTTTGGATTGTTGGATAGTGAGGAGACCAGGGTGGTGAAGTAGGTCTGTTTAGCAAGGTGAAGGGCAGAGTTGTAGGTTTTTAGCATGAATTTATAGTGGATAAAGTCTCCTGGTGAGCGAGTTTTCCTCCATAGACGTTCAGCACTCCTAGAGCATCGCTGGAGGAATCGAGTTTGTGGTGTGAGCCAGGGCTGCTTTGTTCTCTGTTTGGAGGTTCTGAGGGTGAGGGGCGCTACTTGGTCCAGGGAGCTTCTGAGAGAGTCATTGTAGTGATTTACTGCCTGATCTGGACAGGAGATTGAAGAGATTGGGGACAGAGATGAGATGAGGGAGTCTGTGAGTGCTTGAGGGTTAATGGCCTGTAGATTTCTGGATGTGTGATAGGTAGGATTGGGCTGTGTTGGCCGAGGGTTAGTGAGTGAGAAGGAGAGAATGTTGTGGTCAGAGAGTAGAGGTGAGTTATCCAAGGGGGAGGATGAGCAGAGCCGGGTAAAGACCAGGTCAAGGATGTTACCGTTTTCGTGCGTCTCAGAGGTTGAGAGCTGTGATAGTTAGAAATAGGAGCTGGAATGCAGATGGGGAGATGGGGCTGTTTATGGGAATGTTAAAGTCTCCCAGAATAAGGGTTGGTAAATCTGAGGACATGAAATGCGGGAGCCAAACGGAGAAATGGTCGAGGAACTGGGTGGGTGACCCTGGGGGGCGGTATAGCACTGCTACTTTGAGGTGGAGGGGATGGAATAGCCTAATGGTATGGACCTCAAAAGAAGGGAATGAGAGTGATGGGGCTGGAGGAATGACCTGGAAAGTACATTGTGGGGACAGGAGGAGGCCAACTCCACCGCCACGTCTGTTCCCAGGTCTAGGGGAGTGAGAGAAGTGTAGGCCGCCGTGAGAAATAGCAGCCGGGGAAGCAGTGTCTGAATCCTGGATCCAGGTTTCTGTGAGGGCCAGCAGGTTTAGAGAGTTGGTAAGGAAGTAATTGTGAATGAAAGGAAGTTTGTTGCATGCAGATCGTGGATTCCAGACAGTGCAGCTAAAAGAGGGGGATGAAGGGGTTTCTTTGTGTGGTGGGAGAGGAGTTGAGGTTGGAGGGCGGACCAGGGTTGGGGGAGATATCACCTGAGAGGAGCAGCAGCAAAAAGAGGAAGAGCAGATAGTTTGTAGATTTTGGACTTGGTTTATTATGACAAATGTTTAGAATATGGTGGGCTGAGAATCTTCAGTAAACTGAAGATGGCTTGGGTGCTGTACATAGAGTAGGGCAGGAGAGAGGGGCTGATGTGGATGAGTGGTGCTGGAGGGGGGATGGGGTGATACAAGTTGGTGGTGATGGCACGTAGAAACACAAACAGTGAAGTTAAAGACATGGCAATGATTAGTAGAGGATAGAGTAATAGACATTGTTTGAATGGCTATCTGACAGTACCTTCCAGTCTATCCCAGTCAATTCCGGTCCATTATTATGGTGCTTAGATCCACAATATATATCTAGATGGTCCCTGAACACTAGCTGTCCCTATGGATGAATATATTCCTTTATGCCTTAATTTCCATGCTTCCTTGCTTTCATCCCAGTGTCTATACACTGGATTCACTCAATCCCGCTTCCTGTGCACCCTCAGGAAGAACCACGCAATTACACAGCTCCCTAGAACAGTGATCCGCTCCTATCTAGACTGGTGAGCGCATCTGGGCATGCGCGATCACCATAGGAACGGTGTATACACATGCTGTTACCAGCCGCAATGCGCAGAGGTACAGCGGTCTACTGCGCATGCGCGAGCAGGGTCATGCCATTTCCAGTCATATGACCGGCCGAGTGCTAAATAGAAGCGTCGGACAGTTTCTAGCTGTCATTTCTCCATGGAAGCTTGGGTGGAAACACCCTCCACTGTGCCACCAACGTATGTGAACCTCTGGGACCAGCCTAAGATAAGTACCTCTCTAAGCACCTTATTAATACTCTATTGTTAATTATTCCTACCACCTTCTGAGCGACAGCTCCAGGCTTGGCACACATCAATCAACTGACTAACCACAACTGACTAACCACAAACCTTATTGGATTGTATACCCTAGATTTGACCTCCAACCTAAACAAAAGGAGTAATGATTTTTATGTATTTTATGGCATCTTCTTCACTGGGGGTTGTGTCCAGTTCTTTAACTGGCATTCACCATTCCTTCTGGAATATCCTAATACTGGCACCTTGCTATAATAGATCTACCATAACAACACTTACTCACATCCAACCACAGTTATTATATGATTGAGCAACCTTCCCCTCACGGTATCAGTGCTTCTATGGATCATTCATAGTGAGTATTCAAGGTATTTTTACCCATTCAACCCAAATTAACCCTACATAATCACCATTCATTCACCCATAGGTTCAATTTTGCAAATAATCATTCCATTGATCATTCTCTATGGGTATCTACATTTTATTAGATGCATTCAAACCAAGTTTAGGTTTGTTTTATACATTATAGACTAATCTTAACAATGAGATCCTATACAGGAATTTCTTTTGACCTGGTTGTGCTCACTATATTTTCGCTTCTTTTCCATCTCTTTAGTTACTCGCACTTTGAGTTGTTCCTCCCAATCAAATCTAAGGTGTTATACATGGATTTTTTCTAACCATTTACTTGTATATATGAGTTGTACTTATATTGTAAATATGATGTAACAATAACCCAAATAAAAAATTCTAATTTTATATATTTTTCTTATTTTACAGCGACTTTGTGATCAAGGCCCATATTGGGCCGAAACATCATATTATTGTCGCATTGAACGGACACTATAAATAAACTTCACCTAAAGCATATTTTCCTTGTATGTGTGCAGTGATTCATATCTACATACACTTTGGAACCTTTGGCTCCTTTCACTGGCACCGTTACCCTCACTAAACCTAGTGCTAGCCATTATTTCTTTATTCATCTGAGAAAATAAACAGCATCATCCACAACTGCCACAAAAGACTTCAAGCTGTCATTGATGTTAGAGGGGGCAATACATGGTATTAAGAACTGGGGTATGTGAACTGTTGATCAGGGTAATTTGGATGTTTTTGGTTGTCATTGTAAAAAATGTTTATACCGTGTTAGCCAGTAGATAGGAAAATAATAGAATCTCAGAGTCCTCAGTGGTTGATACCTTTTAAAGGCTAACTAAAAAGATGGTAAGCAAAGCAAGCTTTCAGGACACTATGGCCTCTTCATCAGACTAATAATGAGACAAATTCTGAAGACTTTAAGGCTGGCTTGAATGCTGTTATAGATGAAATTGCTGCTATAAATGGTGGAGTAACGATGATAATGTCTGGACTCCGGAGATTCATCATTACAGTACTGGCGGTGGAATGCTGCATCCCGTGACAGTCCGATAGATCTGTACTCTGTAGATTCATCATTACGGCGGTGCCTTTGTGATGCTGTATCCCGTGACAGTCTGATAGATCTGGTAAAGAATATTTATACCGTGTTAGCCAGTAGATAGAAAATTATATTGCAATCTGAGAGTCCTCAGTGGTTGATACCTTTTAATAGCTAACTGAAAAGATGGTAAACATAGCAAGCTGTGTCCCCTTCGTCAGGCTGGTAATACACAAATTCTGAAGACACATACATATATACATAAGCAATTGAAAGAGAAAAAAAAAAGGGAAAACAGTGTTATATGCTCTGGTGGATATGACAGGTGCGCAAACCCACTCTGCTTTGCATCACCTGTCATAACCACCAGAGTATATAACACTGTTTTGCCTTTTTTTTCTTTTTTTCTTCTTTCCTTTTTTTTTTTTTTTAGCCATTAAAAGGTATCAACCACTAAGGACTCTCAGATTCCAATAAATTTTTCTGATAGATCTGTACTCCGTAGATTTGTCATTACGGTTGCGCCTCTGTGATGCTGCATCCTGTGACAGTCTCATTAATCTGGATTGCGGAGATTTGTTGTCACAGTGTCGGCAATGTATTAATGCATCCTTTGAGAGTGTTGTAGATCTTGACAATGGAGAATTTTCTTCATGTCGCTTGCATTGTGATACTGCATTATTTTTCAAACTTCTAGACTTTGATGTTAGAGACTCAACCAAGCGGCGTGCTCGCTTTGGTGCAGCATCTTGTGAGCATTTCATCAATCTTGACACTGGAGATTCGTATTGTCAGCACTGTTGCTGCAAAATGGCATCATGTGACAATGTAATGGGTCTGGTCTGGGGGAAGTCATGTGCAACATGCATGTGCTTCTCGTTTGAGTGCCGTTGCCTTTTCCGTTGTGCTGCTTTCCTTTCCATGTCATCTGCATACTTTTTGGAACGGCCCATCTTTGCATAGATTTTGAGTGATCAACCAAACATAGTATAAATTCTCACATTCCAGTTTAGCTGCCTTTTGTAATGTCCATGATGTCCTATACATGACGCTGTTTTCGGAACAAACTTATAGACACACAGACAGATTGGATAGGGCTTTTATATAGTAAATAAGGGTATGTACTGCATAAAAATGAAATGTTTCAGACATCTTTCACATGTTCATGTTGAAATACATACGGGAAAAATCAGAACCGGTGTCATCAGTGCTTTGCATCATTATGTTATCAGTATATACTGCGTGTATTTGTTTTTTTTTTATAATTCTTTAACAAAAGTATGAAGAAATAGATACATAAATGTCAATTGAGTACAGGTAAGAGTGATTATCTGAGTGTATTAAGTTATACAATTCAGTTACTCCAACCTTATAATAACTTATGTAAATGACACTAAAATATATAGTATAATCAATATTTTTACAACACAACTGTAATCGTGTATCCGTTTTTACCATCAGTGTGTTATCGATGTTTTTCCAGTATGGCTAAAGAAAGAGAAAAAATTACAAAGTTTCTGCTATTCATAAACACAGATGGCACACAAATGCTATCCATGTGCCATATGTGAATTTCACGGACCCATAGACTTGTATTGGCCATTGTCAGCCATGCTGCTGAAAAAACATACAGGTGATCCCCCCCATAGGTTATATTGGTATGTGTGGGATCCGCAAAAAAACGGATGAAGTACATTCTAGAATCATGTAGTATAGTAAAAAGGCGTGCACACTGAGGCTTATTTCAGGGGTGAGAGGTGCCAACTGGGAGGTCTGGTAGATCCACAACGTAGAGTATAGAAAATGACAATTGCACACTCTCGTTTTTTTTTCTTGCAAAAAAAGAGTTTCTTTATTTTTATAGCAACAGGAACCAACGTTTCGGTCCAAACTAGGACCTTGATCACGGTAGTTGCCTCTGTATTATGCTTTCCTTCACACATAGGGGCACCGCCACCCACACTGGTATTTTTCAGTTTTCCTGTAAGCTATAGTAAACCAAGGATCCTTGGATCCTGGTTGAGGGATGCCTTATTTCATTATGGTGTGTTCTTCCGTCCTGGCATGTGAAAAATCACACGCCCAGGACGGAGGAACACACCATAATGAAATAAGGCATCCCTCAACCAGGATCCAAGGATCCCTTGGTTTACTATAGCTTACAGGAAAACTGAAAAATACCAGTGTGGTGGCGGTGCCCCCATGTGTGAAGGAAAGCATAATACAGAGGCAACTACCGTGATCAAGGTCCTAGGTTTGGACCGAAACGTTGATTCCCTGTTGCTATAAAAATAAAGAAACACTTTTTTTGCAAGAAAAAATACGAGAGTGTGCAATTGTCATTTTCTACATTCTAGAATCATGGACATATGAAGGGGCCTCAGATGGATTTGTTCTATACAACTTACAGCTAATGGAAAATAAGTCAAAGTAAGTCTTACTTATGATATTACTAACAGCTCGATAATGTATATAGCTTTGCACGTGTGCACGTTCCCAATATCAAAACACCAGCCACTGTTTTTTGAAGCCTTGTTACTTCTGCGGATTTTATGTAGCAATCTAAGGTAAACAGGTTGAAATGGCTCAAACCATACAGCGTGACTTGTCTCTGCAGGTTCCAGTCCTCTGTCACAAGATTATAAACCCCTTTTTGAGATCTTGTTGGGGCACATCTCTGGATTTCATTCCAGAATCTTTTTTTAAGATTCTAATAAAAGGAAATCTCCTCTTCAAGAATTGATCTCCTCTCTGTAAGCATCCTTTTAAGATAAACCTTGACAAAGGCCATAATATTGGTCTATTTTTCATGTTCATCAACTGGACATCTATTAGTATGGCCATTTGTTCTAATATTTCACCATTCTTCATGTCCCAAAGTTTTTATACTTTTTAGGTTAAAATTGGCCACCACAACTCATGGGCCACTGCTGTGTGATTGCCCCCCAGGCCAAAATTTGCCTGCCAGCCCCTGACCATGGGACCACAAAGCCATAATACATTTCAGAAAGGAGACATGTTCTGTCTCATAGGGTTAAAGTGCTTTGGCGTGAAAAATACAAATCAATTGAAAAATAACAGTGAAAGACCTTATGAAGATTGTGGAGGACACAAGTACAAAAGTATTGTTATCATCAGTGAAACTTTTCTTACACTGACGTGACCTTAAAGTCCTATTGGCAAGGATAAAGCCACTACTCCAAAACTGCACACAAAAAAGCAAGGTAATGACATGTTTACACAATGTGGGTTTTTCTTTGCTACAATTATTTGAAAATACTGTTAAAACCAGGCACGTTTAATGCATTTTTGGAAAATTGCATCAGCATCACTTTGGGTGAACATGTCCTTACATTTTGCACTGGGACCAAGATAAGTTTGCACAGGTTACACACTGAGACCAAGATCTTACTTTTGGACAAGTGTGCTCTGGCCTCATGAAACAAAAATGGAAGTGTTCAGTGTCCTAGTTCTCAGGATCAGTGGGGTTCCAGTGGTCAGACCCGCAGCGATCAGGATATTATCCCCTGTGTTATGAATAGGGGATAACGTTCAAACTTGGTACAACCACTATAAGGCAGTCAGGTATGAACAGCCTACCAAATATTGCAAGGGACCACTTGATGGCAGTATATGAACACACAGCTACAAATCCAGTTCCGATGAAGGAACTCTATTGGAATATGTTAGCATTAACCGAGCCAGCTTTTTCACTGTTTCTCATCAATCATGAAGTGTTTATCCCAGGATATTAAATATAGAATACAATGGTGCCCTTGCACTAAAGCTTTTGTCAGAAAACTTTCATAAAAAACTTTGAAAAGTGTTGTACATTTTGCATGATTTGGGATTGTGCAAAAAGGATGCCAATTTTGGTGTTTTCAATCCAGTTTCGTTAATATGGGCAAACCTGGGACAGGGGTAATGCTACAGCTCGTCTAATTCATGACGACCTGTAGTGTTCCTTACCCGACTGGAGGAAGATTTGTAGGAAGGTGTTCGGAGGCACTGTCCACTTGTCAAATGCTCCTGATTTATGGAGAGTTGTGTCTCTTAATGAATCATAAGCGTCAAACTCCACTATACCCTCTCATCAAGACCAGCATGAATATGGAGCCTAGATGTATACATAACAGTACAATTCATGTAAGGAAATCTTTGCGTAGTAGATTGAGGTTAGTTTTTTGTCAAATACAGTATGTTATTACGTAGCTCCACTGAAATCATAGCAAAGCCATATATGTAACCTGTGCAGTAGCAGGGGGCTCTACAATCAAGGAGGTCAATACTGCTATGATGTTTTCTATATTATTTTAGATCACATGTAAGAACCTAAATGTATTCCCATACATGTCATACCAGTGAGAGTTCTTATGGAGAGACATGAATGTGGCCAACGTTTAGCATCAAATCAGGATCTGGTACACAAGGGGCCCATTTTAAGTTGTTCCCAGATGTGTCATTTTGAAAAGTTCCTTTAAGTATTCATAAGGATTCATCCTCACTTTTTTACTTTTTCAACTTCTTTGACCCTACGAATCCGGATAATAAAACAGATGAAGTTTTGGTTTTGCACTGTATCCCTTCAACTGTTTTTGTGTCTAGAGCTCTCCTCACCAGCTTCAAATGCAGGAAATTGCATGGAGGAGTGTATAGAGTTGAAGTGCATGGAGGTGTATTGCGCAGGAAAAGATAGGCCATGTGTACCCACGTTGAGCGTTTGGTATTTTACCTCTGTATTTGTAAGACAAAACCAGGAGTGGACAAAAAATACAGAAGTGGTGATGTGTTTCTATTATACTTTTCCTCTGATTGTTCCACTCCTGATATTGGCTACAAACACTAAGGTAAAAAAAAATCAGCAAACACTCAATGTGTGCACATGGCCTTAAACTTTAAAGACTTAAAGTAACGATGCGAAATCAGCGCTTACTCACCATTAGTGTTAGGATCTCCCAGATGTCCGACCCCCACCAATTAAAAAGTAAAGTTTTCTCCTACCAATATCCCATCACATTATAAAATGGGAATACCTCTTTAACCTAAGTTTACCTAAGAATAAAAGGTGAAAATAGACATAAGCCACATATATAGACACTTACACACTACATTTATCAATATGATCCCAAGTTTTTAACTGAAATGTTTGTAGCCACTGTCATTTTTTTAAACACTTGGTCTGGTGGTGTAGTAAGGGCTACACGCTTTGACACATTATCATTTGCTGATCATATGGATTTACAAGCTGAAGAGTCATAAAGCCATTAATAAACATGATGAAACATACGATACATGATATAATAAGAAATGACCCCTGTGGACTGTCCTTCAGTGACTGGCAATGACAACTTATATTCTAGTTCTACAATATATACTGTGAAGAAAATGAGAAATGGCTGTTTGCATTGCACGGTAAAGCGTCACTGCAGCCCTCAGGATGGTGCTTTGTCATATTCCATCTACAGCAGAGACCTCACACTAGTAATATTAACATTTCCAGGGCAACCAGAAATCTAAGACTGATTATTAGGTGCAGCCTAAACGCCTCTAATTTTGTAGCCATTTTCCCTGCACTGTGAAGTAAAGCGGAGAATATCGATGTATAGCTGTCCAGCATGGCCTTGTGCAATAATTGCCGCGGTAAATGTCATTATGACAAATACTGCAGTAAAAATGCAGGACAGACATTGTGAAAGAAAATACCGCAACACATCTACAGTGAAAATAGGTAGCAAGATTATGGCCTTTATCTTATTGTCAGCTGCAAAATATTAGAAATTGTCCTGTCATGTTCCACAACATGAAGGGCAGTATTGCTGTAAACGTTACCCCTTTACCCCAGAGCAGGGTTTGCACCTTAATGACCAGACCATTTTTTGCAATTCTGACCAATGTCACTTTATGAGGTTCTAACTCTGGAACGCTTCAACGGATCCCAGTGATTCTGAGAGTGTTTTTTCGTGACATATTGGACTTCATCAAAGTGGTAAATTTAGGACGATATTTTTTGCATTTATTTGTGAAAAAAAATGGAAATTTCGCAAAAATACTGAAAATATAGTAATTTTTAATCTTTTAATTATTCTGTTAAACCAGAGAGTTATATCACATAAAATAGTTAATAAATAACATTTCCCACATGTCTACTTTACATCAGCACAATTTTGTAAACATATTTTTTTTGGTTAGGAAGTTAGAAGGGTTCAAAGTCTATCAGCAATTTCTCATATTTCCATCACAATTTACAAATCCCATTTTTTCGGAACCACAACACATTTGATGTGACTGAGGGGCCTATATGACAGAAAACCCCCAACAGTGACACCCTTCTAAAAACCGCACCCCTCATACTGCTCAAAACCACATCCAAAAATAGTATTAACCCTTCAGGTGCTTCACAGGAACTAAAACAATGTGGAAGGAAAAAATGAATTTACTTTTTCCTCAAAAATAGTACTTTAGCACTAAACTTTGCTTTTTCACAAGGGTAACAGGAGGCCGTAGACCCCAAACTTTGTTGTAAACTTTCTCCTTAGTATGCCGATACCTCATATGTGGTGGAAAACTACTGTTTGGGTGCACAGCAAGGCTCGGAAGGCCATTTGACTTTTCAAGCTGAAAATTGGCTGGAATCATTGGTGGATGCCATGTCGCATTTGGAGAGCTCCTGATGTGCCTAAACAGTGGAAACATCGCACAAGTGACTACATTTTGGAAACTAGACCCCTCAAGGAACATTTCTAAATGTTGGGTGAGCACCTTGAAGCTCCCAGGTGCTTCACAATTTGGCTATTAAAATTTAAAAAATATATATATTTTCTCCACAAAAATGTTCTTTCAGCTGAATTTTTTTAAAATTTTCTCAAGGGTAAGAGAAGAAAATGGACCCCATAAATTGTTGTGCAATTTCTCCTGAGTACCCAGATACTACATGTAGAGTGAAAACTAGTGTTTGGGTGCACGGCAGGGCTCAGAAGGGAGGGTGCGTCATTTATAAGTGGAAAAGTGTCTGGAATCAATAGTGGATGCCATGTTGCATTTGGAGAGCCCTTGTTGTGCCTAAACAGTTGAAACCCACCACAGATGACCCCATTTTGGAAACTAGACCCCTCAAGGAACTCATGTAGATGTGTGGTGAGCACCTTAAACCCTCAGGTGCTTAACAGAAATTTAGAAAGTTGAGCCGTAAAAATAAAAAAAATACACATTTTCTGCACAAAAATGTTCTTTGAGCTTAATTTTTTTATTTTATACTAGGGGTACAGGATAAAATGGACTGTATAATTTGTTGTGCAATTTCTCCTAAATCCACAGATACCCCATACATGGCAGAAAAACACTCTTTAGGCATAACAACAGGGTTCGGAAGTGAAGGAATGCCATTCAAATTTAAAATTGGCTGGATTTATTAGCGGACACCATGTCTCATTTGGATAACCCCTGATGTGCCAAACAATGAAGCTCCTCCACAAGTGACCCCATTTTGGAAACTAGACCCCTCAAGCAATGTATCTAGATGCATGGTGAGCACCTTTAACCCCTAAGTGCTTCACAGAATTTTAGAATGTTGAGCTGTCAAAATAAAAAAAAATCAAATTTTCTTCACAGAAATGTTCTTTGATCTTAATTTTGTTTATTTTCACTAGGGTAACAGGAGAAAATGTACCATACAATTTGTTGTGCAACATCTTTTGAGTACAGTGAAACCTCTTATATGGCAGAAAACCCTTGATTGAGCGAACAGCAGGGCTCGGAAGAAGAGCCACCATTCAAGATCAAAATTGGCTGGAATCATTAGTGGACACCATGTCCATCTATGGAGAGCCCCTGATGTGCCTAAACACAAACCGGAAACTCCCCACATTTGACCCCATTTTTCAAAACTAGACCCCTCAAGGAATTTATCTAGATGTGTGGTGAGCACCTTGAACCCCCAGGTGCTTCACAAAATTTTAGAACGTTGAGGTTTGAAAAGAAAAAAAATCTAATTTTTCCCACAGAAATGTTTAAGCCCCAAATTTTGTATGTTCACAAGGGCAACAGGAGAAAATGCACCATACAATTAGCTGTGCAACATCTCTTGAATACATTGAAACCTAATATGTGATTGAAAACTTCTTTTGAGACACAGTGCAAAGCTCAGAAGGGAAGGAGCACCATATTGGATTTCCGCTTTAAAGAGGACCTGTCACACCCCTGGTGCTATGCTAACTAAATGCAGCACTGAATGCAGCGTGTCTGCTGCATTCAGGGAAGGGGTCCCCCCTCATGTCTCTAGCCCCCTGTAAACTGTGAGCTTAGGATTCCGGAAGGATTTACTCAGTAATGAGTCATTGCTGTTGCTGGTGTCCTCCCCACCTCCAGCCCTCAGAGATGACCCATACAAGAGGCTGAACAAGAGAGGGCTGGATGCGGGGAGGACACCAGCAACAGCGATGACTCATTAATGAGTAAGTCCCTCCGAACTCGTTATCTGTACATTTTATAAAGTATTTTTAACACCTTACAGGTAAGCTAGAAACATGGGGGACCCCCTTCCCTGAATGCAGTAGACACACTGCATTCAGTTAGCATAGCACCAGGGGGGTGACAGGTCCTCTTTAACTGATTAACTGAAATAGTATGAGGGTGTCATGTCCATTAACAGGTGACGCACCTTCGTGGGGACTTGTGCTTTTGTGGGTTGAGTTGAATGCTATTTTGTGGCGATTTGGGTGCAGAACATTTTGGATCAGTTCAAATTTATCCTGTGCTCTATGCTGAGCACTTACATTCGGATTTCCAGCTACATCTCGAAAATACATGATCCAGGTAAAGCCCCCAATGGATCTATTCACTAATGAGGCAGCAGAGTTACTCTGGACTCTGTTTGGCCTCTGTTCAGTGGTGTCCTTCTTTTCAAAAGTGCACAAAACAGTGGTTGACTGCACTTTTGCACATGCCTAAAAAGACGCATAAAAGCATGGACAATGCAGGATCACATGTCAGATGGGAGTTCAAAGTGACTCCGTCTGCCTCATTACAGTAAATCCTCCTTTGATAATTGTATCTTAATCACGTATTTCAGAGATGTACACTACCGTTAAAAAGTTTGGGGTCACCCAGAGAAGTTTGTGTTTTCCATGAAAACTTCTATCAGGTATTTTGTATACAGCACCGATTTTGAACACTTATACCACCAATGTTATTTGGATATTGTACATTTAGTAAAAACCATGGTGACAGCGGTCTGCTACTAGGAATGCTTCCCCTCACTCCATTAATAATTTTTTGTTAACTGAACAATTGAATACAAGAGATTTATTATGCCCATATAGTGCACAGTTATAATGTGTGACTGATACCAGAGGCAGGTGTTATACATGTATGGAGACCAGGATATGCCATAGCTCTGGGAGAAATATCCATCAGTGATGATGGATTTAATTTTTATAATGGACTTTTATTTCATTTACTTTCATTATAGACAAAGGGCCACATCAGGTCCACAAGTGATACCAATATATGGGATAAATAACCCAGGACTATTATGGTGTATCAGTTATCCTGACCTTCCAGGTAATTGCCATAATGGTATTGCTGTTCTCCCAGAACTTGACATGACTCTAGTAATAATGATGACTTTATATCAGCCCTCTTTATTGTATGATAACACATTTGTTTTTAAAATTTTTAGGGTGCACCAGATACCCTATGAATGTAAGGGGATATAAACCATTGGTGTGCATTCCCAAGTGATAACAGTTAGTTTCTTTCAGAAGTTATTTATTATAACTCCCTGTATTCATTTTCATATTAACCCCCTATCTCAACCTTCAGTCACCAGATACACTATAATAAAAATCATTGTCGTAAAAAAAAACAGAACTTATTTCTGGAAAAATTTGCTAGAGGTAAATTGCCTTTTATTTTCTTGTTTTTGTTGCATCAGAAGAAATGGAGGTGTATGGGGTTATTGGATTATATCATTTATATTGTTAATACATGTTTGACTTACATAGAGCCTAGATAAAACACTCTGACTGGGACTTATGTTTTTTGTTTCTATATTAATTTCAACTGTATGTACTCTTGATAAACCTTATATACATTGTGAGGTGCCGAGGGGAGAGGTACTGGACAGGTATGTTTCCCCTCGGTCCATTTCATATACCTCCCTGTATTGATGGTGGTGCAGTCAGCCTGTGCAAAACAGCCCAGGAAAAGCTGGGGAAGTCAGACAGATTTGTCCCAGCACACAGGTAGTTAATAAAGCCTGTCTATTTCAGGGTAATAGAAAACTGCCTGCTCCTCTCCAGACAGTCAGTCCAGGCTTTGATTCCTGACTGGACTAGCTGCTATAATCAAGGGGCTGGAAGGATTCAGTTGTCTGCTGGCCTGCTAGACTAAGGAGACGTGTGCTTTGTTTGTTATTTAGGTTTATTTTGTAGATAGGATTATAATGTTTAGTTAGTGGCCAGACGGCCTTAGACGTTTATTTTGATGTTTTGCTGGTGTAACACTAAAGGTACCTTTACACGCCGCTACAGAAGGTTAGGAACAACCGGGTGCTTTACGTGCACGAGCACGCACCAACGGTTGCAAACGGTACCCGATACCGCCTTTACACGCCGCTACAAGGTGCTCTACAGAAGGTTTAATCTATCCCTGGAGACTACCTTCTGTAGAGCACCGGCCCTCATTTACACACCTCGACAGAAGGTAATATGGGAGGACCTGGGGCAGCAGGGACAACACATAGGCGTGCCAGAATTGTGGATTACGAGACGTTCGTACGCTGATAGGACAAAGCAATAGCATCATGATTGGCCAGCCAGCGCAGGAGGCTGACTAATACATGACGCTCGAGCAATTGTGTAGTGTGACTGGTCATCTCCTTAAATATGCCGCCTATGCAGCGACAACCAATCGCAACGCAGGAGCTTCCACCAATGATCGCTGAAGGGGGGTGGTTTCCCGGAGGCTGTGTCACGCCCCAGGGAGTTATCTAAGTGGCGAAAAAACCTTACCCTACCGTATTCAGACGCCGTTACCATCGGGTTGAAATCAACCTGTTTTAGAGCACTGCTCTGAAACAGGTGCCGAAAGTGACGGGTGGCAACAAGCTACTTTACACGCTGCTACCTCGAGTTGATTTGACGGTGCAAGATACATTTGTCTCCGTAACCCGGTTGTTTTCTACCTTCTGTAGCGGCGTGTAAAGGTACCATAAGTGATAAGTGGGCACAATAAACCCTGCTGTGTGAAGCCTGCCAGTCTGCCATTGTCTACTGTGAGTCCACAGCCACTGGTTGCACCAAAAGCAAAGATCCCAGCTGAGCTATCCTGTCTGTCTCACAACATTGATATGAGTTTTTTCACCTTTTACATGTATATATTCTTTCTGTGATCAAGGTCATTGTTAGATCGATACTTCAGAAAAAAGAATATCATTGAATTATCAAATAAAAAAGTTTATTTAGCAGCAATCTCTGTCTGTGTGCCGAAGTTATTTTTGGACAATATTGACTTTTTTTCTTCTGAGCACCAGTTTGCAGTAGTAGCGGACCTTACCTCTTTAATATTGCAATGAAATCGTGGACACATTGTTCTATTTTGTTGCTGCGTAGAAATGTAATGATGTGTCCATGATTTCACTGCAACCAGCAAATTGCCAGTGAAATTGCCGAGCAATATTGCCGCGTGTGAAGGTACCTTTAGGTTACAGTTGACTTCACAATAGTTTATAAGTTCTTCTGTCCAGGACTTTACAGTTTGGATGGCATCCACCTACTTGCTCAGCAACACACTGCCGGATGGCAGGGGAGTAGTGTTATCTCCATCCCTGACTTGGGGGACAAGTGCCTGGGGTGGTATTTGGGTGGCAGATTATGAGTACTTCTTGCTGGGGGACACAAGCCGTCGGTTTCCCATGGTTGGCCCTTTCCTTACCATAATAATGCAGAAATTTACTGCAGAAATTTCTGTAACTGAAAATCTGCTCCAACAATCTGAAATGGGTTGTTTCAGTGTCCAGTACATGGCTTAATTTTGATAAATGGGTCACTTACAGATGCTTTGGTAAATTTAAAGGGAACTTATAAGAGCCTGGCCTCACAAAGGTTTTGACCTGTTCACACAATGATCTCTTAAGGTTTTAGATGAATATATAAAGGGTGCAATGACAGGGGTATTGAGTAATGAATTAAATGATAGTGGTAAAGAAATAATAAACCCAAATCAAGTGTATAAAAGTAAGATAGCTGGAAACCCTACAAGATATGGTTTGTAGACAAACGTCAAAATCTTTATTAGTACATATGTCTGGGTCAGCTGTAACAACTGGAACTCTGGTTGTTTTGAGAATGGGATACGGCGCTGCTATGAAAGACTCTGACCACAATATGATACCAAACCAACTTCTCTTTATAACTTGTGAAAAAGATAACAGGATGTTACTTCTCAATAAAACATAGGCCACAACAACCAAAAAACACAAAATGCAAATTATGCAGCCTGGTAGATCCCAAGTGGCAGCTTCACGGACAGGAGCAGGATTACCCCAAGGCAATACCACTCCGTCCCTTATCCTGTACAGGTCCAACCTGCGGTTCTACCGTGACATATGGTTCTCTCAGGAATACAATCTTACACCCCGCTCCCACACTAATTGCAACAGATTCTGGGCACCTTGTTTCCCCTTGATTTATGTTACATGACTAATCACTTGAACCAACACAATATGTACACAGTGCACTGTCCTCTTTGCGAGCACTCAGAGCGGTGACCTGACAGAATATCCTCAAACAGCAACCAACTGGACTTGTTACTCCGACGTCCGGCTACTAGATTTAAGCTGGAAACACACTATCCAACTCACATGCGAGTCTCTTGGACGAGACTCGGATCAGTCACCCTGGATTTATTATATATATCAACTGGCTCACTGACTTATATGTTTCGGTGCTAAGGAAAACAGTAATCAATATATAGAAAAAACCTTGCACACGAAAAAATGAAAAATGAATTTGCTTTATTCCAATGGCATTTATTGAGATTTCAAGCAGATGAATTGTATCATATAATCTTTTGACGTTTCGGCATTCATTCATGCCTTATTCATAAACACTGTAAAATTACAACAAAACATGACAATCATAAATACAGGTGCACACAAAATAATACAATAATTAATAATTCATCACAATATTATGCCCTTCTGGTTAAACAACAAAAAATCTCTCATCTCATATGCTAAGTGCAACAAAAGATCTTCGGTATATAAAGTAAGAGGGTCACTATACAAAGAAAAACTAAAAAAATAATAATAATAAATACAATCAAATGGATAAGTACCTTCGAAAGTAATTCTTCCACATAAGGATATGATACAGCACTTCAGTATCAGATGATAAATACCATATACATCTGTCAAGTATAAGTGACTGAATTAATAACACATACATAATCAGAAGCATCATGAGACAGCAAAAAAAAACAATAAACCTGAAATAGAGAATATAACATCCATACTCTCTCTAAATAAATGTACTTTACCACTATTTCAGCCTAGACCTTGTTAGGCAAGTGCATATAGGCTGAGTTACCATATTATTATACCAATCCCATTCACATAAATGTGTTTATGTGCTAATCATGGTGGAATAAGACACAATTTATTACAAGAAAATTTATTATAATGAATACATAAAATTTGTTCATTCCATAGGAGACTAATCACTACTAAGTCCATATTCTGTTATGTGTTGCATTTCTAGATCATAAAGACTTATAAGCACAAATACCTCAATAATCAGTTGATCTCACTCGTATCACTCAGTGGGAAATCAAAACCGGAACCCCTTTGGGGTTTTACGTGTTTATGAATAAGGCATGAATGAATGCCGAAACGTCAAAAGATTATATGATACAATTCATCTACTTGAAATCTCAATAAATGCCATTGGAATAAAGCAAATTCATTTTTCATTTTTTCGTGTGCAAGGTTTTTTCTATATATCAGTCACCCTGAATGGCCTCCCCCTGTCAGGACGGGATTGTGATGCTGCAAAAAAACACAAGCAGCAAACACTCCTGTCCAGAGAGGGGAAAAGAAGGCCAATCAGGGTGAGTGATACGAGTCTTGTCCGAGAGACTCGCATGTGAGTCGGATAGTGTGTTTCCAGCCTTAATCAGCTTCCTAGGTCGCCAGATTCTCTGATACAGGTGCAGGTGAAGATTTGGATCAGTCCCAGTAGTATTTCACTGAGCTCTCCTATGGTATTCACGTTCACCAGTGTCTCGGTATACAGGAGCTCACACAGTCTCCATCAGTCCATCTGTAATCTCAGCAACAGGAATGTTCCTTGAGATGCTGCAAATTCTATCTTACTTTCCCTAACTGACTAAACAGTCGGCAACCAGTCACACATCCAAGTTTACTCAAGGAAGCCGCTCCCTCTGGATAACACCCTCCAATATAGATCACTTCAGGCTCCCAGTCCTTCTGTCTCTCAGGCAAGTCTTCCTCTCTAAGCTGTTGCTCTGCAACCACTTTTGTTTTGCAACTTCCTGTTTTATCAGCAGCTCCCTGTGCTTTCTTATCTTGTGGCATAGTGACCTCTAGTGGCCAAACTGTTATTGTACCAGATTTCCTAAAACAGAAAACATTAACATGCTATACGGCTTCTACTGAACCAGGGTGTAATGGCAGCCAACTGTCACGGTGGTCTTTACGGTTGGCGTACAATCATCAACAGAATAATAAGGGGTTAAAGTTGTGGATGGGGGTGCAGGATCAGCCACTCTCAATAAGGAATTTCCAGACCTCAGGTGCAACAGACTAAAACTCACATTTACTGGAGCAATTTATGATGGTGGTGATATCACAGCTCTCCGTCAAGATTCAGAGTTGCTGCCTCTGATGGTGTGATGAACTCATCCATGGTTCTGGCAATGTGTGACAGCTCTCCTCACTCCCACTGGTTATGGCACTATACTACGCCTCTAAACATCTCCTCTCAGCCTGGACCTTAGCATCAACGGTACCTCAGGCTTAGAGAAAAGTAATTCAGCTTTCTTCCCACTGCTAACAACTCAGGATCACGTCAAAGCAGCTTGCTACACACACCCTCACGGATCCCTAACTGTTGTCTGGCACTGCTGAGACCACGCAGGACACTATATCCCATGCGGCTGCACAGATTTTGCTGTGTCTCAACAGCGACCACAGCAAAGACTCTGTCTGGCCTCCTTTCCCTCCAGCACCACTGAATCCAAGGAGAGAATTGTTCTTCATACAAGGGTCAGTACTTCTCCTATAGGGGCTGCTAACCACCAGACCTCACAATAGCTCTTGCACTAATCATATCTGCGTATATCATGGGCGTACCCAGGATCAAAACTAGGGAGGGGGCAAGCCATGGTCGTTCGGAACATCATATCCGGCCCGGTGCATTGTGGGGGCTGATCACGTGTTCGGCCTGGCTCCAGCGCATGTGCAGTGCGCATATTGAAGCCGGGACGAACACATGATCAACCCCCACAATGCACCGGGGGAGATATGACGTTTTGGCCAGCGCGTCAGAGTACCACAGGAGGCGGGAATTTAAAAAAAACCTGTCACTCCCTTTGGCCGTACTAACCCCTACCCACCACTTTATACATGATGTATTTGGGATTCTTGTGATCACTCTATATGCTCAGCAGTTCCCCTGTGTACCTCAAAAATGAACTTTTAATATCTCCTGAGCGGTATTATTATTATTATTATTTATTTATATAGGTTCCATGGCGCTTTACATGAGGATGAGGGAGACAAGAACAAGTACACTAAATCTAGGCGATCAGGACGTACAGGTACAGGAGGGGCAGGGACCCTGTCTACGAGGGCTCACAGTCTATGAGGGGTGGGTTAGGATACATTAGGATGGGGTATGGAAATTAGCTGAAAATGGTCCAGGAGGATCTGCTCAATCTGGTCGCCCGACTGGTTGAAATGCGCACCTCGCTCCTGTGAAAAGGCCACCGCTCCTGTGTATGCCACATTGCTCTCATGCCTGCGCAGTGGCGCAGGTCTGCGTGCTAAATGCAAGCGCATCTGTGACCGAGTCTCGTGAGCACAAAACTACATCACCAGACCCACCAGAGTTACAGAAATACATCCATATGACCTCCATTAGTGCAGAAACACTATGTCAAAAGTCTCAGTACAGAAATACATCACCAGAACCCTCATCAATGCAGAAACACAACATCAAAACCCTCCTCAGTACAGAAATACATCCATATAACCCCTGTCAATACAGAAGCACTATGTCAAAACCCACATCAATACATCACCACACCCACCAGAAGTACAGAGATACATAAATAAAACCGTCATCATTAACACAATTCATCATCACAACCACCATCAGTACTTGGTAAAACAATTGTAATGTCAGGTCACACATTTGTACTGCATGAACCTGCAACTCCTACTACATTCTTAACAATGCTAAGGGTACTGGGAGTTGTTGTTACCAGCCATCAATAGAAGCATACAGGAACCACAGTACTCATGAGAATTAGTCATTATCACAAATACTTTTTTACATCCAGGTACCTTATAGATGACGTTGTCTCCGATCGGGGTCGTCTATTTCTTTCCTTCATCTTGTCCAGGCACCTTGATGACTTTTCACATCCGCAGTTCATCTCTGCAGACGTCCATCTTCTACGGTCTTCTGCAGGACATCCCATCACAATACCCTTAAAAATAGCAGAGTTGTCAAGATTCTCCTAAGTAAAAATATCTGCCCTACACTGTGCCCCAAACTAAATAATTGCTCTTCCTCACTGTTCCCTGCACATAATATGATTTAATAGGGTACAATGGTGTGCACACCGCGTAGGTGATGAGTTGAGGTGCCAACTAACAGGATTTCTTCAATCCCAGTAAATGCAAATATGGATACAAAGTTGCACACTCCTTTAGATGTTTTTGATGCAAGGTTTATTATGAACAGTTAATGACATCTGTGGTCTTTAACTGTTCATAATAAACCTTGCATCAAAAACATCTAAAGGAGTGTGCAACTTTGTATCCATATTTGCATAATATGATTTACACACTGTCCCTCTCATGGCACATGCCCTCCACACTGCCCTCTCCCTTTATACTGGGCGCCCTGGTCACATTGTCCTCTAACACTATGTCCCCCTATACTGCCCACTGTTTATACTGTTCTATCTCATCAAACTCCCCATCCTCAACATACTGTCCCTGCATGCTGCCCCCTCTCCATACAACCCCACACTACTCACACTCTTATCTGTGCCGCACCCATGCCCCTCACTCCACATACTATGTCTACACCGATCCCCCCTCACTCCACATACTGTGCAGCAGCCATCCCCCTCACACCTCATACTGTGTCCATACTGATTCCCCTCATTCAACATGCTGTGCCACAGCCATCCCCCCTCACCCCTTATACTGTATCCACACCCATATAACCCCCTGACTCCTTATACTGTGTCCACACCTATCCCTCCTCACTCCACATACTGTGTCGCAACAATGCCCCTCACTCTGCATACTGTCTCCACACCCATATAATACCCCCTCACTCCACATACTGTACTGCAGCCATCTTTTCCTTACTCCTTATACTGGATCCTCAAATTTACCCGCTTCCTTTCCATACTGTCCTCCACATACTGTGTGTCCTCCACATACTCCCCTTGCTCCGTATTGTGTCCTCAAATCCCCCATTTTCTCTTCATGCTGTCTCCACATACACCACTCCCCCACCCTCTCCCCCTCTTTTGCTCCTTTTATACTCCCTCCCCCCCCCCCCCATCCTCTCCTCCTGTTTGGTTCACATTCTCCCCCCACCCTCTGCCCCAGTTTGCTCCTCATACTTCCCCCCCCACCCTGTTCCCCCAGTTTGCGCCTCATACACACCCCATCCACTCCCCCACCCTGCCCCCCATTTGCTCCTCATACTTCCACCATCCACTCCCCCCCCCACCCTGTCTTCTGTTTGCTCTTCATACTCCACCAGGTTGTGCCTCATACTCTCTTCCCCACCTTGTTCCCCCAGTTTACTCCCCAAACTCTGCTCCTCATACACCCCCTATCCTCTCCCCCCAGTTTGCTCCTCATACACCTCCCCCCCCCCCAACCCTGTCCCCCTTCCCCCAATTACATTAATGCCCCCTGTCTTCCTCATCTCCAGTGTGGAATGCTGCGCTCCATCCTTCTGTCGCCTCTGCTGGGTGACGTCATCAGTGTAATAAGGTGACCTGATGACATGGCCCTGACCCGGAAATTCCGGGAATCAGGGCTTCCATTGTAAATACAGAGCATCTAATAGACGCTTCGTGTACAATGGACTGCAGGAGTCGGCAACTTCAGATTCTCTGCCCCCGCTGTCAGCTGATAGTGGGAGCAGAGAAAAGCTGGCTCACACTGCGGGGGGGGGGGGGGGGGGGGAAGATGTGGCCGGCGGGGAGAGACCTCTGTTGCTGCAGCAGGAGGCTAGGTGGTGGCCCTCCTGCTGCGCCCGGGAAAAATGCACCGCCAGGTTCCCGTAGATATTCCATTGGCGAAAGAGGGTGACAGGTTCCCTCCTGGGGGGAAGGGGGAAGCTGCCCCCCCTGCCCCATGCTGGGTACACCCATGGCGTGTATAAAAATAACTAAAAGCTGATTTACCACATCACCTGAGTTTACAGATATTTGTGATTCCTAATATTGCAGGGTGCTGCACATAAATCACAGAAAGGGTAAAAAAAAATGTTTTTTTCCCTGCAGCCAGATATGTTTTAGGTCTCTTTTAACAAGCATTTTGTCCCCTGTTCAGTGGCCCTGTCAGGGGCTTAAGTCTGAACCCCCTGGGCGCAAAATGGGATTCAGACGTATGCGCCAATGGGGCCATTGACTATAATAGTGCAGACAGAGTCTTTTTTCAGGCGTTCACGCCTACTAGAGGCTGGCATCCAGATGTAATAGACATGTCAGGGTGTCTGCCTCCTGTAGATGTACAATCCCGGAAACTGTGCACGGCAGAGCACATTGACGGTCTGCACCATTATAGTTAAAGGCGCCATCGGTGAAAACGTCTGAATTCAGTTTTGCAGGGGGTTCAGACATAAGCCCTGACTAGACCCCTAAACAGGGCACAAAACTCAGTGTGAAAGCATCCTTATTCTGAAACGATCCAGAGATCCATAAGGAGAAAATTGACTATTCCAGCGATGTGCTCAGCTGGCTTTCCCACGTTCTGCCTTACTTACTGATATATTCCATTGTGTGCAAAATTTTGCCATTAAGCAGAGACCTCTCAATCACATGGAGCAAAGTTACATTGTAGAAGTGAAATTAAGTAAAAGAAGGGTTAAAAATAAAAATTATCTGTCCCTGTCCGGCGATCCACCGATGCTTCCATCTCGCTCCCAGTACAGGACCTGCCGTGATGTCACAACCCGATCAGCTGATCGGGTCACATGACCAGTTACTGCGGTAACTGCAGTCATGTGACCCGATGATGCTTCCGGGTTGTGACGTCACGGCAGGTCCTACAGGCATCAAGAGGTGCTGGATGCGTCGATGAATCGCTGGACGGTGCTGGATTTTTTTAGTCATTCTTTACCATTCAGCATTACATAACGGTCACACTCCTGTGTGTGTCCGTTCCCTTCGTCCGTGGGGTCGTACAAAAAGTAGGATCCCACAGACAGGAAAAAATATGTGATGTGAAACCAGCCTTAGGGAAAAGACAGACTAGTCAGGTTTCTTCATACAGTCCTGGATTAACAAACTATGTTTTCGCTGCCACCCACACCAGATTGTTTCAGATTGTGTGTGCTCACACTAGTATATAGTATCCGATGTTATATGCTAATGACACTTGGCTCAAACTCTGCAGCGAGCGTGAGTTGCGTGTCATTCTATTTTGCTTCAATTTTCTCGTATGTGAGAATCAGATCACAGGTGAGCAGGTTCATTTCTCCATTGCCTGTCTCTGCATATAATGGACATCCAAGTGCAGTCTGATGTTTCACACACCCATAGACTTGTATGGGTGCAAGTGAACTGCAATTTTTGGTTATGCCAAATTGGCACGAGAAAAAAAATTGCTGATCAGCTCTGCCCCATAGTATTAAATAAAAAAAGGGGAAGGGGAACAAGAGGGCAATAGTGCCCATCACTAAGACACTTAAAACGTAGGTGGTATATAAGGAACCACTCACCTATGTCAGTTGTGAAACCCACAACTGGTATCAGACAGTGTAGTAATTAAATCCTGATGGCTGCTGCTGGACTTCACCGACCACTTGCACGTGAAAACGGATTTTTTTCCGCTCAATCCTCTGACACCACAGTAGATATTGAACATTGAAGCGGTTCATCTCCTGTTGTCCTTGAAGTGACTTGAGCATTGAAATGTTCTCTCTTCCCCATAGTATGACATTGAAGCGCTCTTCCCCATAGTATGACATTGAAGCGTTCTTCCCCATAGTATGACATTGAAGCGTTCTTCCCCATAGTATGACATGAAGCCTTCTTCCCCATAGTATGACTGAAGCGTTCTTCCCCATTGTATGACATTGAAGCGTTCTTCCCCATAGCATGACATTGAAGCGTTCTGCCACATAGTTATGACATTGAACGTTCTTCCCCATAGTATGACATTGAAGCGTTCTTCCCCATAGTATGACATTGAAGCGTTCTTACCCCATAGTATGACATTGAAGCTTCTTCCCCATAGTATGACATTGAAGCCTTCTTCCCCATTGTATGACATTGAAGCCTTCTTCCCCATAGTATGACATTGAAGCCTTCTTCCCCATAGTATGACATTGAAGCGTTCTTCCCCATAGTATGACATGAAGCGTTCACATTATGAATTGAACTTCTTCCCCATAGTATGACATTGAAGCGTTCTTCCCCATAGTATGACATTGAAGGTTCTATCCCCATAGTATGACATTGAAGCCTTCTTCCCCATAGTATGACATTGAAGCTTCTTCCCCATAGTATGACATTGACAGCGTTCTTCCCCATTAGTATGACATTGAAGCTTCTTCCCCATAGTATGACATTGAAGCGTTCTTCCCCATAGTATGACATTGAAGCCTTCTTCCCCATAGTATGACATTGAAGCGTTCTTCCCCATAGTATGACATTGAAGCGTTCTTCCCCATAGTATGACATTGAAGTGTTCTTCCCCATAGTATGACATGGACGCCTTCTTCCCCATAGTATGACATGGACACCTTCTTCCCCATAGTATGGCATTGAAGCCTTCTTCCCCATAGTATGACATTGAAGCCTTCTTCCCCATAGTATGACATTGAAGCGTTCTTCCCCATAGTATGGCATTGAAGCCTTCTTCCCCATAGTATGACATTGAAGCCTTCTTCCCCATAGTATGACATTGAAGCGTTCTTCCCCATAGTATGGCATTGAAGCCTTCTTCCCCATAGTATGACATTGAAGCCTTCTTCCCCATAGCATGACATTGAAGCCTTCTTCCCCATAGTATGACCTTGAAGCCTTCCTCCCCATAGTATGACATTGAAGCGTTCTTCCCCATAGTATGACATTGAAGCGTTCTTCCCCATAGTATGACATTGAAGTGTTCTTCCCCATAGTATGACATGGACGCCTTCTTCCCCATAGTATGACATGGACACCTTCTTCCCCATAGTATGGCATTGAAGCCTTCTTCCCCATAGTATGACATTGAAGCCTTCTTCCCCATAGTATGACATTGAAGCGTTCTTCCCCATAGTATGGCATTGAAGCCTTCTTCCCCATAGTATGACATTGAAGCCTTCTTCCCCATAGTATGACATTGAAGCGTTCTTCCCCATAGTATGGCATTGAAGCCTTCTTCCCCATAGTATGACATTGAAGCCTTCTTCCCCATAGCATGACATTGAAGCCTTCTTCCCCATAGTATGACCTTGAAGCCTTCCTCCCCATAGTATGACATTGAAGCGTTCTTCCCCATAGTATGACATTGAAGCGTTCTTCCCCATAGTATGACATTGAAGTGTTCTTCCCCATAGTATGACATGGACGCCTTCTTCCCCATAGTATGACATTGAAGCGTTCTTCCCCATTCCTATTATATGACATTGAAGCGTTCTTCCCCAGAGTATGACATTGAAGCGTTCTTCCCCATTGTATGACATTGAAGCGTTCTTCCCCATAGTATGACATTGAAGCCTTCTTCCCCATAGTATGACATTGAAGCATTCTTCCCCATAGTATGACATTGAAGCTTTCTTCCCCATTGTATGACATTGAAGCGTTCTTCCCCATAGTATGACATTGAAGCCTTCTTCCCCATTCCTATTATATGACATTGAAGCGTTCTTCCCCATTGTATGACATTGAAGCGTTCTTCCCCATTGTATGACATTGAAGCGTTCTTCCCCAGAGTATGACATTGAAGCGTTCTTCCCCATTCCTATTATATGACATTGAAGCGTTCTTCCCCATTGTATGACATTGAAGCGTTCTTCCCCAGAGTATGACATTGAAGCGTTCTTCCCCATTGTATGACATTGAAGCGTTCTTCCCCATAGTATGACATGGAAGCCTTCTTCCCCATAGTATGACATTGATGCGTTCTTCCCCATAGTATGACATTGATGCGTTCTTCCCCATAGTATGACATTGAAGACTTCTTCCCCATAGTATGGCATTGAAGCCTTCTTCCCCATAGTATGACATTGAAGCCTTCTTCCCCATAGTATGACATTGATGCGTTCTTCCCCATAGTATGACATTGAAGCGTTCTTCCCCATAGTATGGCATTGAAGCCTTCTTCCCCATAGTATGACATTGAAGCCTTCTTCCCCATAGTATGACATTGAAGCGTTCTTCCCCATAGTATGGCATTGAAGCCTTCTTCCCCATAGTATGACATTGAAGCCTTCTTCCCCATAGTATGACATTGAAGCGTTCTTCCCCATAGTATGGCATTGAAGCCTTCTTCCCCATAGTATGACATTGAAGCCTTCTTCCCATAGTATGACATTGAAGCGTTCTTCCCCATAGTATGGCATTGAAGCCTTCTTCCCCATAGTATGACATTGAAGCCTTCTTCCCCATAGTATGACATTGAAGCGTTCTTCCCCATAGTATGGCATTGAAGCCTTCTTCCCCATAGTATGACATTGAAGCCTTCTTCCCCATAGTATGACATTGAAGCCTTCTTCCCCATAGTATGACATTGGAGTGACTGATATCTGATAAAACACTGGATAGCACTCACTTGTGTTATATGCTGGCTATACGCCAGCATGATCACACCCTAAAACATATCTAGCTGCAATGGTGCCACTAACCTCTGACTTATACTGCCATGGTTTGGGCAGCAAGATCACATGACAGGTACCTCTCTAAAGGGGTATTCCACAATAGATTTTTCTAGAGTTGGGTCGATCGCTTTGTGGGCTTTGGTTCATCAACCAGGCCAGTGGTCTGTTGTTGCATGACGGGAGGCTTGTTAATATATTCTGAGATGCCCGATGCAGCTTTTGATCAGCCAAACTGTGGGAAATCATCACTATGGCATGAAGCACAGATGTTGTCTCGCCAGCCTGGCTAATCAAAGATCCCAGAAGTTCAGAGGTTTATTATCCTCCTGCCCAGCAGGACCAGACCACTGACCTGGCTGAGGAGCCCATCCACCCCTAGAACCAGACCATTGTCCTGGCGGAGGAGCACATCCACCCCAGGACCAGACCACTGACATGGCTAAGGAGTCTATCCACCCCAAGACTTGACCACTGACCTGGTTGAGAAACCCGTCCACTGACCTGGCTGATGAGCTTGTTTACCCCAGAACTAGACCACGCCCTGGCTTAGGAGCCCGTCTACCCCAGGACCAGACCTCTGACCTGGCTGAGGTGTCCGCCTACCCCAGGACCAGACCCCTGACCTGGCTGAGGAGCCTGTCTACCCCAGGACCAGACCCCTGACCTGGCTGAGGGGCCTGTCTACCTCAGGACCAAATCCCTGACCAGACTGAGGAGCCAGTCTACCCCAGGACCAGACCCCTGACCTGGCTGAGGAGCCTGTCTACCCCAGGACCAGACCCCTGACCTGGCTGAGGGGCCTGTCTACCTCAGGACCAGACCCCTGACCTGGCTGAGGGGCCTGTCTACCTCAGGACCAGACCCCTGACCTGGCTGAGGGGCCTGTCTACCTCAGGACCAGACCCCTGACCTGGCTGAGGAGCCTGTCTACCCCAGGACCAGACCCCTGACCTGGCTGAGGGGCCTGTCTACCTCAGGACCAGATCCCTGACCAGGCTGAGGAGCCAGTCTACCCCAGGACCAGATCCCTGACCAGGCTGAGGAGCCAGTCTACCCCAGGACCAGACCCCTGACCTGGCTGAGGAGCCTGTCTACCCCAGGACCAGACCCCTGACCTGGCTGAGGAGCCTGTCTACCCCAGGACCAGACCCCTGACCTGGCTGAGGAGCCTGTCTACCCCAGGACCAGACCCCTGACCTGGCTGAGGGGCCTGTCTACCTCAGGGCCAGACCCCTGACCAGGCTGAGGAGCCTGTCTATCCCAGGACCAGACCCCTGACCTGGCTGAGGAGCCTGTCTACCTCAGGACCAGATCCCTGACCAGGCTGAGGAGCCTGTCTATCCCAGGAGCAGACCACTGACCTGGCTGAGGAGCCTGTCTATCCCAAGAGCAGACCACTGACCTGGCTGAGGAGCTTGTCCACCCCAGGACCAGACCACCTTAAGCTGGCTGAGGAGCCTGTCTACCCCAGGACCAGACCACCTTAAGCTGGCTGATGTGCCCACCCATCCTTCTCTATCAGACCTGTCAGTTTCTATGTTATCACGTCTCCTATGGAATACCCCTTTAATTCTACCGATTATTCATTCGTTAGCGACCACAGGGTGTCGTGTGAGGCAGCAGCAGGTCCGGGGTAGTTACAATAAGGAGATCATGACATGCATGGAGCACAAAGCGCATCCGTCAGCACGGCGCCATTACTCCCGCACTGTCTGTTCGCTTTGTGCCTTTTGAATAAAGCTTAGTGAGAAGAGAAGACTGCCGGGGAGGGAGAGCAGGGTCGGGAGGAGGTGCAGACAGAAGGCGGGAGAGACAGCCGCCGTGCGGAGGAGGGGACAGACACACAGGAAGCGGAGCGGGGACACCGAGCTCCCGGGACCGGCCGCCTGCACACGGTTCAGCCGTCACCAGTGTATAGCGCCGTCCGTACACACCGGCTGGAGGAGCGCTGCCATACTGGGAATGCTGGGCTCAGCCTGGGACAACGGTGAGTGGCCGCTGTGTGTACACTGGCCTGGGATGACCCGCACTACACGGGCGTCCTCAGAGCTCCGCCCCTCTGCAGGGCTCCTCCATAAGAAGTGCTGTCATCCTGCTATCGGCTGTCTGTCACTGCTGCCTGTCCTGTCACCCCGCCATCTGCTGCCTGTCCTGTCACCCGGCTATCGGCTGTCTGTCCTGTCACCCCGCCATCTGCTGCCTGTCCTGTCACCCGGCTATCGGCTGTCTGTCACTGCTGTGTTTTCTGTCACTACTGCCTGACCTGTCACTACTGCATGTCCTGTCACCGGCTTCCTGTTACTGTTGTCTGTCCTGTGACTCCGCCATCAGCTGCCTGTCACTACTGCCTGTCCTGTCACCCCGCCATCTACTGCCTGTCAATGCTGTCTGTCCTGTCACTACTGCCTCACCTGTCTCCTGGCCATCAGCTGCCTGTCACTACTGCCTGTCCTGTCACCCGGCCATCGGCTACCTGTCACTGTTGTCTGTGCTGTCACCCAGCCATTGCCTGTCTTGTCACTGCTGTCTGCCCTGTCAACTGGCCATCTGCTGCCTGTCACTGTTGCCTGTCCTGTCACTTGGCTGCCTGTCCTGTCACTTGGCTGCCTGTCCTGTCACTTGGCTGCCTGTCCTGTCACTTGGCTGCCTGTCCTGTCACTTGGCTGCCTGTCTTGTCACTTGGCTGCCTGTCCTATCACCTGGCCATCAGCTGTCTGTCTCTGCTGTCTGTCCTGTCACCCCCACCATATGCTGCCTGTCACTGTTGTCAGTCCTTTCACTACTGTGTGTCCTGTCACCCGGCTGCCTGTTACTGTTGTCTGTCCTGTCACCCCGCCATCTGCTGCCTGTCACTGCTGTCCTGTTGCTACTGCCTGTCCTGTCACCTGACCATCAGCTGCCTGTCACTGCTGTCTTTCCTGTCACTCAGTCCATCTGCTGCCTGTCACTGCTGTCTGTCCTGTCACTACTGCCTGTCCTGTCACCCGGCCATCACCTGCCTGTCACTGCAGTGGAGAGGAGGTGCTAGAATGGCAGGTGCTTCAGCAGGAGAGGAGGTGCTAGAATGGCAGGTGCTTCAGCAGGAGAGGAGGTGCTAGAATGGCAGGTGCTTCAGCAGGAGAAGAGGTGCTAGAATGACAGGTGCTTCAGCAGGAGAGGAGGTGCTAGAATGACAGGTACTTCAGCAGGAAGGAGATGCTAGAATGACAGGTGCTTCATTAGGAGAGGAGGTGCTAGAATGGCAGGTGCTTCAGCAGCAGAGAATGCACTAGGATGACCGGTGCTTCAGCAGGAAAGGAGGCTCTAGAATGGCAGGTGCTTCAGCAGCAGAGGATGCACTAGGATGACAGGTGCTTCAGCAGGAGATGAGGCCTATTTTCAAGCATTGCCTGCCTTTAACCCATTCATTTATATTTAGACATTCCCTTCTTGGTGCTTTAAATCACCCCAACCCTATTAATACCTGTCCCTGCACCATGACATATCATCATTAGTGGTCCTTTTCTATAAAAAAAAAATGCGTTCTGTAACATTGCAAAAATCCACATTCTGCACTTACATATCTGCGACTTCTTGGCACTGAATAAGTCTCACAGGGGACGCCCTACTTAGCTGCTCATTATCATGCCCCGATGGGCGTGATAAATAATCCTAGTCCTCCTCGCCCTGCTGTAGGGGCGTAATAGCCAGTGTGACGCTATTTGCGTCACATCTGGTCTTTGTGACGTCTGTACACCCTTAAGGTTTAAATTTAAAGCTGCGCATGCGCAATGCGCATGGTGAGGTCGGCGTACACCTAGAGGGTGTACCAACGTCACAAAGACCGGATGTGTCGCAAATAGCGTCATACCGGCTATTACGCCCCTACAGCAGGGCGAGGAGGACTATAGGATTACTTATCATGCCCATGGGGGCGTGATAATGAGTGGCCCAGGAGGGCTTAGAGTCTCACAGGGAACACCCTGTGAGACTTATTCAGTGCCAAGAAGTCGCACATATGTAAGTGCATAATGTTGATTTTTGCAATGTTACAGAACGTATTTTTTATAGAAAAGGACCACTAATGGTGGGTTTACACATCCCAACGTCGGTCCGATATTGTATCCATCGCCGCGGGAGCGCGCTTTTTCCGGGCAGAATTCCAAGATCACATAGGAGATGTTACACAGCGCGATATCGGCAGCCAACGTCTCTACGATGTCTACACCCCCTTGTACGGCCGACCCAGGAACGACTATTTAACATGGAGAGAATAGGGGACGTTGTACTGCACACCGTAGTTGGGCGTTTACACAGCACGATCCGGCTCCAACCTCCATCCAATATCGGCCCGTTGAATAGCACGCTCATTCGATCCCCGATATCGGTTTGACATCGTGCGTGCATCGTATTGGTCATTTATACCATACAACACACAAACAATATCGGATCCAACGCACGAACCACGTGACTTTTGGTCGGAGTTGGACGCCGATATCGGGACGTGTAAACACACCATTAGGTGCAGGGACAGGTATTAATAGGGTTGGGGGTGATTTGGAGGGGTCAGGTTCCCTTTAAATAGGTTTTCATATCCACTAACGTCCTGGTGGACATCATATGACTGTCATTGAGTCTGTTAGCACCAGTCAGGTAAGCAATGCCCCCCTGCTCCCAAATTTCTGCAAAACCACTGTGGTGTGCCGTTATCTCACATTTGTCTATACTCTCACCTCTGAAACTAGAAGGTGCTGACACTTTTCATCTAATACTTGCACTGACTGATAAAAGGAAAAGAAAAAAGCTCACCACTCTTGTCTCGGTAGTATATTCTGATAGGTGCCCATTGCCACTGGTGCAAAACAGTCAATCAGGTAGAAGATATAGGGATTTATACGTCACATCCAATCGGTGACAAAGGGAAGTTGATGTGCATTTACTTGAAAATGGCTTTCTGCGCTGCTTGTCGTACCATGGCCACAGTTTGTACATGGCAGACAAAGTCCCTGCATCAATTGTATTAGAGCGTAGAGATCTTTAGTGTTGAGATCTTTTATCTTTCCCTCCTTGGCCTCTGTAATGTTTGTTGGTGTGAATGATGGACTTCTCATAATGAAGGGACGCTGGTGACATGAACCCACCATTTAGGGGAGCTGCACTTGTTCATATGTTCTCCTAATTGTTCAGTACCTTATGTTTTACTGAGGAGCAATGGAGGCCGTAACTCTGGCATGCCACTGTAGATGTACTGGAGCGGTCACATGACAAATTACCATTGGTCCCAGGGCTGAGTAGTTGGCAGCCTTCAGATTTGCCTCCTGCAATGTATTTTGGTGCCATTTTTCTCATGAGTTTTTTTCATTCTTTGTGTTTCTAACAGTAGTTTTTTGTGCCATTGGCAATTATTTCTTTTTATATGCAGCAGGCGCTTAACAAAATGTAAATTTCAGAAAGAAATTCACTGTGCATATTTATTAAGTGACAATTTTTTTTTATGAAGGAGCATCTAAGGTAATTTATCTACATTTGTGACATCTCAATCTTTTTATATTTATTAAACTGGTAGAGCTGATATGTTCTGGCCATAAGTGACATGGGACATTGAAGAGTCTACCGTATGTTGACGACCAGTGAAATCCAGGGCTGCATCTGGCAAAAACAGCTCTGTAAATTCTTCTATGCGACATTCTACAATCTTCAACATTGAGATTGTAACGCCAAGTGTAGTAAAAATTATGGAAATCGCAGGATGAATATACATATTAATAATATGCAAATGATTGAAAAATGAAAACAAAATGTTCAAAATATCGTGAATTGCTCAGTACTGAGCACGAGCGACACATGCAGAATTACTTACACACGGTTTTAATGGTTTTCTAAGTTATGTTCTGCTGTGTTCAAGTGTAGGCCGAAGACATCCTACAGTGGGTATGGAAAGTCTTTAGACCCCTTTAAATTTTTCACTCTGTTTCATTGCAGCCATTTGGTAAATTCAAAAAAGTTCATTTTCTTCTCGTTAATGTACACTCTGTACCCCATCTTCACTGAGGAAAAAAAACAGAAATGTAGATATTTGTGCAAATTTATTTAAAAAGAAAAACTGAAATATCACATGGTCATAAGTATGCAGACCCTTTGCTCAGACACTCACATTGAAGTCACATGCTGTCCATTTCCTTGTGATCCTCCTTGAGATGGTTCTACTCCTTCAATGGAGTCCAAATCTGTTTAATTAAACTGATAGGACTTGATTTGGAAAGGCACACACTTGTCTATATAAAAGCTCACAGTGCATGTCAGACCATATGAGAATCATGAGGTCAAAGGAACTGCCCAAGGAGCTCAGAGGCAGAATTGTGGCAAGGCACGGATCAGGCCAAGGTTACAAAAGAAGTTCTGCAGTACTCAAGGGTCCTAAGAGCACAGTGGCCTCCATAATCCTTAAATTGCAGAAGTTTGGGACCATCAGACGTTTTCCTAAACCTGGCTGTCCAGCCAAACTGAGCAATCGTGGGAGAAGAGCCTTGGTGAGAGAGGTAAAAAAGAACCCCAAGACCCCTGTAGCTGAGCTCCAGAGATGCAGTAGGGAGATAGGAGAAAGTTCCACAAAGTCAACTATATCTGCAGCCCTCCACCAGTCAGGCCTTTATGGCAGAGTGGCCCAACGGAAGTCTCTCCTTAGTGCAAGACATATGAAAGCCTGCATAGAGTTTGCAAAAAAACACATGATGGACTCCCAGACTGTGAGAAATAAGATTCTCTGGTCTGATGAGATGAAGGTAGAACATTTTGGTGATAATTCTAAAGGCCCAGTTACACACACAGATAATTGTGCAGAGATTGTGTGCAGATCTCTGGTTGCAGTGAAATCATGGACACATTGTTCAAGATGTGGTGCAGAGTGTACATTAATGAGAAAAAAATTAACTTTTTTGAATTTACCAAATGGCGGCAATGAAACAAAGAGTGAAAAATGTAAAGGGGTCTGAAGACTTTCCATACCCACTGTATATGAGCTTGATGGGAGACAAGTCTGGAGGCACTGCAGACCATAGTAGCTTATTTAGGCCACACAGGCTGTTTACAGTAGCCCAAGCAACATGTAGGCTGGCAACAGGTTGAAAATTAGCTCCTGGGACACTTGGTGCCATGACCAAATTAGGGTACTTTCACACTAGCGTTTTTTTAAATCGCGGCAGATGTGGTGAAAAAAACGCATCTGCCGCGATTACCGCATACCAGCTGCACTTGCGGCACAGTTGCAGCACAGTTGCGGCAAGCCCCATACAATGTATATGCGGGCTTGCGGCAGGTGTGGCAAGTGTGGTTTTGGCACTTGCGCCAGGTGCGGCCACGAAAAAAACGCTGCTGACCGCGGTTTTATTCGCGGCCGCACCTGCGGCAAGTGCCAAAACCGCACTTGCCACACCTGCCGCAAGCCCGCATATACATTGTATGGGGCTTGCCGCAACTGTGCTGCAACTTTGCCGCAAGTGCAGCTGGTATGCGGTAATCGCGGCAGATGCGGTTTTTTCACCACATCTGCCGCGATTTAAAAAAACGCTAGTGTGAAAGTACCCTTATTGGAACAGTGAAAACACTGAAAAAAAAATTGGGTGTACCAGTAAGGAGACTGGAAAGGTCCAGCTATCATACATTATGCCACTCCAAACTACCGTATGAACCCTAAAGGAGGATATGTGACGTTCCCTCGTCAACGACTCTTCGTGACTTTGCACATATGGTCTCGTCCGATTTGAAGAATCGTGCTTAGGCCGGGTTCAGACTGCGTGTCTGATCGATCCGTAGCTGTCCGCTTGAGGCAGACAGCCGCGGACCGGATCAGCACACAGGACTGGGGCTATTATGCCCTCCGATCCTGTGTACATCCGCACGCAGTTCCTGCTGCTAATAGGTGAGGACCGCGGCGCCGCGATCCTGACCTGTCAGCTGGTTCAGCTGCGTGCGGCTGCACACAGGATCGGAGGGCATAATAGCCCCCATCCTGTGTGCTGATCCGGTCCGCGCTGTCTGCCTCAAGCGGACAGCTACGGATCGGATCAGACACGCAGTCTGAAGCCGGCCTTAGTGATCCAGTCTGAATTACAAGTGAATTGGATGTCTCATTCCAGTGAAGAGTCACACTTTTGTCTTGAATGCAAGAGATTGGTCTGGAGACCATATGGAAACACCATGAAGAGGCCATTACAAAGACATGTGAAATGTCCCAGAGCCCCTTTCCAGTTGAGAACTCCAGGCCATATGTGCTCATGTTTCTGAGTAGCATGCATGGTTTAAATGAGCTTCTACTTGACTCTCATCCAGCACACATGGGACGTGTTTGGTTGGTAATTGCAATGGGAGCTATTTTTTTTTATTTTAATATTTTTATTTTGCAGATTTAATGATTTGAATGCCCCAGGGCATTTAGCGTGGTTCTATTTAACAGTTAATAACCTCATTGATAAGGATACAAAGGTGTGTTAGTTTATGTATTTCTGTGCATGTGCTAAATTGATACTGAATAAATTGAGATGTTTTGAAAATTTGTTCCCATTGCTTCATTATTTGCTGCTTATCATTAACATGTCTGTTCATGGTATGATTTCCATAAGTCCCTGACTTTTCCTTCTTGATGTTGCAATTTCAATATTGTTAAGTGTTGTTGGGTGAAAGTGTTGGCATCGTTGACATTGTTCCAGACAATGAAGTATCTCTCCCAGAAAATTATTGAAATTACGCATGATTTGTTATACACTTTTTCCTTTGTGTTTATTGGAACCACACAAAATGGAAAACAGGCAAATTGGACATAATGTTACACAGTACTCCAAAAATGGGCCAGAAAAAATTGTTGCCTCCCTCTACTTAATATTTTGCTGCACTCCTTTGTAATAAATAACTGCATTCAATCGCTTCCTATAACCATCAACAAGCTGCCTACTCCTCTCAACTGTACTTTTGGACCACTCTTCATTTGCAAATTGCTCCTGGTCTCATATTTGAAGGCGCCTTCTCCCAACAGCAGTTTAAGATCTCTCCACAAGTGTTCAATGGGATTTAGATCTGGACTCATTGCTGGTCACTTCAGAACTCTCCAGCACTTTGTTTCCATCCATTTCTTGGTGCTTCCTGAAGTATGTTTGGGGTCATTGTTCTGCTGGAAGATCCATGACCTAGGAGGCAAACCCAGCTTTCTAACACTGGGCACAACATTGCGACCCAAAATCCTTTGAGAATCTTAGATTTCATGATGCCTTGCACACAGTCAAGGCACCCAGTGCCAGAATCGGCATAACAACCCCATCCCTGAACCTCCCCCATATTTGACTGTAGGTACTGTGTTCTTTTTTTGTAGGCCTCATTCCATACAGTAAAATTATGTGCTTTACCAAAAAGCTCTATCTTGGTCTCATCTGTCCACAAGACTCTTTCTCAGAAGGATGTTGGCTTAATCACGTACATTTTGGCAAACTGCAGTCTAGCTTTTTTTTTTATGCCTAGTAGTGGGGTCCTTCTGGGTCTCCTCCATAGTGTTTCATTTAGTTGAAATATCGATAAATAGTTCACACTGACTCTGATGGACCCTGAGCCTGCAGGATAGTTTGCATTTCTTTGGAGCTTGATTGGTACATCGCAGCCACCATCCCAACTATCCTGTGTTACAACCTTTCATTGATCTTTCTCTGCCGCGCACATCCAGGGAGATTGGCTATAGTGCCATGGGTCCTTGATTATGTTGTGCACAATGGACAAAAGAACATCAAGATCTCTGGAGATGGATTTGAACCCTTGAGATTGTTTGTTTATATTTTTTATAGTAATTTTGGTTCTCAAGTCCTTAAATGGTCCTCTTCTCTTTCTGATCTTTATGCTTAGTGTGGCACGCACAGATACACAATGCAAAGATTAAGTTAACTTCTCCCCTTTTTTATCTGCTTTTAAGTGTCTTTCATATTGCCCACACCTGTTACTTGCCACAGGTGAGTTTCAACGAGCATCTTATGAAACAAGGGTGTTAACCCACAATTTTGGAAGGTGCCAACAATTTTCTTTCTGTCCATTTTTGAGCTTTTGTCTGAAATTCTATCCAATTTGCCTTTTTTTTCTCTGCTTTTTTATTTCTTTTAATACACACAACGTAGGACTGTGAAGTCGGTGTCCATTATGGTGGAGCCGGTTTCGGTGTCCATTTTGGCAGAGACCGAGTCTGAGTCGGTGTCCATATTTGCGAAGTCTGATTTAAGGAAACTGAGGAGTCAGTGTTGGATGTTTGACTTACTGACTTTGCAGCTATGGTTGTGGAGTTGTAATCTGTCTATTTTGGAGGGATTGGAGTCAAATTCAGGGATATTGAGGAGTCTGAGTCAGATGTTTGGTTTACCGACTCCATAGCCCTGACACAAAGTAAATAAAAATCTGTATAACAAAACATGTAATTGCAATAATTTTCCTCCATATACTGCCTTTTTAAAGGACCTTGGTCGTCCCACATAGCAATGCTTCTTTAACACAGCATGGTTTGAAAATTCTACAAGCTCCCTGCCTGATTCTGTGTGCCTCAATGTAATTTTGATTATTAAATATATAGACAGCAACCATGGCTGTGGAGTCTGAGTCTGTGTCCATTTTAGTGGAGTGAGATCTGGATCCAGGGAAATTGAGGAATCACAGCCGGAGTTGGAGTTTTGGCTTACCGACTCCACAGCCCTAACAGCAACCCAACATTTTTTTAACTGGAACTAAGGCTACTTTCACACTAGCGTTTGTGTCTGCATGCGTCTGGCATGCAGACGCAAACGCTGCCATACTGTTAATGCAGCGGAGATTCTCCGCATGCATTCACATTGTATGGTGCCCGGCCAGCCAATCAGCGGTCTCGGCGGTAGCCCGGAGGCGGAGATCAGCGGCGGAGATCTCATGCTCCCAGCGGGTGCCGCTAATCTACCGGCAGTGTCGGCGCAGGAGATTTAAAGAAACAGCTGATCTGACAGCGCTTTAAATGTCCTATGCCGACACCAAATAGGTGATGTCAGCGCGGGAGATTTAAACAGCTGTCAGATCAGCTATTTCTTTAAATCTCCTGCGCCGACACTGCCGAGAGATTAGTGGCGCCCCTCCCCGGGGGATCAGCGGCGGTCACCGGGAAAGGTTTCAATGTGATCCGCAGCGTTCTCCTGCGCGGTCATGCGGAGGACACTGCGGATCCATTGACTTCCATGCATTCTTTGTGCACTTGCGAATGCTTGCTGATAAAACTAGCGCCCGTGAACGCACAAAAAATGCAACATGTTGCGTTCGGAGGGCGCACAAATTATGCGCATCTGAACCCAACAGAATGCAGCCAAACACCGGTACCACATGTTCCCATGTTAAGCTTGGGACCGCAGTGTGCATGCGTTTGGCTGTGTTCAGTACGCTGCGTTCAAAAATGCTAGTATGAAACCACCCTTAAAGAGTTATCATGATGTATAAGGAATACATGATTGATTATTGGGTGCATCACAGTGTGTACTCACACTGATGGGCATCCCTTGATTATCAATCTTCTTTGCCCACAATGAGTAGATCAAATGGATCGGCGGGTTCAGCATGTGCAATGACATGGCTATGGGACTGATTAAAGGGTGCATCCACAAGTCCCATATTCTTTGAATATACCAATGCTCGACAATTACTGCAGCTCTACTCTCACTCCTTATGTCTACAGGCCTACATTGAGAAGAGACAAGACCCCTCTTCCAGTGATCATTGACAGTCTCTGCTCTGGGGAGCTCAGCGATCAGATATTTATTAGCTATACTGCAAAGTGGGGAAAATTCTTTTTTTGTGGTCCAAACACTTTAGTTCTTACAGAATTAACAATTTTTAAACAATTGTTACATTAGCGCACTGATGAGAACATGCTCCCTATTAGACTGGTTTCATATCTCGTTTCCCCGCAATCCGAAGCTGTCCGTTGTAAATCGGATTGGATGCTCAAAATCGGATGCCACCGGTCCGATTTTTTTTTTTTTTATCGGATCCGATAAAAACTCGGACCGATGGCATCCGATCCGATTTATGTTGGGGAGGGCTGTGGGAGGTCTTGGAGTTTGAGCATGCTCAATACAGAAATCGGATCCGATATTGGATCCGATTTTCCATCTGATCCCCATAGACTCCCACATTATTATAATTGAAAAGAGAGGGGGGGGGGGACAAGAGGCGCAATAGTGCCCTTATCACTCGACACTAAAATAATACAGGTGAGAAGAAGGTTCCACTCACCTAGTCCAGTTGTGTCACCCACAACTGGTTAGAAAGCCTGATAGAATAGGTGTCCTGATGGCTGCTGCTGGACTTCCACCGGTCTCCACTCGGGTAGACGAAAATAGAAGTTCTGGGAAAGGAAGGTGTGTCACAGTCCGCGCTGCCAGGGAATCCGCTCGTGAATAACGCTAGTAGTCGGTGTTCAAATCAATCCTTTATTCATCCAACGCGTTTCAACGCCCTCCTGGCGTCTTCCTCAGGGATGCCTCTCCCCCACCAAACATCTCATATTTATACACAAAGCAATTGCCATAACAAGTGGGTGTTTCCCACAATGTGACGTGAAAAACGTCATTACAACTGGGAGGGTATTGCATTTTGGCGCAAAAACTATAAAACATTACATAAACACATAAAAATACAGTTTAAAATGCCATTCCATACATCAACAAGAATCATTACACTATCAACCTAAAAACTTTCTTAAAAAACCAAGCGGAAAAGCACCCAAATTCACTCCGGTATATGTGTAATATGCAAAAGAATGACAAAAATAGAAGTGAAACAACCACTGTCACATCTGGGTTTCGAACTTGTGTCTGCACAACAGTCATTCTCAAGAGTAGATCCATTTTGCACTGAGCCATCAGTGTTGACAGCTATCTTGGCTTCTGTATTTCTACAGCAGGTGACATGTATCTCTTTTCATTTTGCAGAGACAAGCAGGCACAAGCGTCCTGAGATCACCGCCATCAAGGAATCCAATTTGGACATAAGTTCTGCTTTTATAATACTTCTAAAATCAAATTTTATTTGTTTAATTAAAAAATATTAGTAATAAATTATACTATAAAAAATCTTTAAGGTAGTAACCATTGTTGGATGAATAAATAAAAACTATATATTAAAAAACTGTGTGTTGAAAAATATCGATAAATGTATATATAAAAAATATATTTTAAGAGCAATTTTTGGAACTAAGTATTGATTCATATGTTTGAATATATTCCTATTTGCACATAATTAAATATATTTCAATGGAATTCTTTCAATAAATAAGACTTCTTCAAAGGAGAATTCATAGGGTCTAATTATTTGTGTCCAACGATCAATGAGGCCAGAAGAATCATTAGATAAGAGGAGACTTGTAAAAATGGGGAGTTCACTATGCCCCATTTAAGACAGAGAACTGGGCTATTATCCAGGCTCCTCAAGTTCTATCCATCTCAGTACCATATCAATATCAGGATATCAAGCTCACCAACTGCATTGTGGCTTAGTGCATTAAAGTACACAGCGGTACATATCAATTTCATGGGTCCACAGGACAGGCTATACATTCAGCCATGATCATATTTATACCGTGGTGTCATTACCAAATTTAGCCACTAGATGGCAGCAACAGTGATGCTGTTGCTATAGAGATGTGAGCAAGCAGTGAGATATGTACCATTCTGCAACGGCTCTAATTGTCCGCCAGTAGGGGCGCTCATTCCCAATATGTGTAGAAAGAGGTCTAAGGATTTTCCTCCCACATGGAGGCTTATAGCCCGAGACTATATCAAAGAAATCATCAGCAGGGGCACTTTTCTACCGTTTATGTTGCCAGGACATCAAGTCAAACTGCAAGTTGCCTTGCAGTTTGACTTGATGTCCTGGCAACATAAACGGTAGAAAAGTGCCCCTGCTGATGATTTCTTTGATATAGTCTCGGGCTATAAGCCTCCATGTGGGAGGAAAATCCTTAGACCTCTTTCTACACATATTGGGAATGAGCGCCCCTACTGGCGGACAATTAGAGCCGTTGCAGAATGGTACATATCTCACTGCTTGCTCACATCTCTATAGCAACAGCATCACTGTTGCTGCCATCTAGTGGCTAAATTTGGTAATGACACCACGGTATAAATATGATCATGGCTGAATGTATAGCCTGTCCTGTGGACCCATGAAATTGATATGTACCGCTGTGTACTTTAATGCACTAAGCCACAATGCAGTTGGTGAGCTTGATATCCTGATATTGATATGGTACTGAGATGGATAGAACTTGAGGAGCCTGGATAATAGCCCAGTTCTCTGTCTTAAATGGGGCATAGTGAACTCCCCATTTTTACAAGTCTCCTCTTATCTAATGATTCTTCTGGCCTCATTGATCGTTGGACACAAATAATTAGACCCTATGAATTCTCCTTTGAAGAAGTCTTATTTATTGAAAGAATTCCATTGAAATATATTTAATTATGTGCAAATAGGAATATATTCAAACATATGAATCAATACTTAGTTCCAAAAATTGCTCTTAAAATATATTTTTTATATATACATTTATCGATATTTTTCAACACACAGTTTTTTAATATATAGTTTTTATTTATTCATCCAACAATGGTTACTACCTTAAAGATTTTTTATAGTATAATTTATTACTAATATTTTTTAATTAAACAAATAAAATTTGATTTTAGAAGTATTATAAAAGCAGAACTTATGTCCAAATTGGATTCCTTGATGGCGGTGATCTCAGGACGCTTGTGCCTGCTTGTCTCTGCAAAATGAAAAGAGATACATGTCACCTGCTGTAGAAATACAGAAGCCAAGATAGCTGTCAACACTGATGGCTCAGTGCAAAATGGATCTACTCTTGAGAATGACTGTTGTGCAGACACAAGTTCGAAACCCAGATGTGACAGTGGTTGTTTCACTTCTATTTTTGTCATTCTTTTGCATATTACACATATACCGGAGTGAATTTGGGTGCTTTTCCGCTTGGTTTTTTAAGAAAGTTTTTAGGTTGATAGTGTAATGATTCTTGTTGATGTATGGAATGGCATTTTAAACTGTATTTTTATGTGTTTATGTAATGTTTTATAGTTTTTGCGCCAAAATGCAATACCCTCCCAGTTGTAATGACGTTTTTCACGTCACATTGTGGGAAACACCCACTTGTTATGGCAATTGCTTTGTGTATAAATATGAGATGTTTGGTGGGGGAGAGGCATCCCTGAGGAAGACGCCAGGAGGGCGTTGAAACGCGTTGGATGAATAAAGGATTGATTTGAACACCGACTACTAGCGTTATTCACGAGCGGATTCCCTGGCAGCGCGGACTGTGACACACCTTCCTTTCCCAGAACATTATTATAATTGGATCGCATCGGATCCGATGCGATCCGATTTTTGCAGCAGAGTCCAAAATCGCAGCAGTCTATGATTTTGGCTGCTGCAGGAAATCGGCCAGAATCGGATCGGAGGCAAATCGGATGCCATTAGGGCAAATCCGATCCGTCTCCATAGGATAACATGAGGCCAAAATCGGATCCGATGCTGTCCGATTTACAACGGACAGCGTCGGATTGCGGGAAAGCGTGATGTGAAACCAGCCTTAGATTGCTAGTAACCTGCATGTACACAGAAGGTTCAGCAATTTGTTTTTGACAGAACTGGCACTGATTTATCAGCCTTTTCTTAAGCCAAATTTGCTTATAAGTAAAGACATTTAAAATCTGGCACAAAAGTCGGTACTGTATTACCCAATCATTGCTTTACTATTCCCTAGAGCAGAGGTCCTCAACTTTCTGACCTGAAAAGCCACATTCGGCTCTGAGAGAGGGTCACAAGCCACATCCAGCTCTTGACCTCCTTACAGTAGTGACAACCTGAACCGGGGCTGTGGAGTCAGTAAGTCAAACATCCGACTCGGACTCCTCATGCTCCCTGAATCCGACTCCAACTCCAGCAAAATGGATGCTGACTTCACAGCTCCATCTTGACTGCTCGCCCAGAACCCCCATTACCAGTATAATGGCAGACAATCGCTTTTCCACAGAAATCACACTAAGGCAGTATACTGAGATCCAGGGGTTACTCCCTTTCTGATCTATGTAGAGCTACTCACTCAAGTGACCATGTGGAGAACTGCTCCTCTTAGGCTAGTTTCACACTAGCGTTTTTGTGAATTCGGGAATATGCGGGTAAGGCCCGCATCACTGTACCACCCTGCAATGATACAACTCTAGGCAGCCGTCCCATTATTAGCAATCATCTGGGCTCACGGATCAGTGATAATACAGGTGCAGGCATAGACAGTTTCTTCCGGCTTCATACCTGTTTCGGCCGGTTTCGGAGACAAATGACATGTCCCCTAGAGGGCATGTTGTTTGGAACTGCATTCTGGGCATGTGCAGGTCCAAAACCAGATCCGGCGGTCCGGATCCAGCGGGATCCAGAGTCCCCCAGATCTGGGTTACATAGAACCCCATTTTAAATCATCAAGCATTGACCCAGATTTGGGTGGACATGGTTTTTGACATGGAGACAACAAATGCACCAAGTTGCGTTTTTGGTCTCCGTGCAAAAACCGTGACCACCTAGATCAGGTAAAGTGCAAAATTGGATGCACCTACATTTTCATCCAGCTCCATTGAAAGTCAAATGGGGCTAAAAATGGATGGGTGCATACAGTTTAAGCCGGATTCACACGGATGGCAAGAAACGCCAGTGTGAAACCGGCCTTAGCTGTCTGTTGGACCTGGTGCTTTGCACCAAACTGGCAGACACATGTGAGGTTGGATTCACACTGCAGTTTTTTCCCTGATCAGGTTCGATCAGATTTGTGTGCCAAAACCAGGACAGGAACCGGGAGAGGAACTTGCAGAGAAAAAGTATACGGTAATTGAAAGATTGACAGCTGTTCTGAGTTTTGCAGACACTTCTGGTTTTGACACACAAACCTGAACGAACCTGATCAGGGAAAATAAATGCAGTGTGAAACCAGCCTGAGCCATACATCTGGGCCACACAATCCCCAGAAAATGTAACAGAACAGTATGTATGTCAGGATTATTCACATATTGTATGAAATGATGTAATGGGCGGTTGGCTAGGGCTGTTACAACAAATTTGTCACCAATTTCAATGACTGTTGCTCCCATTGCTTGCAGTTTGGTTGTAATCTTCCAATAGTGTGAGTTTCTGGTCTCAAGCCAGCTATTATGTCACAACGCATGAAATATGCATCAGGCACAACACTGCATATATGTGTCCATATAGTATAATATAGAAGAGCTCTCAATTATGGCACACTTAACAGTACTGTCACTGGGGACATATCCCCTGTAACAAAAAAATAACTTTGAGTACGGTAATTTCTAGAATCCCAAATCACTTCGAGTCATTTTCTAAAACAGAATTGATACACATTTCCATAGTATCTGGTACAATGTTAAAAAAGTTATCGAAGACGCTATTATTTTAACTACCAGTCAGATGGCTGCCTCCTGCCTACTCTGCACAGAGATGATCTCTGCCGGCTCATCGAGTGGCCTGCCTGCTACATTTCACCTATTCTGCACAATCTCTTTTGGTCTGCTCCATTGATGAGGCTTTGCTGCACACATCGTGCTGACAGACAACTGCCTACCTCCACTTAGGTGGCAAGTAGCAGGCTGTCAATCAGTATGACAACTGCAGTGCCGCCCTGTCGACAACACATAGTGGAAGAGAAGGCGCTGCTCTGTCAAGTGATGTCAGTGGAAGCCGCTGAATTAGGTTGTAACACGTCTGAGCTGGCACAGTAAGTAGCAACTACCTGCCTGTTAGTTCTTAGCCCCATAAGCCTGGATCATCCCTTTAAGATTGTACAATTATAGCTAAATATCTTTTTAAAGTCTCCAGATAGGCAGGAAAGAAATAGATTATTTCCCAAAAGCCATACATTTTTAATAGATTTATCTACCTGAAAACTTGGATTGAATGCATAGAAATGCATTGTTTTTAACATCAAATTTAATCTATTTTTTTTTAATATAAAAACTCCTACTGTTAGGGAGCACTAGGTAAGATCTTCCACCTATCTGGTGACTGATCCAATTCATTACGGGACTGTGGGGGGAAAGCATTGTGGCAAGCTATGCAAAAATATACTTGTATAAAGCCACCAAAGGATGTGTTCTCAGCACAGCCCAACTTGGTGGCTGCACTTTCATGCAAACATAATTCCAGACCACGAGAATATGGCTACCGGTAATTGTTATTTCATTAAAGGGCTTCTCCAGTGAAACAAGTTGTCTCCATTCTAAAGGATGAATAGTATGTTATTGACCAGTGGGTTTCTGACCACTGCGAACCAGCTTTCCATCCCTATAAGCTGTAGATCGCTGCACTTGGCTTTTTTCGGCAGCCCTACAGAGCATGAATGGAGGGCAATTAGGCGTGCGCATAGATTAGGTCCCAATGGTTGGACACCACCTCAATGATTTATCATATATCCTTTGAATGAGTGATAACGTTTTTCCACTGGAAAACCTCTCTAATTAGCCAGAGTAAAATGGCTACAAAGATCTAATTTGTCCATGGATAACATGAAAGCTGATTAATTTCTATGGGCATCATGGCGTTCCCTTGTGGTGGGGCTGCAGGAGAACTGAACACTTTCTACTGGGTTCCCTTTAATTGACGCTTGATTGCAGTAGGTCCCAGGTTCGGGACACCCTGTGATCAGTAAGAGGATCTCCTAACACAAAGGAATTGTCTACAGCAGTAGAACTCAATACTGCTATCATGTGAAATCTTCATTTCCATTTTCCTTTGAAATGTTCACACGGCATACGCTCATCAGTTTCTCGTCTGATTTATTTTCCAGATGTTTCACGGTTATTTTTCACTATTTTTAGCACATTTATCAGAGTATCAATAGAGCTGTGAACTTGTTTTGTTTCTTTTTATTTCACAGGACCTACAGAATGCGTAGAGGAGGGTGGAGGAATCGTGCCAGCAATGATGACGGCTGGGGCGCCTATGTATGTCGCAATAATTTTTTCTTCTGTATTGGGAGCCTTGACTTTTGTTAGGATATAACCTAAACAAATAATGAGTCCAATTTCTCTTCATTCCCTTTGTATTCTAGGGATACATTGCGGCTAAGTCCCTGAAACTAGATCAGCAGTTTCGATTAGATGCCCCACTGCAGCAAGAGAAGGATGGAACAGCAACTAGCATCTTTAATGGCGTTTCTATTTATGTGAATGGTTATACAGGTATGGTGATTGTACTCTTGTGATATTACTTTATAGCTAGAAGCCAAGGACAATTTCTCACAAAGTACATTTTTTATAACGTGTTATGTAAACTTACCCTGGAGGCAGCTAAGGTCCTTAGAGGTTTTCCCATTTTCACAATTGGATTTGATTTAAGAAAATGTTCGTGTGCTGAGATAATATTATAGATGTGTCCCTGCTGTGTACTGTGTAATGGATGGGTCTGACCGTACAGGGACATGGTCTGATCATACCACATCTCCTGTGCTGAGATAATCTTATATATGTGTCCCTGCTATATACTGTGTAATGGATGTGTGTGACTGTACAGGGACATGATCTGATCATACCACATCTCCCGTGCTGAGATAATCTTATATATGTGTCCCTGCTATGTACTGTGTAATGGATATCTCTAACCGTACAGTGACATGGTCTGATCATACTACATCTCCTGTGCTGAGATAATATTATAGATGTGTCCCTGCTATGTACTGTGTAATGGATACTCTAACCGTACAGTGACATGGTCTGATCATACTACATCTCCTGTGCTGAGATAATATTATAGATGTGTCCCTGCTATGTACTGTGTAATGGATGGGTCTGACCGTACAGGCAAATTGTCTCTTCAGGGAGGAAGTAGATGAACTCTAGTGCCACCTATTGGAAGTAGCATTCCTAAAAGTCAAAAATAACTTTTTAACAAGCCTTTCAATATGACTTAAGGTACCGTTACACGCTTCAATGTCGTTAAGATGTCACCAACGATCTCACGGGAGCACAGTCTTAGGACATCTTTTTGACATTGTTGGTGAGATGTTACACGTCTAGATATCGGTAATGATGCACCATGTAGCAAGCAGCTATCGTATGCACAACTCAGCGAACAATGCTAGTTCACTTGTGAATAGGCAAAGTCGTTAACATCGTTATTGTGGGGCAACACACAATGATGCAGCAGGTTGGCTGATCGAGGATTGTCTGATTTGAGAACATGACCACAAATCTGCGATCAACGATCCAACGATTTATTGGAGTTGTATCTCTGTGTCACAGGCAACGACGTAGTAACGATGTTGTTTGAACGACTCCAAACTTGTGAAGTTTGAGCGATATCGTTCACAATATCTTATCGTGTAACTGTACCTTTAGGATTTATGCCAGATCAGAACCTCAGTCTGCAGACACTGCGTTTTGTGGTGATTGCTCCTCATCAGTGCAAAGTATGGGATCTGATCTGGCTGTATGAGAGGCTAAGGTGAGGTCTGGAGGAACAGCTATTTACCTTATGGAGATTACTCCTGCAGAGTTGTACAGAGTTTAGCATTCGGACAAAGGCTAGATCTGCAGCAGGGAAAACTGATTTTATTATCCCAGCAAGACATTCCTGAAATCAGGGTCTCAGCCCGTACATTATACAGATTCATTTTAATATATATACACCAAACATGGAAATGTTATTGCTTACCACCATTTCTCCCCACTTGCCCGTCCCTATGTGCTTTCTTTTAACCCCCAAAAATGTAATTCAGAACTATCACCACCTAAGTACAAGAGCATGCATATAAAACTATGAAATGTTTCTTTTCGGCTTTTTTTTTTTCTCCGCTGTTCATAAGAGATCTGGTGGCTAATGGACTGATCCTCACCAAACAGCAGCTATGTAAAATAAATAAATCAAATAATAGCCTGCTTTCCTGTGCTCTGTCATTCTGTAGGCTTTCTTGTAAATGCTGGGCTTTGTTCGGTTTTCTTCTAATCTTGCTGTTTCTTTCCAGACGTGAGTGAAGTCTATGAATTGTCATTGTCTCTAGGTTGCGCAGAAGCCGCTGCTGTGTTTCATTCACAATTTTGCAGTGGGCAGAGTCCGCATCTCTCTGTAGTACACGTTCTGCATGCATCAAACACTCGGCTGCCTAGCAACACTCGCACAGCACATCCTGTGTGTGACTGCTCATACAAGCCTTGTATTATGTGCTGCACCTGGAATATTACACAAGAAAGAAATCCGGATCGAAGAAGGAAGCGAAAATAATACAAATTACATTATAATATATGGGGGCGCATTTTAATAAATGGACGACTATGGTGGTGGGAAGAGTAAGACCATATAAATCATGATGGGGGACATAAATACTGAAATAAGGGCCATATTCCGAGAGGAGGATTATATATAGCAGGATGAGGGACATTAATACATAATGAAGGGGAGAGGGGGCAATTTGTGAGTCTTTAAAGGATTTAGAATGTTATTTGAGGCCCATACATCTGACCAACAGGTTGGGTGGGGGGAGAGGGAATGGTAGGTCAAAATTTTGCATTGGGGCCCCACCAGACTCTAGTTACGCCACCGAACATAGCTGTCAGTATGTTAACCATTTTTTCCCTATCGCCACGACAGCACCACCTGAGAGAGATAGGACCGCCCATCCAGACAGGAAACCTCTGAGATAAAAAAGGCGGGACCTCTCCTGAACCTCAGTTTAGGTTTCCTGTCTTGGAGGTGGGAGACCTCTGAAGCTCATGCGGTCCTGGCCTGACCCGGTAGCTGGAAGAAGCTGTCCTTACCTAGGCAGTGGCTCCGGACTTGGGTGCAGAAGCTCCTCCATGGGGTATCCCCTGCGGTGGTGGAGGGCACGGGGTCTGGAGAGGGCCATCAGCGGCTTGTTCTCGGCCCTTGTCGCCGCCCGGGTGTCCCAGCTGCACGGTGGGTGGCGGCCCTGCAGTCTGTGCCCCGGGTGAAGAGGATGGTTTACAGGCAGGGCGCAGCGTTCCTGGGTCTGTAATGGGCCTGGGAGCGGTTTTTCCCGGCGGCAGGTTTGAATTTCCCGCCGGGAGCCGCTACTTCCGGTTTCGGGCGCGGACCGGAAGTGAAGTTCTGCGCATGCTCTGTGCGGACCAAGATGGCGGCGCCCAGCGTTCGGCAGCACGGAGACGCTGGAGCGGTTCCCGATGGTGAGGGGCAAGCAAGGAGGGCAGAGCCAGCCAGCATCCAGCGGTGTGACAGCATTTCCTTTCGGCTCCAGTCATGGGAGCCTCAGCAGTGGCGGCCGCAGGTCCTCAGTGATGGGATTCAGGATGAAGGGACCCTGATGCCCCGGAAGCCGGTATGCGCCTGGTGGGTGAGTGCCTTCGGGCTGTACTGTCTGTAATTTCACCACCTGAGGTATGTGCTTTCTGCAGGGTTCCTCTTCCAGTGGGTTGTACTGCCGGATTTCTGTGGCCCTTGCTTTGGGGAGACTGTGCGAATCACTGTCCCCAGTCCGGCCTCTAGCCTTGGCACTTTAGTGTGGGAGGCTTTTTTCCGTCCCTGCAGCTAGCCGGGATGGATGGGGACTTATGAAGGCTTTGGGCTCTTTCCCTGGTACTGAGTGCCACTCGTGGTTTTCACTAGGGGGGAGCCGCAGGTCTTGCTCATCCTCTACCTCGTCATCCTCCTCCTCTGTTGACGGCAGAGAGGGGACGCCGGGGGTTCCACATGATGACTCTGATTTTTTTGCTTACAGCGGTCTGTTCGCCTGCGGGGTTGGCGGGCCCCTCTTCGGTGGCGGATTTAAGGTTCAGTGGTCTGTCTTCCACGCAGAGCCGGACTTTTTCCCTTAAATCTGAGGGCCCAGGCAAACAGGTTATCTCCTGGACTAAGCCTGTTCGGAAGGGCTCTCTTTCCTTTTGGGCTACTGGCGTAATTCCTGGGAATCCACTGCTGGCATTTTTTTGTCCCTCGTGTCTTGGTTGCAGCAGTTGGTGGATGTCAGCATCCATTGCAAACCTATTGTGCATGCCCTTGACAGACCATTGAAGCTAGGCAGTGAGAGCCTTGGTCACGGGCTGGATGGGAGACCTCATGAGAATCTCTATGGGTGACCCAATGGGAATCTCAGTGGGAGATTCTATCGCAATTTCAATGGGAGACCATAGCTGCATTGACTTTACTCAAGTGAGGGACGGGTTTCCTACGGCGGAGACCTTGTCTTCCTTCCTTTGAATCTTGCTGCGGCAGCTTTGCTGGCAGCTTCCTCATGGAATTGGCGGCAAAGGCTCCGTTTTTTCTTTTATGCTGCTCATCATACCTTATGATGGGGGTCTGGCCGGTGTTGCCCACTCTGGGTTTCTTTACCTGGTGCTGGTGCTTTTCCGGTTGGTACGTCGCTGGCTGATATCCTGGCCCGGGCTCGTGCCGATGTTGATGCTTTTCCCTCCGGGGTTCCGGCTCCCGCCTTCCGGGGCCGTCCCCCTTCGTGAACCTCGGTTTGCTAAACGAAGGTCCCCTGGTCGGACCCGAAGTTCTTGGGCCAACGGGGGAAGCATGTAGTCTGGTTTTTTCGGTTCGGGGGTTCCTCCTTTGGCGAGAAGTTCCAGTATCAGTGACGGCTCGCTCCAGGACGGAGGAAGGCTTGACCCTTTCTCTCGGCCGGCTTTGGGGTTGGGGCTTGCGAGGGAGCTCTCGCTCTTCTCAGTGTCTGGTTGACACTGGGGTTCGCTTCGGCTCCTGGGGGCCCCTGGTAATTGCGTCTGTCCGCTGTTCAGGAAAAGGGCGCTTTTCTGATAAGAAGGGTACGGGCCCTTGTGCGACTAAGGGGGGTTTCCCCGGTTCCTCCAGCCGCCTGCGGCAGGGGGTTCTGTTCCCCGCTGTTTCTCGTGCCACAGCCAGTCAGTTCGTTCCAGTCTTTTATACTCCTGAATCCCCGGAACAGCTTTCTGGTGCGGAGCTCGTTCGTGAGGGGGACTTGGTAGTCGACAATCGGGGTTGGTTTCCAAATTGTTTCAGGGTGGGGCTGGCTCTGCCGGACACGTAACACAATGTTCCGGTTCACAGTCACCACCGGCAGTTCTGATGTTCGCCCGGTTTGGGGGGCTTGCTTTGCCTTGCTGTGCCAGGCTCTCCCCTTCAGCCTGGCGATGGTTCCTCGGCTTTTCACGGCGCTGCTGGCAGTGGTGTGGCCGCTTCCGACGTCCGCGGGGTTTAATTATTCCATATCTGGACGTTTGCTGCTTGTGAGGGACTCCTGGTGTTTGTGCCCGTCTGCATCTGGTTTAGTCTTCCCTGGGTCTGCTGGGTTGGATTGTTGTTCTAGGAAGGTCCAGGCTGTTCCCCGCCACGCATCAGCTGGTTCTGGGGTTATTTCTGGGTTCCCAGTTTCTGCTTTGCCTCCTTCTGGCCGTCGGGGGTCGTGGCGTGACTGAACGCAGTCCAGCGACCCCGCAGGGGCATAATGTCGGGAAGCTCCCCGCTGACCTCGAGGCCGTTGCGTCTTCGGTCATCCCTTTCTGCAGTACAGGGGCTCTCCTCAGTTGGGTTTCTGGAGGGCTGTGTCCCTCTTGGGCTCCCTCTCGTCCTGTATCCCGCTGTTCCTTGGGCACAGTTGCGCTCTCGGGGCCTTCTGTGGATGGTTCCCCAGCGTCAGCTCGGGTTAGGGGCGGCCTTGGACGCATGGATTGTTCTGTTCCCTCCGCCTTTAGATTCTCTGGAGGGGGGCTGCTCCCTGTGCGCCTCTCCAGGGGCGTCCCGTGGGGTGGTCCGGTCTCCGATGCTTACCATAGAGCCAGTTCCTGGAGATGGGGGCCCTCCTTCGGGACCTGTCCGCTCGGGGGGGCTGAGACTCCTCGCCTCTCCAGGCTGTCCTCCCTTATGCGGGAGTTCCTGGCTGTTTGGAAGGCAGTTCTGCGTTCCTTACTTCCCTTCGGAGGCACCATCTTAGTGTCCTCTCCGGCTGCAGTGTGTTGGTGGCTTCCTGGCACCGTCAGGGGGACACCCGGTCTCAGGCCTTCATGGGAGTTGCGCGGGGAGTTGTCAGCTGTTGGAACGGCCGTCTGATTCCCTCTCTGCCCTTCGCAAGCGGGGGGGGGTGTGGCAATTTCCTGGATGGATTTTCTCTGCAGGGTGCAGCTCCAATGGGAGCAGTGGGCCCTGGATTTGAGTGTTTTGTTTTTTTTTTATTTTTTGCTCCGATTGTGTCCATGTTGGGCCTTCTGGAGATGGGTTTCTTTGCCACTCGACAACACGGTCTGGTGTGTGGATTCTGTTCTCTGTTTCCCGGAGTCCGGCCTGGGCTGGGGATGTTCTACTGTTCCCCTGGTCCTTGGGCCTTCTGTGTCCCTTCCCTCCCTTGGTTAGGTTCCTGCAGTGCTTCGGAAGGTCAGGAAGGACAGGGTGAGGGTCGTCGTGATGGCGCCCTTCTGTCCCCGAGGAGCTTGGTTCTTTTGGCTCAGTCGCCTGTCCAGCCAGGCTCCCTGGACTCTCCCCCTATTCCAGTCTCTCCTGCGGGGGCCGGTCCCCCTTCCGCTGGTCTCCGGCTGCCGGCGTGGGACTTGCCCAGGCGGCTCCGGTCACGTGGGGGATTCTCTGGTGGCCTTGTTCTTGTGCTGTGGTCCGGTCGGTCGCCGGTTGCCACCGGTTTTTTCTGGTGCCGGGTGGTTTACCTTTTCTGTCTTCTTCGGGGACGAGTCCCGACGGTGGACTCCTGTGCCGGCAATTTTCGACTTCCTCCAGTAGGTGGCGGATTGGTCTTTGTCGATTCCCTGGAGCTCTGGTTTTCGGCTTGGGGGGCCTGTGCCTTTGTTCCCTCGATGGGTCCCTGTCCAAGGGTGGCTGCTTGGGGTCTCATTTTAGTTCTGGATGCCTTAACCAAGCCTCCCTTTGGGCCTTTACTCTTGTGCTTCGCCTAGGGTCCTGCCTCGGCAGTTGGTCCTGTTGGGCGGTGGCTTGCCGTCCGCCAGCCTTTTTTTGTGTCCTCCTGGCCTTGTCGGTGGGGCCTGGTTCTCCGGGTTTGGCTGGACTGGGTCATCCTCTACCTGGTTCCTTCCTTCTTCCCAAGGTGGCTCTCATGTTCCGCGGACTGCGGGAGCTTGTTCTCCCTTCCTTCTGTGGTCTTCCTGCAATTCTGATGGCCGTGGTTCTCCACGCGTTCGTGGTCTGGTGGGAGTTGCTTGCCTGCTTCGTCAGGCCACGGCCTGGCGTCTGGCTCTGTCCCTCTTGTTTTTCTTTCGGGGGGCCTCTTGGGGTGAGGCAGTGTCCGTGGGTGCCCTTGCTTGGTGGTTGCAGGAGGCCTTCGCTCTTGCTTCTTCCAGTCAGGTGCGGGTCCCGGGGGGGGCCTTTGTGCGCTTCCACCAGGGCAGTAGCTGCTTCCTGGGCGGAGGTGGCTGTTGTCCCCTTAGACTTGATCTATAGGGCTGCTCCTTGGTCTTCTCCTTCTCTTTTCTTCAGGCATGTCAGGCTTGATCTTGCTGCCGCTATGGTGGTGACCTTTGGTAGACGAGTTCTGCTAGCGGTGGTCCCTCCCTAATTTTCTTTTCTCTGAAATCTCTCAGGTGGTGCTGTCGTGGCGATAGGGAAAAATCTAAATTACTTACCGGTAATGTGTTTTTCATGAGCCACGACAGCACCACCGCATCCCTCCCTATTGCCTGTTGGTGTTGGTCCTGTTTGGAAGGGGGTGTGTGATTTGTTGAGATCTTTTGGTTGTGTACTAATGCTTGTTGGGTTCCCCTCTCTGGTCTCTGTAACCGAAACTGAGGTTCAGGAGAGGTCCCGCCTTTTTTATCTCAGAGGTTTCCTGTCTGGATGGGCGGTCCTATCTCTCAGGTGGTGCTGTCGTGGCTCATGAAAAACACATTACCGGTAAGTAATTTAGATTTTACTTTGTAGTTTCTGTAAGAGGACATGGTATAGTATATAGATGCCACTGACAATACGGCCAGACAAAAGTGCACCGACACCAATACCAATATATTTTAAGAATGAATTGTTAAAAGGACACATGATGTGCAGAAGACCAGCTGTTTTACTAGACAGTGCTGTCATTGTTACCAGCCACACTTTTTTGCTGGTGATATGTACCCTTTAACAATTTCTGAACCTGATCAATGCGCTCTCTGGGCTTACTCTAATAGTTAGCAGGTTCAATTTCATCCACACTATTGTTTAACTGCTGTATACATAGATATGTGTAAACTGTATTTTGGAGTTCAAAGCAAATATTGGCACCATATTGTGATATGAGTTGAATTCAGGAGAATGACAGATGAACCAGCAGTTGTGTTGGTAATATAGATGCTAAAATGTGTCCTCCTGAATCTGACCAATTTTGAAAGGGATTCTGTGAGATAAGAATGACTTAAAACTAAGTACAGCTGTTCAGTGCACACGTGGTGTGGCCAAAAATGTACATGCACCTTCCCACCTACTTGTTTTCCATCTTTCTCCACTCTACTCTGGCACTATAAAGTCAGAGCCATCAATAAAATAAAGGGCAGGGCATTGATTGAGGGAAAACAAGCAGGTCAGAAGGTGTACTTAAAGGGAACCTATCAGGTCATTTATGCCCCTGTCCATCACTGTCTGTACCTTCTAATCATCCCTGTCTGAGCTCATGGTGTAATGTAAGGGTAAGTTCACACTTACCCGGCGGTTCGGTCGGCGGCTGCTGGCGGGACCCGCCAGGAAGCTCCGGCGCCGTGCACCGGCTTCCTGGCGGTTATGAGCTGCGGGAGCCGGGCGGTAACCGGCGGCTGCCCAGCGGGTTCTCGGCGGCGATTCTGCAGCGGCTGGAAGCAGCACATGTTTCTGCTTGCAGCCGCTGCAGAACCGCCGGTTTTTACAACATGTTCATTCTTTGCTAACCCGCTGGGAAACCTGCGGGTTAGCAACGGATGACGCTGGGGAACCGCCGGTATGTGCACAGCCTTGGGCGGGCTACATTAGTTTTAATGTTAATCCAAACGCCGGTTTGGATTAACATAAATTAACATAAAACTAATGTATGCAAAACGGCGGTTTACACAGGTAAACCGCCGAAAACCCGCCCAGTGTGCACATACCCTAAAGGTGAAAAAAAGCATTTATACACTTACATTTTGTTATGTGAATGAGGCAGTGTGCACACACCTTGGAGGACGTAGTCACTCCGGCAGGTTAATAGTTAATATTTCAGCTGAATTTCGTAAGGATGCTCTAGGGCCTTTGTGATGTCATGATCGTGTGGCTAATAGATGGAACGAAGTCACCACAGACCATAATGATTTGGCTCGCTTAGCTCTGCCAACTATGGTCATGATCATTACATCACACAGGTCCTTTATAAAGAGAAGTTAAGTGAGTTAACTATTAATCTGCCAGTGACTACATCCTCTAAGGTGTGTAGTTGCTGCCTCATTCATATATGAAAATGTAAGTGTATAAATGCTTTTGTTCACCTTTTACATTACACTATGAGCTCAGACAGGGATGATTAGAATAGGACTATGAAGCTGCAGGTACAGGCAGTGATAGCTGAGGGGGGGCATAAACCACCTGACAGGTTCCCTTTAAAAGTTTGCACCCCCTTGATTCCCTGAGCACCTGTTCTTGGCTTCAACAGTCATTCTGTGCTGACAGTCCCTTTAAATGTTGTGGATGTCTGCTGACATTTTTAACCACATATTCACATGTTTTCTGAATCTGTGTGGAATCAGATGCAGGTCTTTTTATTAAAATTTTAGTGAAAAATTATAACGTTTTTTTCTACCCTAATTTTAGAAGAATTTCTATTGATTTAAATGGGGGTATTTTTGGTGCCAAAATTGTATAAACCTAAATCAAACCATAGGGGTGGCACCATTGAATGACTAGGAGCACCTTTTATCGAAGTCTCCTATAACAGAAAAAAACAGTGCAATGAATACCAGGTGTGTCCTAATAGATCCCATCAAATTCCACATAGGTGTTTATCCATTTGTTGGGAAGGTGTCTGATAGCTGTCAGATATGTTCTGCTCATGCATGTAATGATCCAAGATCCCAGTTACAATGTAATTAATTTTGTTCTCTTTCAGATCCCACTGCAGACCAGCTAAGACATCTTATGATGCTACATGGAGGCCAATTTCATGTTTACTATTCACGTTCTAAAACAACCCATATTATTGCAACTAATCTCCCTAATAGCAAAATCAAAGAGCTAAAAGATGAGAAAGTGGTCCGTCCTGAGTGGATAACAGAGAGGTAATGTCATTTTATGTGCTGTATATGCTCCCATCTGGAAAACTATTAAAACACAGCAAAGTATTTAGTGGTCACCATATAAGAGGCAATTGCTTGCTTTGCATTTTAACTATTAAAAAGCGTCTCAGGGTATTCCATTCCTCGATATGTAGTGGTATACCTATAGCATAGTCTGTAAATGTAGGTCTCGCCTCTGGAAGGTGAACTTATTTCCTGTACCATCTGGTAAGGAAACTGCTGGCTGAAACATCCAAGTTAAAAATTTAATAAAGAAATGGCCTCGTACATTCACTGCTGTGGGAGTCACATAAACAGCCAAGCACTTTGCTCAGATAACTTTGCTAAGTGAATGGGGAGATACACATACACACATGCCACCTCTTCATTCATTCTCCATCTGAGTGCAGTGTCTGGCAGTGATCAGATCCCTCCTCTGAAGATTATTATTTCTCATTAGCGCCGTTAATTCTTTGGCACTTTTCATGTGAAAAGCAGAATACGTAGACAAGTATAATAATTATGAACAATACTAGGTAAAGGAGGAGAGCAGACCCTGCCCGCAAGGGCTCATGGTCTACAAGGAATGGCTAAGGATATAGTAGGTGAGGAGAGAGGACCCTACCTGTGAGGGCTCACAGTCTACAAGGGATGGGTGAGGATACAGTAGGTGAGGAGAGTGTTCCCTACACGCAGTGGCGTAATGTTCGCGGTCGCAGGGGTCGCGGGTGCCACGGGGCCCAGACCTATAAGAGGCCCGGGCCGCCCGCAGCCCCCTGCAACTGCCGATCCCAGCGCTGGGCACCCGCAAAACATGGATGTGCGTCTCCAAGGACGCACATCCGTGTGATTACATAGAAAAAAGAGGGGCTACTGGGCACTACTGACCACACCTTTTGCCTAGGTTACACTGATTCTGGTGTTGCTCAGCCACATTTAGACCAACAATATCATCATCCAAAGCAAAAAGCGTCACTCACCCGTTTCTTTGTGCTCTTCTTTATTTACCTATTCCAGGTGGACAGTAGGTGCAGGGAGGGGGGGAGGAGGAAGACACACCTCGAATAGGTAAATAAAGAAAAGCACAAAGAAACCGGTGAGTGCCGCTTTTTGCTTTGGATGATGACATCCATGTGATTGCGCGAGCTGTGTGTCAGGGAGGGGAAGGGAGGCCTGCGTTCCACTGGAGAAGGCGTCACTTCCTGCTTTGCCGGCACCGCCACCACCTCCTCCTCCTGGGTCTGTTTGTAAGGAGACCGGAGCAGCGGGGGAACCAGGAGAGGTAAGTACAGATTTATTTTATTTTTTTTATAAATCAGCAAGGTGGCCAAAGGATTATGGAGGAGGAGGAGGGAACATTCTACTATATGGAGATTGGAGAGGCTATGAGTCTGCACTGTATGGTGGGGCTATGAGTCTGCACTATATGGAGGGGCTATGAGTCTGCACTATATGGAGGGGCTATGAGGCTGCACTATATGGAGGGGCTATGAGGCTGCACTATATGGAGGGGCTATGAGGCTGCATTATATGGAGGGGCTATGAGGCTGCACTATATGGAGGGGCTATGAGGCTGCACTATGTGGAGGGGCTATGAGGCTGCACTATTCTATCTGAAGGTCTATGAGGCTCCATTATACTATATGGAGGGCTGTGAGGCTGCATTGTGCTATATGGAAGGATGTGAGGCTGCATTATACTTTATGGAGGGATATGAGTCTGCATTATACTTCTGTATATGGATGGTTGTGAGGATGCATTATACTATATGGAGGGCAGTGAGGCTGCATTATACTATATGGAGGACTATAAGGCTGCATTAAACTATATGGAGAATAATTGAGTTGCATTATAATAATTTGATGACTATAGTGGCTACCTTATGAATGGGGGACTATGGGATGCATTATAATACATAGACGACTATGGGAGTACATTTTTATGTATGGAGGAATTTGGGGATGCCTTATAACAATTGAAGGACTATGGTGGCGGGAGGAGGAAGACCATATAAACCATAAGGGACATATATACCACAATAAGGGCCATATTCCAAGAGGAGGACCATATAGAGCAGGATGGGGGAAATTAGTACATAATGAAGGGGAAGAGGGGTTAATCTGTGAGTCTTTAAAGTATTTAGAACATTACACACGGCCCATACATCTGACCAACGTGTGCATGGGAGGGGGGGCAGGTCTAAATTTCATACCGAGGCCCACCAGACTCTAGTTATGCCACTGCCTACACGTGATGGCTCACAGTCTACAAGGGATGGGTGAGGGTACAGTAGATGAGGAGAAAGGACCCTTCCCGCAGAGCTCACAGTGTACAAGGAATGGGTGAGGATACAGTAGGTGAGGGCTCACAGTCTACAAGGATAATGTGGAGAAGGTCTGTTCCAATCAATCCCCAGCGCTTCCAGGAGGGAACACAAGGATCCGGTGTTGTTTATAAAATTTATTCCAGTAAAAAAATGTATCACATGCCGTTCACCAATAGGGTACAATGCGTTTCGGCTAAAAATATGTAAAACTATAGCCTTCCTCAGGTACCTATAGGCTGGACCTGTAGGCTATAGTTTTGCACATTTTAGCCGAAACGCATTGTACCCTATTGATGAACTGCATGTAATACATTTTTCTACTGGAATAAATTTTATAAACGACACCGGATCCTTGTGTTCCCTCCTGGAAGCGCTGGGATTGATTGGAACAGACTTTCTCTACATTATCCATTGATGGGCTCAGCCGCTGCTTAGCTTGATGATTCTGAAGCCTAGCTGCAGGCCAGGAAGGAGCATACTCTTGGAGAACCAGCACAATTGGATTCTATACACCTGATACAAGATCACACAAAGGTGAGCAAAAAACCTTAAGAACTTTGTGAATTGTGCCAAATATCCTACGGTCTACACTTAGATCTGCGCCCGCACCCTCTTTTTCCTCTCTCCTCATCCTCTAGAGCCGGGAATAGGCCCTTGGTATGTTTCTTATAGTCTACAAGGGATGGGTGAGAATAGAGTAGGTGAGGAGAGATGACCATGCCTGCGAGGGCTCACAGTCTACAAGGGATGGGTGAGGATAGAGTATGTGAGGAGAGAGGACCCTGCCCGCGAGGGCTCACGGTCTACAAGGGATGGGTGAGGATACAGTAGGTGAGGGCTCATAGTCTACAAGGGATGGGTGAGTATACAGTAGTTGAGGGCTCGCAGTCTACAAGGGATAGGTGCGGATACAGTAAGTGAGGAGAGAGGACCCTACATGCGAGGGCTCACGGTCTACAAGGGATGGGTGAGTATACAGTAGGTGAGGGCTCACAGTCTACAAGGGATAGGTGCGGATACAATAAGTGAGGAGAGAGGACCCTACACGCAAGGGCTCACGGTCTACAAGGGATGGGTGAGGATACAGTAAGTGAGGGCTCACGGTCTACAAGGGATGGTTGAGGATACAGTTAGGGTAAGTGCACACTTACCGGCGGGTTTGTCGGCGGCGGCTGGGCGGAACCCGCCAGGATGCTCCGGCGCCGTCCACCGGCTTCCTGGCGGGTATGTGCGGCGGGAGCCGGGCGGGTGACGGGCTTTAGCCGGCGGTTGCACAGCGGGTTCTCGGCGGCGGGTCTGCTGCGGCTGGAAGCAGCACATGATTCTGCTTGCAGCCGCTGCAGAACCGCCGTTTTATAGAACAAGCTCATTCTTTGCTAACCCGCTGGGAAACCTGCGGGTTAGCAACGGATGAGGCTGTGTAAACCGCCGGAGTGTGCACAGCCTTGGTCGGTTTACATTGGTTTTAATGTTAATCCAAACGCCGGTTTGGATTAACATAAATTTAAATAAAACTAATGTAAACAAACCGGCGGTTTACACAGCTAAACCGCCCAACACCCGGCAAGTGCGCACATAGCCTAAGTGAGGGCTCACAGTCTACAAGGGATGGGTGAGGATACAGTAGATGAGGAAAGAGGACCCTGTACGTGAGGGCTCACGGTGTACAAGGGATGGGTGAGGATACAGTAGGTGAGGGCTCACAGTCTACAAGGATGGGTGAGGATACAGTAGGAAAGGGTAGAGCTGGTCATGTGGCGTATAGTGGATTGAGGGTCACTGCAGGTCTCTGAGGTTATTCCTACATCTGTCAGACACCTATGACACATTGTGTGACTTTGACATGAATAGTTTAGAATACCATCCTCTTTCTGTGGGGTCTGCTAAGCTGGTCTATACATCTGCTGGTCTCATGATCTAAATAAAAGCATTGCTTGATTTGTCTGTATTGTATTTGGCTCATCCAGCGTGAAAGTATCAAATTATTTGGGTATAAAGTGTGAAATTGTGTAGAAGACATGAACTGTATCTAATTACAGACGTCTACTGTTCAAAAACCAGTCATATAAATCTTTCTAACTGCCCGATGGCGTTCATTGATGCTGATGCTTTTTAATTTCAAGTAACTACTATATTTTTACTGTATATGTAAAGCATTTTACCTTCTTTGCTTTAACAGCATTAAAGCCGGACGCCTTCTTTCTTATGTTCCCTACCAACTTTATACAAAGCAGTCCAGTGTTCAGAAGAGCTTAAACTTCACCTCCAAATGCATACCAGAAGATTTATTCCCAAGAAACAGCAACCATAAGTTGTAAGTATCGTTGGTCATTAGTAATGAAGATGTATTTTAATTTGATATTAATACAGTACCATAAGTGAGTTCTTGCTACTTTGCTTTATCATAGTCGGGATGGTAGAGGTGATCAGCGGGGGGGTGGAGGTGTCGCACCCCACTTTTAAGTATAGGATTGTGGGAGATGTTCCTATGATGACATGCCTGGAAATGCAACTTGAAGCTTTCTTCTAGTTCTTGTCATTGTTTTTATGTCTCCTCTTTAGAAGCCATTCTACGGTGAGCACCATTCAGGCAAATGGAACGAATGGTTGGGAAGAAGAGTGTGAAAAGTCTGAAGAGGAAAAAGATTATGAAATAGATGGTTTAGGAGACTTTCCTGATTATACTAGAGAACAGAACTGCAAAGACAGCGCTGTTATCATCAATGGACATAACTGTAGCCCTAATGGTGCCTTAAAGCTGCTGGATATATCAGGGCATTCAATTAACTCTTCTGCAAGTAGACTTCTGTCATTGAGTCAGCAGGAAAAGCCTAATCTAGGCTGTACAGACTGCACTTTAGAGCAATTACAACCAAACAATGGACACTTAGATATTTCATTGGATCCTCACAGGACCGCATCAAGCTCAGCCTCATCCTCATATTTGCACAATAAAACTAAAGTCAATGGTGCTCACCACTCGCTCCAGGGGCCTTCAAGCACAAAAAGCACCTCCATACAAAGGGCGCCCTCTCCACAACTGCCTAAAACCACAGACTCCAATTTTATTTCAGATTTTTATTCTCACTCTAGACTACATCATATATCGACATGGAAGAGCGAGTTCACAGAGTTTGTACGTGAGCTCCAAAGTCAATATAATGGCAGCTTTCCAGGTCGGGAAAGGTTAAAAAGATTGAAGTCAGGTAATGTGTTGTATCAGATATTTTGTGGAGTTCTTGTGATTTGGATATATTACTCTGTACACTTGTTCCCTTTGTAATCAAGCACTTAAAGGGTTTTACCATAATAAAAAACCCTGAATTCTCTAAAAGATCTTAGAAATACACTATTTTAATAGAATTTAATTCTAGAAATGCCCTCTCTTTCTCCATCAGGCTACCTATGGAGCCTGATCACTGCTTCTAACCGCATAGTTTGCCCACCTGTAGACTTCTGCTGTGACTGAGCATGTACAGATGAAATGTGTAATTGGGTACAGCGAGGTCACATATCCTTCATACGCGTCCTGACAGACAGCAGTTATACCATTTTTGGCTGGCATCAAAGGAAAACACGCTGTTTCTGTAAATCTCTTTCATTTCATTAGAGAACGACCATGTTGGTGCAGCTAATTGCCTTTGGTGGTCAGCCTGGAAATTTGCCGTTATGCTACAGACTAAAGGTTTCCATATCTTGCACTTAAAGCAGCTGTGGGCTGGTTGGAAAAATGGGATGTATGATTAAAGGATATCCTATGACTGAAATTAATTTTCTTTATTTTCAATTGAAGCTCTATTTGTTAATGGGTTTAAGGCTGGGACATGTCATTGCTTTTTAATCAGCTGGAACACAGCGCTGATGTCCTGATGCTGCGGTTTCAGGACTTACAGCATGGCTGAATCAATGGAGCAACCAGTAATATTCTACACAGCTGAGTACCTGGGACACTGCTTAGCAAGACAAAAGGGTGAAGGCAATGGCACCATACATCAGTGTTGTGTCCCCACCAATCCCAATGCTTTATAAGAACTGTAATAAATAAATGGAGATGCTTTACATTTATATAAAAGTGGATTCTGGGCAATTATAATGGGACTCTAGTGTATTTGTTCACATTTTGCCAGGACTTCATTTTCAGAGTCAAACTGCCAGATCGAAACTATTATTGATTATGCCTGCTTATATTCGCCATCATACTTTACAGACATTGTCATCACTGTGACTATTGGGTCTCACAATTCCCTGTCAGTATGTTTTTGGAGTGTGGGAGGAAACCCATACAAACACTGGGAGAACATACTCCTTGCAGATATTCTTGTAGAGGGATTTGAATCCAGGACCTCAGTGGTGAAGAGTGTTAACCACTGAGTCATTATCCCGTCATACCATACTTTGTCTTCACCCCTTTTGCTTTCTGTCAACCTCATTGCTTGTAACAACCCATCCAATCCTCAAAGCAAAGAAATCAAAACATAGATGTCCATTAATTTATTAATGAGAAATGACGCTGGAAAAGTATTGAACACAGTTACTGAAATGTATTTAATGCTTCATAAAAATCCATTGTTGGGGATGACAGCTTCAAGACACCTGCTATATGGAGAAACCAGTTGTATGCATTGCTCAGGTGTGATTTTGGACCATTCTCTCACACAAACTCTCAAATCCTGGAAGTTGCATAGGCTTCTTCTATGAACTCTGAATTTTAGTTCTTCCATACATTTTCTATTGGATTCAGGTGTGGTGAGTGTCTAGGCCATTCTTGCAGCTTTATTTTCTTTCCCTGAAGCCAACTGAGCATTTTCTTTGCTGTGTATTTGGGATCATTGTCCTGCATTGTGCACCCTTGTTTTTTCTTCATCATCCTGCTAGATGGCAGCAGTTATTTATCAAAAATGTCTCCGTACATGTGTCTATTCTTCCTTCCTTGAGCATGTTTTTTATTCATCAATAGCTTGTGTGGTGAGTGTGCATTCAGGCCATGGAGGTTGAGTGCATTACTTATTGTTTTCTTTGAAAAAATGTAACTGCTGATTCCAGGTATTTCTGTAAATCTCCACAGGTGGTTCGTGGCACTTAGACAAAATGTCTGATAATGCCTTTCACTCCTCTGCCTGAAATCTTGTGGGGAGCACCTGGTCATGGCAGGTTTATTCTTTAATTGTTATTCCCACTTCCGGATTATGGGCCCAACAGTGCTCACTGTAACCTTCAATAGTTTAGAAATTCTGAGAACAATGCCATCGATATGTTTTGCTTCAATAGGGTTGCAAAGGTCTTGAGACAGCTCACTGGTTTTAAACATCATGAGATGTTTCTTGTGTGACACCTTGGCAATGAGACACCTTTTTATAGGCCATTAGTTGAATCGGCTGATATTTCTTTTTTTTAAGCAAAGTTTTTATTTATTGAAGTTTTTATAACAAGAGTCAATATTATACACGTACAAAATAGGCATAGTATCACAAAAGCTGTATTGTACCTTGAGTAATTAAAAAGAATGCAGGGTCATAACAGTTTAAATTGCAACAACCAGCCGAACATAAACATTGTCTTCTTAGCCATCCCATCCCATCCTAGATATGAACCATATCCGTGGCCCCCTTAATCTCTAGAGAACCACTCCCAACCTAGACATTCCTCAAAGTTTGTAGCCTATCCATCATATCATCCCCAACCTGAACTTAACCAAGTCTCTAGAGGCTAAACTGGATTTGCCTATTCAGACTGCCCACAGTTGCTCAAATTTGGTAATAGCCTCTTTTTTTATAATTACTTTTCTCCAAATTTGTAAACCAATTAACCTTACTAACATATTCCTTTTTAGTCTGACCTCTAACATCCAGCCAGTGTTGCGCTATCCACTTTTGCACCAGTTATAACATTCATTCTACAGCCACCTTATCCACCTCATTAATTGGTGTATCCTCCGCGTAGCCCAGTGCATAGACCAATGGAGTTTTTTCAATGACTATCTCAAATACTCTATTAAGCAAGTCTGGTACTTTGTGCCAGAATCATTCTGTTATTGAGCAGTACCACAATCAGGGGTGGACTGGCCCAGGTGGCAGGGCGGTGGTAGTGTACAGGGAAGCAGGCGTCGGGTCGCGGCTGAAAGCAAGGTGGAGGGGGGCGGTGAGTGAAGCAGGCTGCATTAACCAATAACCCACCCCCCCCCCTTCCCCGCTCCTCACCTGGCTCACCATGGTAGCATATACCCCTAATCCCTGCTCCTCATTTCGGCTAATGCTGCAGAAAGACTGCCACCTGGGGCATGATCTGCCAGCCAGCCCCTGGACCACATCATATGGATTGTTTGCTACGTCCGTACCACATCTTGGACATCTCCCATCCCTTCTTACCTCCAATCTTCAACAAGAACTCTGGTGTTCTGTATATATTATGTACTAAGTACAATTGAGAAAGTTGGGCAATGCTTTCCAAAATTTCTGCCCACTGTCCTTCCTCTTTGGGTCTAATGTTATCCTCCCAGTTTACCTTACTGCGTCTACCTCTCCCACCATTGTCGAGTACCAACAGGGCCCTATAGAGCTGTGATATTATCCCAGATGAACCAGCCGAGTTACTAATTAACTGAATCACAGTATTTTGCCTAATAATAACAGGAGCATCGCTTGTGACGTCTGCGAGAAACGCGAGCCACAGCTAAAGATATTTATAAAAATCTTTTAGTATCAAAACTATTATCCTCCTTCAATTGTGAACAGGTCTTAAGTACATTATCTGAGACCAGCTGACAAACTCTTTTGATTCCCTTTACCTTTTAGTTATGAAAACCATCCAGACTGTACAAACTGCCCAGTCATGGAGATTCCCTTATGGATGTATATTGTGAACATCCCTTTATTTGTAGTAACCCCCTGAAGAGTCAGTCTTCCCTACAGTTTTCCCTCTGTAAATGTTCAAATTTAATATGAGGTGTCCCACTTCCACATCAGGGATCTGAATACTTTTACAGCATGAAAGAACCGCATTGGCACCCTCACCGTAGAGTTGTGCAGAAGGTACAGCAGCTGAGGTATCCTAATGATTGTGATTAAATATGCTCTTCCTATCACTGTGAACGGTAATTTGGCCCAAACCTCCTATTTTTCCATTAATTTAGTAAGAACTGTGTTTAAAGTCAATCTTTCATATTCCAGAGGATTGTTGAACCCCCTGCTGCCCGAATATTTAAACACTGCCACCTTTTGTAAACCTGTGGTGAGCATAGAAGGCTCCTGCTCCCCCCACCCCCCATCCAACGACATACGAATTGACTTTGACCAATTAATGGTCAACCCTGAATATTCACCAATGGATTGGATCACTTCCATAGCTGAAGGCAGAGAGCAAGAGGAATTTGCAAGATATCTGCCTGCATACAATGGTGCCTTGTCTTCTAGTAGTCCCCTCTTAATCCCCTCCACCCCATCATCACTTCGCAGCAAAATTGCTAAAGGTTATATCACTAGAGCAAAAAGAAGTGGTCACAGAGGGCACCTACGCCTTGTTACCATTTGAAGTGCAAGAGTCCGAAAAAAGCCCATTCACCCATATCCTGGCCATAGCGTTAGAGCACAACAGTTGTATCTACTTTTTAATTATATTCTTTTTCAATAAGTGGTAGGATTGCCTTCTAATTACTGATATATTTCAGCTGATGTCCTGGCTTTTTGCACCTCTTTCTTTCTTCATATGTTCAATCCTTTTTCCCTGCGTCAATTGTCGTTATTACACATAGTTTATGGACATCTATGGTTTGATTTCTTTGCCTATGTGGATGGTTTGTTACTGACATCTTGTGAGAAATTCATGTCAACAGCCCCTTTTAGAAATCTATTTACTTAGAAAATTGGTGAGGCGTTCAATGATTATTTGCCCTGCTGTATATGCTGGGAAAGCCATAGATCCATCATGGCTCAATAGAGACCAATCCATATATTTTTTAACTATATATTGAAAACTGTAGTCTACTATGCTTTTTCTATGCAGAGATATCCAGTAAAAATATGTTCTTCTTACATTGAAGTTCATCAGCGATATATGCTTATAAAGTGGTGTAGATTGTAGGGGTACATCAAATATTCCTATCATATGCCTGATTCAAAGACCTAATCTGAACAAAACTTTGTGGTCCTGATCATTGCCTTTGCACCTAGTTTTGTGTGTTTTGCCCTGCCCGACCCCCCCACTACCTTTTTTTTTATTTTTTCCATTCATTATTTGCTGTCTTACAACTCAATGTCCACTGGTAACTGGTGATTGTGATAGGGTGATATATTTTGCTGCATTTTACAAGTGTGTTCCTGTCCTGTGTATTCTCCTCTTCCCTTCCCCACTTCCTGTGAACTAATTACTCTTTCTGAGGGTATGATAATTGGATTACTGTGGACATGCCCTTGGTCATTCAAGTCCTCTGTCTGTAAAGGTTTGTACCACCCTCATGGACAGTGTCAATAGAACTGATTTGATGATTGGGAGGTGGTTGGGGGAGGAGAGTGAGTAAGGGGTACGTCACACACATTGCCTCGCCAGCGATATCGCTGTGTTTGAAAAGCAGCAGCGATCCGGCCCCTGCTGTGAGGTTGCTGATCGCTGCACATCCTTCAGGATAATTTTTTGGTCCTTGGTGTCCCGCTGGTCAGCACGCATCACTGCGTGTGACAGCGAGAGACCAGCAATCAGCGACCTCACAGGCTGGTAACCTTGATTAACACCGGGTAACTAAGCAGCATGCGCTGCCTAGATACCTGGTGTTTATCATGGTTACCAGTGTCCTCCCGCTTAGAGCAGCCTGTAAGCTTGAGGACGCTGGTAACCATGATAAACACCAGGTAACTAAGCAGCGCACGTTGCCTAGATACCCGGTGTTTATCATGGTTACCAGCGATGTGGAGGTGGCTCCCTGGTCGCTGAGGAGATCTGCCTGTTTGACAGCTTCCCAGCGACCACACAGCGATGTTCCAGTGATCCTAGCCGTTGTCGGGATCGCTGGAACATCACTGTGTGTAACGGCACCCCAAAATTTGAGTCTTTCTGTGAGGAGAAGCAGTGTGTTTTCAGTCTGTGTGTGTGGGGAACGCTGAATTAAGACCAGCTCTACAAAGGGACTTAGACAAACCTGGATTACCTGAAGAAATGGTATATTGATGGATTGTTTTATGGAATTGTGTTTTTCAAGCAATAAAGGTTCTTGGGCTGATCACACATCTCTTGCTCTGTTGATTGTGGGATACTGGAGAAGGACCCCATGACAGTGATTTTGGCATCAAAAAGTCACATATTCAGTTAAAAAGAGAAACAAAAAAAAAGACCATTTATGACTTCACGCCAAATTCATGAATAGCGTGCTCTATTTTGCAGGATTTGACGCCAAAAACAGCAACTGAGCCTGCAAAATAAAAAAAGAAAATTACTTTAAAGGAAATCTGTCATAATCTTTTTTTTTTTTGTTTTTAAACCGCCCCCAATGTTATTTAGATTATGCACTGTGCATCACTGAGGCTGGTTTCACATATGCTAAATTGAACGCAGCATACTGAGCGCAGCCAAACGCATGCTCACTGCGTTCCTATGTTTAACATGGAAACGCATAGTAGCTGTGTTTTGGCTGCGTGCGGTTGCGTTTGGATGTGCACAATTTGTGCGCCCTTCTCTGCCCACCGAACGAACCAAGTTGCATTTTTTTGTGCGTTCGCAGGCGCTTGTTTTATCAGTAAGCGACTGCAAGCACACAAACAATGCATGGAGCCCAATGAATCCGCATTGTCCTTCGCATGACAGCGCAGGGGAACGCTGCGGATCACATTGAAATCTCTCCCGGTGGCTGCCGCTGATCTCCCGGCAGATCAGTGGCAGACCCCAGGAGATCAGTGTCGGCCACCGGGAGATCAGCTGGAACAGCTGCTGATCTCCCAGGGACGGGCGCCACTAATCTCCCGGCTGTGTCGGCGCGGTAGATTTGAAGAAACAGCTGATCTGACAGCTGTTTAAATTTCCCGCGCCGACACCGAATAGGTGATGTTGGCGCGGCCAATCAGCTGTCTCGGCGGCCGGGAGGAGGAGATCAGTGGCGGAGTTCTCCTCCCAGCGGCTGCTGCTAATCTCCTCCTCCCGGCCGCCGAGACAGCAGATTGGCTGGCGGTGCACCATACTGTGTGAACGCATACGGAGAATCTCCACTGCGTTCACATCACTATGGTAGTGTTTGCTTCTGCATGCCCTCTGCACGCAGACACAAACGCTAGTGTGAAACCAGCCCAAGGGACCTTTCACACTTGCGTTTTATTACTGATTTGGAAGATCAGGAAAAAACCCGATTCTTATAGTATTTTGCCCATTCACTTTAATTTGGTCACGTAGAATCTTGTTGCTTCATGTTTTCTCCTGAAATCATTAAAGAGAATGGGCAAAAAAATGAATCTTGTAAGAATCAGGTGTTTTCGTGATCTTCCAAATCAGGAAAAAAAACGCAAGTATGAAAGGACCCTAACCTGGTTTAAAAAAAAAACAAACAAAAAAAGTCCATGTATTTATCATAAAAAAGCACTTTAGATGCTTAGCGTTTGCATTAGGTACCTGAACAAACAGTCATCAGGGTGGATACTTTGGCTGGCAATCAGTCACATCCATCCACATTCAGTCATGTAATATTTTTAAACGTAGTCACACTCAACCTGAATTGTAATTCTATTAGGATCACTTAAGGACCTTCAGAAATTCACCAATGATTTAGAAGGGCTTGTGGTAATGTCACGACCATCTGACCGCAATGGGTGGAGCTAAGCCTACATCATCTTCATGTCAGGCCTGCTTAGCTCCACCCCTTATGGTCACATGAACCTCACCACAGGTCCTTCTACAGTATGTGTGAATTTCTGAAGATTCTTAAGTGATGTTATTATATTACGATTTGGAGGAGTGTGACTTTGCCCAGAAAACTGTGGATTGACGTGACTGATACCAGCTGAAGTATCCACCTTGATGACTGCTTGTGCAGGTACCTAATGCAAACATATAAGCATCTAAATGCTTTTTATGAAAAATACATGAATTCTTTTTAAACCAGGTTAGTTATGAACAGTACATGAGCTAAATAACATTGGGGCGGTTAAAAACTAAAAACGACATGACTGGTTCCCTTTAAAAAAGGCATATGATAAATCAGGGCTATGTTTTATTTGTTTGATCCTTGCAACCCGGTATATTTACTTTATTATAAAATGAGGAAGGCTCTATGCATGTTAGCAGGTGAAAGCTGTTATGGTCTTCCCATATATGAGCAGTGATGTTTCTTGGAACAGGAATAGTACTTCTGACTATACTATTCCTGCCAGGAACGAACAGCACAAATGCAACAGAATGGAGGGAATTCTTGCCAACAGTTCTGGTTGTGCAAGTGATTGTTGTGAACCACAACAGAGGCAAGGCCACATCTAGATATAGGCGGTTTGGAGGTTTTCCCAGTGGCTCATAAGTGGAGAAAGAAGCGGTTTTCTCTGATAAGATGTAGTCAGCAGTTTGTTATATTTCCTTACACTATTCATTTATATAGAATTTGTTGAACAGACTGAGGCCATTTAATTCTCCCAATTTTGCATTGTTAATGTCTGTATATATGGTAGAGCCTGGTGCTTTTCCTTCCATATAAATGTTATTTATTTTTCACCTGTTTAGGAGCCGTGCCTGCCTTGGCCAATTACAAGTGCCAGAACTGCATAATTCATGTGGATATGGATTGCTTCTTTGTGTCTGTAGGTGTTCGTAACCGACCAGATCTAAAAGGTAACAAGTCATCAAACACTCCCCAAGAAAGGATTACTGATAATCATGGTCTTATATTTATTTTTATATAATGTTGCACATAGAATTCCTGGTATTTGAAATATACATTTTATATCTTTGATCATATGGTTTGATAAAAAAAAATATTTATACATTACCATTCAAAAGTTTGGGGTCACCTAGACAATTTTGTGTTTTCCATGGAAACTCATACTTTTATTTATCAAATGAGTTGCAAAATGAATAGAAAATATAGTCCAGACATTGACAAGGTTAGAAATAAAGATTTTTTTATTTGAAATAATAATTTTCTCCTTCAAACTTTTCTTTTGTCAAACAATGCTCCCTTTACAGCAATAACAGCATTGCAGACCTTTGGCGGGTACTATTCAAGGAAGCTGCCAGATGAGGAGCTGTGAGGCCTCGATTTCTCAAACTAGACTCTAATGTACTTGTCTTGTTGCTCAGTTGTGCAGCAGGGCCTCCTACTTCTCTTTCTACACTGGTTAGAGCCTGTTTGTGCTCTCTTCTGAAGCGAGTAGTGCACACCATTGTAGGAAATCTTTAGTTTCTTGGCAATCTCTCACATGGAATAGCCTTAATTTCTAAGAACAAGAATAGACTGCTGAGTTTCATATGAAAGTTCTCTTTTTCTGGCCATTTTGAGAGTTTCATAGAACAAACAAATGGAATTCTCCAGATTCTCAACTACTGTAGCTCAAAGGAAGGTCAATTTTATAGCTTCTCTAATCAGCCAAACTGTTTTCAGCTGTGCTAACATACTTGTGCAAGGGTTTCTAGGGTTTTCTAAACATCCATTAGCCTTCTTACACAGTTAGCAAACACAATGGACCATTAAAACACTGGAGTGGTGGTTGTTGGAAATGGGCGTCTATACACCTACAGTATGTAGATTAGATATTGCATTAAAAACCAGGTGTTTGCAGCTTGAATAGTCATTTACCACATTAACAATGTATAGAGTGTATTTCTGATTCATTTAATGTTAGCTTCATTGTAAAAAAAAAAAAAAAGTGATTTTCTTTAAAAAATAAGGAGATTTCTAAATGACCCCAAACTTTTGAACAGTAGTGTACAGAATAATGGCAAGACCTGATCACAATATTAATGCACTGCATGGTGCAGTAGACCCCCATGATAAAGGCAGAGGTTGATAAATGCACAGGGCGCCAGGCACACAGATCTACGTGTAACGCTCAATGTTTGCTATTGGTCAGCAATAGTTTTATGCTAATGATTTTTTATATTAATAATGTGTGTATATCGGGGGCGTGGCCTAGCTATGGAGGAGTGAGGACGCTGGTTACACAGGCTCCCGCTTCCAGGTCTTATTATCAGCTACCTACGCCCAGAGAATCAAGGTACCGAGGAGAACATGCGAAGGGGGAAGCCGGCGAGACCACCAGGAGCCGATTCCCAGACTCCTAGGAGCTCTGAAGCCTCCATTAAGCGCTTCTTTAACTCAGATGAAAAGACTCCCGCCAGAACCCAGAAATCTAAGATGGCCGCGACAGGGAGAAGAGACGCGGCAGAGACGATGGCGGCTGCAGCGGAAGGAGCAGTGAGCCGGCGGTCACAAGCACAGAGCTCCCAAGAATCAGCAGAAGGCCCCGGTAGCCAGAGGGCAATGACAACCAGAGGCACAGGTAACCGGTCGGCCGGGGGGATGGTGGTGGAAGCGAGCTCCCAGCCCGAACGTATAGAATCTCCTGGAGGAGTGACCCCTCTGAGCCCTCCACAGATGGGAGACATAAATCAAGCCACAACACTTCAGAGGCCCCCTTCTATGTCACAGACGGGGACCCCGGCGCCCGGGACTCAAGGAGTACAGTTGGAGGCTGGGGATGAACACAGAGCACCCCCTCTCCTGACACCTGCTGCAGGATATACACCGGGAAGCTCTGCCCGAACACAGTTCCCCGACTCCATCAGTGTGCTATATCCTGCTCAGTTACACTCTGATGATCAGTCCCAGACCTTTAGTGTCCTAGGGGAATTGAATGATTTGAGAACCAGGATGGCTTCTATTCCCACCCGGGAAGACATGGAGGCGTACATAGGTCGCCTAGAGCAGGCATACAGGAGTGAGTTATCATGCCTAAGAGGAGAGGTCACTAGGGTGGACTCCCAGGGCCAAGACCACGCTCACAGAATCTCAGCCCTGGAGGAAATATGCAGAACACAACAGGCTACCCTCCTAAATCAATCGACCCAAATCACACACTTGATTGATGCCTTGGACGACGGCGAAAACAGGGGGAGACGAAACAACCTACGCATAAGGGGTCTGCCTGAAACTGTTGCTTCCAGAGACTTACCGAGGGTGCTGCAGAATATATTCAATGAGCTGCTAAGTGATCCCCCTTCAAATTACATAGAACTTGACCGTGCTCATAGGGCTCTGGGCCCTAGACCAGATGACTCAGATTGGCCGCGTGATGTGATCTGTAGAGTCCACCATTATCTGACCAAAGAAGCCATAATGAATAAAGTCCGAAATGGTAGACAATGCAAATTTGAAGATAAGCTACTGACCATACTTCCTGACCTTTCTAGACTGACTCTTCAGAAAAGAAGAGCACTACGTCCCCTACTGGACACTCTGAGAGATCACGAAATACCTTACACATGGGGATTCCCCTTCAGACTTCAAGTTAGAAGTGGAGGTAGACAGGTTATCTTGCGGTCTCCTGCTGATATGTCCTCCTTCACCTCGGCACTAGATCTCCCTATGGTCCCTATCCAGGGATGGCCGGAGTTCCCCATGAGACCAGGAGATGGATTCCAGAGACCAGGCGGAGGATTTCGTCGGCGACAAGGCCAGAACGAGGAGCGTAGACAACATCGTTGAGAAGACCTCAGAGCTGATTACACAAATCCCGCAATTGGAATGGCAACAAGGACTGAGGACTAATCGAGCACCGTGAGACGTTTTTTTTTCCTCCCCTGACCCCCCCTAATCTTCCTCCCCTTCCCCTTCCCTTCCCTATACTCCCCTTCCTCCCTATACCCTATCCACCCCCCTCCTTCCCCTTCTCACCCCGAACGGTCCTCTAGAAAATGTCGGTTTGGTGTACTGAACTGATTATTCATAATGAGATCTGGACTGGCGAACAACTATTTTTCTTAGAATATATTGCATAACTGTTTTTAAGGTTGAATTATCGAGAGGTATCGGAGGACGGAATTCCACATACACCCCCCCCTCCTCCCTCTACTTACCCCTCCCCCTCCCCCCCTTCCCTTTCCCTTCCCTATACCCCCCCTTCCTTCCTTTTCCTTACATGCCCCCTTCTTCCCCCTGGCACCCAGAACGGCTCTATGAAAAATATTAGTTTGATGTACTGTTTTAGTCCTCCTGAAAAGAACTGGTCTGGTGAAGGATTTTTCCTTAAGGAGTATCTAGCTGAAATGCCTAGTCAGTGGAATTAATGAATGGTCTCGTAAGATGAAAATTTTATATATGTCCCCCCCCTTCGTCCTCTCCCTATCCCTTCCCCTCCCATTCCCATCCCCCATCTCCCCTTCCCTATTTTTCCCCCCCTTCCCTTCCTCCTACCTGAGGACCATTTGAGCCTCTTGCCTGTGAAAAGCCAAGGCTTAGACCTGGAGCGGGAGACTCCGACATAGAAGGCTTTAAACCCCACAGGGATTCCTGCCCACACAGGTGCGGTGGGATAAGTTATTCCCTACTTACTAACTCTAGATCCTAGAGTTTAACTGATTCTTTTTGTTTTTTACTCTCTTCTACTTGTGTATTTACTAAATTACGGTTGGATACTTGTTTTTATTTTTATTTTGCTTCAATACAGTGACTAGAAGACATAAGCGGGCTGACTAGATTTCTACAAATTGATTTATACAACAACACTAAACTTATTGGTGACACACATCAGGGCTTAGAACCAACTTTTTGAGGTGTCCGTATGACGCCCACCTGATAGGGATCCTACTGAAGCACGCTCTCCTTCTACCTTTCCTCTTCTCTTCTGCCCCCTTTATTTTTCTCCTTCCTTTTTCCTATCACCTATCATACCGACTCTACCCGGTGTCTAATCTAGGAGCTGATCCACATAAATATAGAAGCGTGTCTTTGACGTTAATTTACAATTTTACCCTAGGTTTAACATGTCTACACTCAAGATTTGCTCATATAATGTTAGGGGCTTCAACACCCCCCAGAAACGTTCAAATGTCTTAAATGAAATGCATAAATCTGGGGTTATGCTCTTACTCCTTCAGGAGACTCATTTTAAAGGGGGTCGTGTCCCTGTCATCGGAGACCAACGCTACAACGTATGGATTCATAGCCCCAATCCGATGGGGAAATCCAAAGGAGTATCCATAGCGATTCACCGATCCCTCACCCACTCGGTCCTGGACACAGTCGTCGACGAAAATGGTCGGTATATTTTACTAAAAATAAGAATAGGACCTACGATTTTTACAATAGCTAATTGGTATCTACCAAATAATAATTCCGCCAGTTCTTGTATAGATCTCCTGGGCACACTTGCAGACTTCGCAGAGGGAATCATTGTTATAGGAGGAGACCTAAACTTCACCTTGAACCCTTCGATTGATAGTTCCTCTGGTGGCAGAGGCCTATCAGGGTCCAAATTGAGGGCGGTTAAGCGAGCGCTACAGAACCTAAGCCTAGTAGACATATGGAGAGCCCTTCACCCCACGACAGAGATTACACCTACTTCTCGCCTGTTCACGACTCCTATAGTAGAATAGACTACTTTATAGTTAGTCAGAGAGTTTTGACATGGGAACCACAGGCTACCGTGGGACAGATGTGCCTCTCCGACCATGCTCCTATTTTCTGCCAATTGCGCCTGCCGGGGGTAAACGATAAACAGTGGTCTTGGAGATTAAATGATAACCTCCTGAACGATGAAATCTGCTGCTCAGAAGTTAAGGAAGTGATCTCTGAATTCCTCTCTGTACATGAAGCCGATCAGACAGCACTACCAACCCAATGGGAAACTCTGAAGTGCGTAGTGAGAGGAGTATTAATTAAACATGGCTCTAGAATTAAACGGGAAAAATGTAACAAAATAGACGCTTTAGTTAAGAAAATAGGGTCCCTAGAGAGTATCCATAAGAGGACGCTGGAGAAGCAGACTCTGGCGGAGCTGATAATGGTTAGAGATGAACTTAAGGGCCTCATTGATCAGAAATACCTAAGAGGGAGAGAAAGGCTCCACAGACATCTCTATGAACATGGAGATAAATGTGGAAGGCCTTTGGCTAGACTGCTCCACCCGAAAGGTATCCCTGGGCGTGTCCCTCAAATTAAACAACAAAACGGGGAAATTTCCCAAAACCCTGAAGCCATTCTACAAGCATTTAGAGACTTCTACAATCGTCTCTACAATATAAAAGGGCATTATGCCGACATGAATGAAGAAAGATATAAAGAAAAACTAAAAACTTATATGGAAACTATAGCTCCACCAGCCATTGCCCCCGAATTAACCGATACTCTGGAGGCGGACTTCTCTGAAGAAGAGGTTAAAGAGGTGATCCGTAGCTCCCCGGAGGCAAGAGCCCGGGACCCGACGGGTTTACCTCCAAATTTTTCAAACTTTTCTGCCCCCAGGTGGCACCGTTCCTGGTGAGGACGTTCAATACCATTACCTCAGACTGCACGTGGGTACCTCAATCCTTGGAGGCCCACATTAGTGTTATCCCTAAGCCTGACAAAGATCTCTCGGAAGTGGCCAGTTATAGGCCTATTTCCTTGATAAATATAGACATAAAGCTATTTTCCAAACTTCTAGCTAATCGCCTAGCCCCTCTCCTTCCCTCTGTGATACATAATGACCAGGTGGGATTTGTTCAGGGGAGGGAGGCTAGGGATAACACTAACAAACTAATGTTGATTATGGCCCGGTCGAAGGCCTGTAAGATCCCAATGTGTATACTATCGGTAGATGCCGAAAAGGCCTTCGACCGGGTCAACTGGTGCTTTCTGGAGGCCTCACTGGAGCGGATGGGCCTGGGGACACGATTTATGAGTAGAATCATGTCCTTATACAGCTGCCCCACAGCCAGAGTTAAAGCTAATGGAGGATTGTCCTCACCTTTCCCTATAAACAACGGAACCCGACAGGGGTGCCCTCTCTCCCCATTACTTTATGTAATTATCATGGAATACCTGGCCGTAGCAATACGCGGAAGCCCTGACATCAAAGGGGTAGAACTCAACGGTCGGCAGTATAAAACAGCGCTCTTCGCGGATGACTTATTGTTATTTGTAACTCAACCACACATGTCCTTCCCCTCCATACTTAAGGTATTCGGGGAATATGGTAAACATAGCAATTTTAAGATCAACACCCATAAGACGGAGGCCTTAGATGTATCCCTACCTAGGGGGGAGAGGGAGCACCTGGCGGAGTCCTTCCCATTTAAGTGGCAACTGTCGGGTCTGAAATACCTAGGAATAGTGGTCCACAGTGATACTTCCAAATGGTTTAATCTAAATTACCCCCCCTTGCTTCAAAAAACAACGAACGATCTACGCAAATATGATAAACGTCAAGTATCCTGGCTGGGACGAATCAACGCCATAAAAATGGATGTTTTACCCCGTTTTCTATTCTTGTTCCAAGCGGCCCCACTGGCAGTTCCGGCTCAGTTCTTCAAACAACTGCAGTCTATTGTATCTAGATTTGTGTGGGGAGGGAAACGTCCCAGAATAAGCCTACAGACCTTATATAGACATAAATCTCAAGGAGGTGCGGGATTATCCAATTTTAAACACTATTATAAGGCGGCAGTTCTAAATCGTTTGATTGATTGGCAATATCATGGAGAGGAAAAACAATGGGTGGAATTAGAGCAGTCGACATTAGACATCCCTCTTTGGAGCTTGCCTTGGATACTGCCAGCAGATAGACCCCAACGGAGTTTGGAAGACCCCCTTATGACCACAACATTAAAACTCTGGGATCCGCTGAGCAGACAGAACCTAAGGGCACGAACCCCGGGCCCTCTCACTCCCCTTTTTCACAACCCAGCGTTCCCCCCGGCACTGCAAGCCCAATCCTTCTTGAAATGGCGATGTAAAGATCGACCTCGTCTAATGCAGGCGTTTGTGAGGGGGACCCTCCAGACAGCCGATGACCTGGCCGCAATGGCCTCTAGCAGGACATGGTTGGAGCACGCACAGCTTAGGTCCTATATAGCCAGTTTACCACAGGATGTGGACTTTTCGGCCCCCCCGACACCATTAGACAAAATGTTTCTTCTGGATTCCCCGCCAGAGCGCACAATTTCATCAATCTACTCTATTCTTAATACACGATCAGAGGAGGACAGACCAAGATATATGACTAAGTGGGAAAAGGACTTGAGAGAAGAGATTCCCCAGAGGACTGGGAGAAGGCATGCATATACACCCACAAGCTTTCAATGGCGTGCCGAGCTCAAGAGAAAAACTATAAAATCTTGACTCGATGGTACCGGTGCCCATCCACCCTTCATGCGGCCTTCCCTACAGTCCCGGACACTTGTTGGAGGTGTACCAAAGAAGTAGGCACCATGATACACATCTGGTGGGAATGTGAAGGAATTAAGCCTTTTTGGCAAGCAGTTTTCCAACTATATGGGAAGGTGTATGGTAGGGCCCAAGCAATGATACCTGATATAGCCCTACTATCAATACTCCCTGGGTCTTTCAAATCGCAGAAAACAGATTTGCTTAGATTTTTTCTAACAGCAGCCCGGACGGTTATTCCCAGATATTGGAAGTCTTCTCTCACCCCTCCGCTAACGGAGTGGCTGGCGGAGATGGTGAAATTACACCGTATGGAAGAACTCACAGCGGAGGTCTCCGATGCTAGGGACCGATATCTCAAAACTTGGGGTCCGTGGATCATATTTAAAGATTCTCAGACCTTTAAAGATACGTTCTGAGGGGGTGTTGAACGTGGGAGGGGGGATTTCGGTACGGGGAACTTCAGTACCCAGTGAGCTTTATGAAAGAGAGGGTTTGTCTTTGAATAAATGTGGGCCCCCGTGCTGGGACCTTCCTCCATAATTTCTGAATACTACACCGAAAACCTATTCTTCCCCCTATACCCTCCCCTCTATCCTTTCTCTATTGTTCTGATCTTTACTTTCTTTTTGTGCTTGGTGACCTATTGGTGGCGATACGAGGTATGGGAAAGAGATTTTATACCTAAGATTTAGGGCCAGCAACACCCGACAGCCCTGTTTTGATCAACAATTACGGAAAGGGTTATATCTCTGTTAATTACCCCGGCACCTAAATATAACAGATTCACCCATATTGCTATATACTGCTTCACGTTTCTTTTAGAAACCACCCTATAAACACCAAGTCAAGTGTAATAACAGGTTGAGCTAGACTTCAGCGAATAAACTGAACAGACATACATTGGAGCGTTTGGAATCTGATTCTATAGCGTTCCGATTATAAACTACAGGATAATGGTATTAACTCCTGCACTAATATTAAACGGAAGACATTAGTGACACTATCTAGCTCATTCTCTACACTGTATTACAAGCTCTTCGGTATAATATTGTGAATTGTTATGTTTTTTGTTTATTACGACAGATACTGTTTAGGCCAGGTTGGCCCTTGTGTAATATCCAATTTCTTTGTAATGGTATTAGGATGAAAAGTGATCAGTATTACTGTTTACTCAGTTGTATGTGGCAAATTTCTTCAATAAAAACATATTGAACATAATGTGTGTATATCTATGGTGTACTGATTGTTACAATCCCTTGCGTGTGTGATAGACGAATGTAAAGCTTTTTTTCTATCTAGATCTTTGTCCTTAAAATCTTTGCAGTTTGAACACTACACAGAGTAATTACTTTTCTATATGTAATGTGGGTGCATATAAATCATAAATGTAATACACTTGTGCCAAATCTTTTGCGTACTCACTTAAACTCTACCATTCCTCATTTATCCAATTTCTCCCCTTTACATCTCTCTTACATCCACTGTACATTAACAATGCAAGCCGGAAGCAGGTGTTTTGAAGCAGCTATGCCCACTCCATACCCAGTAGATAATGGCTGTGTCACACAGCCAGGATCTGCCTCTAGCTGTTGTTAACCTGTTAAATGCTGCTGTCAATCTCTGACAGCAGCATCTACAGCATGCAAATTAGGGGTCAGTGACCCATTTCACAGACTCATTGGCTTTTTTGCAACAAGATTTCGGTATGCCAATGTGTTGCTTCAGCAGTCTCGTGTTCTATTGAAGACCTCTGTGTCTGCTGTTGCTTGTGGTTTGGCTTCAATGGAGACTGTGATTTTTACTACATATACATTCATGTGAATGGTAAACTTAAAAAGTTATGGATGCTGGACAAAGGTGCGGTAAAAAACAAAAATATAAATTGAACATTTGTTAAAGTGGGAGCTACAAAGTTTTTCAAGTTCATTGGTTGTGAAGTGAAATGTGTAATATCTTAAGGGGGATCTGTCAGCCAATCCAAGCAATACTTTTACATGGCTTGTCTGTTCCTCTGTTACTGAGGAATAGAGCTGGAGTGACAGAGGCTTCAGATCTTCAACCTCATTTGTTACTGGGAAATCAGCATTTGAATTGACATACAATTGAGGCTATACCAGATAAGATCAGGTTTACCCCTGACCTTAAGGAAAGATTACACAATAAAGATAATTATTAAATCATAATTTATTAATCCATAAAAATTCATAACATATTAAAATTCAGAACATTCCCTCTGGGGAAACACATCAAAAACCGATCAAATATAAATCAATAGTATAATTAACCCCATTGCCTCTATACCAATACATATATATTATACATCCATCATAATCCTACTGCTCAGTGGTTGTTATAACAGGATTGTAGTATACAGATCAATACACTCCTAGTCTCTTAATATCATAGGGATCCAACATTACCCCTTATGATTATAGTGCATTAGTCACATACTACTTCCACCCTCCTCCCAAATCAGTTTCCAGCTTATTAGGATGCTAATGTATTATATCCTAAGGCAAGGTTCATACCTGTTTGTAAATATGACCGGCGTCTGTGGTTCCCCCTCCCCTACAGCTGTTTCGCTACCGCTTCTTCCAGGTGCAAAATATAATAGCTTAAAACAATAAACAAACAGCATAATGTAATGTATAGACCCCAAAGGAGTGTGAGCAAAAGGCTCCATACAGAGTCTCGTTTCTAAAGGCCCTGTCACACATGAGATCGTTAACAAGATCATTGTATCGTCACAGATGTTGTGACGCAAGAGCGATCCCGTTAGCCATGTCGTTCTGTGTGACACGTACCAAGGATCTGGCCTCTGCTGTGAGATCGTTGATTGTTACACACTGCTCTGGATCATTGCTATGTCGTTGCGCTCCCGCTGGGAACTCTACATCATTGTGTTTGAAAGGGACAATGACCAAAGATGTCAATGCTACGCTATGGAGAGAAAATTCACAACGACCTCGGTTATCATTCTGGATTGTTGCTGACGTTGTTGGTGACATCGCTGGTTAGATACCTGTTTGACATCTTACCAGCGATGTGAAAACGACGCACCAGCGATCCCGGCCAGGTCGTATCATTATCTGTATCGCTGGTGCGTCGTTATGTGTGACGGGGGCTTAAGAC